>OY743171.1:7735000-8335000 GCA_963555705.1 Ligustrum vulgare | reverse complement strand
AACTCACTTTTCTCTTCACACAAGAAAACCTATCATATCTCTATATTTACGATTGTGTTGGTGGTATTTTTTCTACCGGAAGAAAGCCTCAGTTTATAGACACAAATCAGGGTACTATATTAATTTGTGGTCCTTGGTAGTCGCCAACCATTAATTTTTGTCTACCAAAAATTCAACAAAGTAGCCACCTTTTATTCTCCACTATGTTTTTACCTTCAGCTTTTGTGTAACCACTTTTTCTCCACTACCATTTGTCATTAGCTTTTGTCTCTACTAATCACCAATTGGTACAGCTTTTGTCTCCACTATCAACAAGTTTCTACACCAATAATCAGACCTCATTTCTCTTTGTTTTACCATTGACATTTCATGCTTCTTAAGCGTAAAATACTTTCACATATAGCTATATCAAATAGGAATTGTCTGTGTATGATTTCCAACGAGATCATAAAAGAATAGATTGGAAAGAATTGCCCGAAATAATTTAAATGGAATTTCCCGGAGAATGAAGAAACGGAAGGTAGAGTCGATATGGCCCTAAGTTTTCCCTACATCAGTTGGCTTGGCTCCATGAGGTAGGAATTTATCATGCCTACATGTGCTTAGGTCAACCTTCTTCGTTGTCCTTTCAACACTATCATTGTGAAAAATCTCCCAAGGAAGTATTTTTAGAAAATAATTAAGGATTTACATGAATTTGTTGCCGTAATGGATAAATGTCTTCATACATTGGTAAAATTTTGCTGGAGAAAAGAATTGTAGAGCATGAAAAACACTCTCGTGACTGGAGAAAAAGAGAACATTCAAATTCTTCTTCTAATTTAAACTTGATGCTTACTTTCTTGAATCACATATCTTTCTCATTAGACAGAGAAATGAAATAAATAGAAAAGGAATGGAAGCACACCATCTTTGTATAGATAATTTCCTCTGTTTCTCCTGAAGTGGTCAATCTTAGGAGTCTATTAACTGAGCAAAACTTTATTACAGGGTGAAAGGCCCTCACTTGAACTTAGTAGGAAATCAAACTTGCTGGTCAACAGAAAGCCAAGTTTTAATTGAGCCTAAAGCCATCAACTAATTGATATGTTTATCCCACGAAGGGAGTATATTATGTTGAAAAATGGAGCTAAATGTGACTTAATTTTGTTGAAGTTGGAAGACAAAAGCTAGTCAAAAGGAGCCAACTTTTGACAAAAGACATAGAGCTAAATGTGGCCTAATTTTGTTGAAAATTTGTCATGCATGCTTGTGATTTTTGCCTATAAATAGAAGGCTAAAATTCACTTGTAAAACACCACCACAACATAGAGTCTTCTTGTGTAGAAGAGTAACACAATCAAGAGGTGTTCACAAAATAGAGAGAAAAGTGAGTTGGAGAGAATAGCTTTTGCATAGGCAGATAAAAATACAGTGTAGTATTTTTGTACTCCTCATTTTTCCGAGTTAGTGAAATATATTGGTGTGGGTCCGTGGACGTAGGCAAATTGCTGAACCACGTAAATCTTTGTGTTTCGTATTTGCATTTTATTTTTGCGTATTTATATTTTCTCAGTCCAATTTATTTGTGTCACATCGATCCTGGGCGGGATTAGTTGCGTCCTAATTCCCAACAATTGGTATCAGAGCTTTGGTTCATTGAGATCTTTCGAAATTCTTAGTATGCTCTGTGGTTGCAGCTTTGACTAATCTTCCACAACAGAAAAGATTTCTTTAGACTGTTTTGTGATTGAGTGTGAACAATGTCGACAGATGAGAAAATATCCAAAATTGACAAATTTGATGGTTCAAATTTTGGATTTTGGAAAATGCAAATGGAGGACTATCTATACCAGAAGGATCTAAACAAGCCACTAAAAGAAAAGCCAGAAGATATAAGTCAGGGGGATTGGGAGTTGCTTGATCGAAAAGCACTCGGCACAATCAGGCTGACATTGTCAAAGTCAGTGGCCTTCAACATAAAAAATGAGAAGACGACAGAGTCTCTCAAGGCAGCCCTTTCTAGCATGTACGAACAGCCATCTGCAGCAAATAAAGTCCACTTAATTAAAAAGCAGTTTAATATGAAGATGGCCGAAGACGGAAGATTTGGGGAGCACCTAAATGAATTCAATGAAGTGACGGACCAGCTAAACACAGTCGAAATCACTTTTAGTGATGAAGTTCGAGCTCTGTTAATTCTTGGGCAGTTGCCAGACAGCTGGAATGGTACAGTCACAGCAATTAGTGGCTCTGTCGGAAAGTCAAAATTGAAATTCGATGATGTCGTAAGCATGATCTTAACGGAGGAGATCAGACGACAATCAGAAGGTGCCTCAACTTCAGGATCTGCATTGAACGTGGAAAGCAGAGGCAGAAATTCTAACAGAGGAAATGGGCGGGGCAATGGAAAATTCAGAAGTGGAAGATCAAGATACATAAATTCAAACAATTCCAACAAAACTAAGGTTGTGGAATGTTGGAAGTGTGGGAAGTCCGGTCATTACAAAAATCAGTGCACAGCACCTCCAAAAGAAAAGGAGGGCAGGACAGAAGTCAATGTTGTGGAAGAGGAAGCGGACGATGCTTTGATATGCTCTTTGGAGAGAAAAATGGAATACTGGGTGATTGATTCCGGAGCATCTTTTCATGCTACCTCAAACAAGGAGTTTTTTGTAAACTATACGCGGGGTGATTTTGGTAGAGTCTATCTCGGTAATGATCAACCGTGTGACATGGTCGGAAAATGTGATGTACAGATCAAGATCAATGGATCTGTGTGGAAGCTGAAGGACGTGAGACATATTCCAGAATTGAGGAAGAACTTGATCTCCGTCAAGCAATTGTCGGGAGAAGGACATGTCACCACCTTCTCTGGTGATAACTGGAAGATCACCAAGGGCGCCATGATTATCGCTCGAGGCAAGGATACTGGAACCCTCTACACAACGGCGGATGCTTGTGTGATAATTGCAGTTGCTGAAAGCAAGGAGGGCCCAAACTTGTGGCACCAGAGACTTGGGCATATGAGTCAGAAGGGACTCAAGTATATGCATGCAAAGGGGAAACTACCAGAGCTTCAGTCTACTGATATAGACTTATGCGAGAGTTGCATCTTTGGGAAGCAGACCAGGGTGAGTTTCAACACTAGTGGTAGAACTCGGAAGCGAGAGAAGCTTGAGTTAGTCCACACAGACGTTTGGGGACCAACCGCAGTTTCATCTATTGGCGAAAAGTCATACTTTGTGACTTTCATTGATGACCACTCGAGAAAAGTGTGGGCTTATTTCTTGAGACACAAGTCCGAAGTATTCGATGTGTTCAAGAAGTGGAAAGCCATGGTGGAAAATGAAACAGGATTGCGAGTAAAGAAGCTGAGGTCCGACAACGGAGGAGAATATACGGATATGGCGTTCAAGAAGTTCTGTTACCAGAATGGCATCAAAATGGAGAGGACGTTTCCAAGGACTCCATAGCAAAATGGAGTTGCAGAACGTATGAACCGGACATTAATGGAGAGCCAGAAGCATGAGGTTACATGCAGGCTTGCCCAAACAGTTTTGGGCAAAAGCAGTCAACACAGCGGTGTACTTGTTCAATCGAGGACCCTCGGTACCGTTGGAGTACAGGATACCGGAGGAAGTATGGAGCGGAAAAGAAATAAAACTTTCCCACGTGAAAGTTTTTGGATGTGTCGCATATGCACATATTAGTGATCAGGCAAGGGGCAAGCTAGACCCCAAATCACTAAAGTGCACATTCATTGGATATGGCGGAGATGAGTTCGGCTACCGCTTATGGGATGACCAGAACAGAAAGGTCATCAGAAGCAGGGATGTCATATTCAACGAGAAGGTTATGTACAAGGACAGAAATGCAGTGCAGTCCGATGATACAGTACATGATGATCCAATATATGTTGAGTTGGATGATGCTCCAGAAAGTAGTACGTCGCAGCAGACAGAGGAGGATCTGCAGTTACAGGAGCCTGTTCTAGAGACTGATGCATCACAGTTTCCAGTCCCTGTTCTTAGAAGGTCAACCAGACCTCATGTTCCAAATAGAAAGTACATGAGCTACATGTTACTTACTGATGCAAGTGAACCTGAATGCTATCATGAGGCATGTCAGGTCGGTGATTCTGGCAAGTGGGAGCTTGCAATGAAAGATGAGATAAAGTCTCTCATCTCTAACCATACATGGGAACTAGCCGAGTTACCTACAGGAAAGAGAGCTCTACACAATAAGTGAGTGTACAGAATCAAGGAGGAACATGATGGATCAAAGAGATACAAGGCGATGTTGGTGGTCAAAGGTTTCCAGCAGAAAGAAGGAATTGACTACACGGAAATATTTTCGCCAGTTGTGAAGCTGACAACAATCAGATCAGTCTTGAGTATTGTTGCAGCAGAGGGTTTGCACTTGGAGCAGTTAGATGTAAAAACTGCTTTCCTCCATGGTGACCTTGAGGAGGAAATATATATGCAGCATCCAGAAGGTTTCTCAGTCTAAGGAAAGGAGAAGCTCGTTTGCAAATTGAAGAAGAGCATGTATGGCTTAAAGCAAGCCCCGAGACAGTGGTACAAGAAGTTCGACGGATTTATGCAGAAAAATGGCTACTTCAAATGTAATGCTGACCATTGTTGCTACTTCAGGAGATTCGAGACCAGTTATATAATTTTGCTACTTTATGTCGATGATATGTTAGTAGCAGGCTCAGATATGGACGAAATCAAGAAGTTAAAGATGCAGCTGTCAGCAGAATTCGAAATGAAGGACTTGGGTGCAGCGAAGCAGATTCTCGGAATGTGGATTTTCAGAGATAAGCAGAAGGGTATCTTACAGTTATCTCAGGCCAAGTACATTAGTCAAGTTCTGCAGAGATTTAACATGTGCAGTGCGAAGGCTGTCAGCACGCCACTAGCTAATCACTTTCGTCTATCTAATGATCAGAGTCCTAAGACAGAGGACGAGATAAACTTCATGGCTAAAATACCATATGCCTAAGCCATTGGAAGTTTGATGTATGCCATGGTTTGTACCAGACCAGATATTGCTCATGCAGTGGGAGTTGTGAGCAGGTTTATGGAAAATCCAGGAAAGCAGCATTGGGAAGCAGTAAAGTGGATATTAAGATATCTACGGGGAACTACTGATAGATGCTTATGCTTTGGACAAGGCAAGGTGACTCTACAAGGCTTTGTAGATGCAGATTTTGCTCGCGAGGTAGATCGCGGGAGAAGTACTACTGGTTATGTTTTCACAGTAGGTACTACTGCAGTTAGCTGGATTTCGCAGATATAGAAGATTGTTGCTCTATCCACTACAGAAGCAGAGTACGTGGCAGTAACCGAGGCTAGCAAAGAAATGATCTGGTTACAGGGTTTGTTGGCAGAATTGGGATTCAGTCAGGAGAAGAATGTTTTGCACAGTGATAGTCAGAGTGCGATACATCTGGCAAAGAATTCAGCATTTCATTCTAGAACCAAGCACATTGGACTCAGTTATCACTTCATCAGGTCTCGTCTAGAGGATGAAGTATTAACACTAGAAAAGATCCAGGTAGCAAGAACCCAGCCGACATGATGACCAAGACAGTAACAAAGGAAAAATTGGAGCTGTGCTCAGCTTCAATTTGTCTTCTGAAGTGAAGACAAAGGAAATGACTCACACCATATTTCACAAGGAGTTGCAAGAAGGAGATATCTCAGGGGAAGCCACATTTGTTCCCAAGTGGGAGATTGTTGAAAAATGGAGCTAAATGTGGCCTAATTTTGTTTAAGTTGGAAGACAAGTGGAAGACAAAAGCTAGTCAAAAGGAGCCATCTTTTGACAAAAGACATGGAGCTAAATGTGGCCTAATTTTGTTGAAAATTTGTCATGCATGCTTGTGAATTTTGCCTATAAATAGAAGGCTAAAATTCACTTGTAAAACACCACCACAACATAGAGTCTTCTTGTGTAGAAGAGTAACACAATCAAGAGGTGTTCACAAAATAGAGAGAAAAGTGAGTTGGAGAGAATAGTCTTTGCATAGGCAGATAAAAATACAGTGTAGTATTTTTGTACTCCTCATTTTTCCGAATTAGTGAAATATATTGGTGTGGGTCCGTGGACGTAGGCAAATTGCTGAACCACGTAAATCTTTGTGTTTCGTATTTGCATTTTATTTTTGCGTATTTATATTTTCTCATTCCAATTTATTTGTGTCACATCGATCCTGGGCGGGATTAGTTGCGTCCTAATTCCCAACATATTAACCAATAAAAACCTCTAAGGAAAGCAAGTTTGAAGGAAAAATCTTAAGTATTGCATGCTCCATTGCCATATTCTGCAGCCCAAATCTCACATGAATCCTGTCTAGTTAGATCATTACTAATTAATATGACTTTATTTAAGCAATTTTTAGCATGAGATTTTTTTTTTCAATAACATCTTTAATCAGGGTTCAATTAGGTATTTATTTATTTTGAGTTGAAGGTTTAAGTCGAAGAGTTTTCCTGAGTTAGAATTTGAAACCTACTATGCTTTTGTCTAAAAAAAAAAAGACTCATAGTTGTTCTCTTTCTTTTCTTCACCAATATCTCGAAATATTTTTCGTATATCACTACTATTCAGCATAAATTTTCTTGCATCAAGAGTTCAGAAGTAATCATCATCCACATAATACAAGAATTAGCAGAACTAGGAAGCCTAGTTTAAAGGTTATGAGCTCCATGCAAAGAGAGAAGCCTTCTTTGTCAAAAGGTCAGCATTCCTCTCTAATATTTCACGTGATTTAGCATCATAAATACAGTGTAATGTGAGGTCCATCTTTTCAAACTTCAAAATAACTTATTTAGACAAATCAACCCCAATTTAATGAACAAACAAGATTTTGCTCCCAAACAGCTTCTTCTCTATCATATTCGATCAATCCCAATATTTTTATGTAACATCTGGCGACAATCTATTGTGTTAAAACTGTTGGGGTAGTGTATGTCCGTCGAGTTAATTTATTTGTACTCATGACATTTTGGAATAAAAGATTATTTTGATTAAATCTTTGATTATATTATTTTGAGCTTGCATTAGTTCATAGATCGATTCGATATTACTAATTGAGTGTTTAAATTGTTAAACACAGAAAGATTCAATTTGTAATTCGATCTAACATTATTGTTCATGATCAGTAAATAAATATGGACAATTTATTTTGATCGTCTCGATTTTATTAAAATATATCTTTGATTTTGAAAATGAAATTGAGAGTACATTTGATATGTATTGAACGGGGCTATGTAAATTTAATTTGTGACATTGACCATACAAATTTAATTTTACTTGACTATCGTACATGGAACCTTAATCCTAATCGGATAATGAACTTCGATTACTAACTTGAAGTTTTTTGAGGTATTAATGGATGAGATCAAATTGTTGGTCAATATCTCGATACTTTGGGAATTAAAGTAAACTAACGAGGAACATATATATATATTCATAAATTAGTCACCTTTAGGTATAATCATGATCTCACTGGTTCTTCTAGTGGACACTAAAATCTGAGCTCAGTAATTCGACAGTGATTGTTGAATTCTATGATGTGATATGATCACATAAAACTGTAAAATAGGAGATGAGGAGAATTTATGAATATTCAGATAAGGGTATTTTGGTCACTTAACCTTACTTCGAATGTTCGAGTTGATCAACGGGGGTAACATATAAGAGCGGTAAGTCAGAGGATATAATTATTGGTTATTGCTTCAGTAATTACAATTTTACTAAGAGTGCAGACTCGTTCTTTTTGTGGAATAGAACGTGATTAATAAATTATTTTGACTGGTCAAAAGTTGACCAGATCAGAATTAATTTATTGGAGCTTAGTTTATTTGTGTCCGATCAGGTTCCCTTGGTGGTTTCAATATAACAGGCTTATAACTTGTATTGGGCCATGCAGAAATGGGCCTGGATTATAATATTAGGGTTGGTAGGGTTTTAGAGGGTAAAGAAGTTATAAATTGTTGACCTACGGTTAACTTAACCTTATTATTTTGATCATAACAAACAAGAATATATGGTGTTATTAACAAGTGTGCTTCAAGTGTTTCATGTAATGATAAATATTCAAAGCACTCTATGTTCAAATCGTCTCTCAAAGATATAAATCAAAACTATGTGATCAAGCACATGAGACGCAAAGAAGATCAAGAAAGAATTGAAGATATTCAAATATCAAAATTGAAGCAAGACATGAAGATCAAGAATTCAAGCATACAAAATTAGAGTTCAAGTTCTAGAGTTGATTTAACATATGTAAAGGTATAACACTCTCAATCTTTAGCGATGAAATTCAACGAGCTGGAAAATGATTTTTTATGCATCAAGAAACTTACTTGAAAATTCATCACTTGCATAAAATATTTTTATCTAAGTCAAGATTGTCTTTCAAAGGTTATTTGATCTTAAATCATGATTATACTATGTTAAACCACTTTGAAAAACAAGTTAGAAAACCTTGAAAAATCAAAATCTTGAAATGTTGTTTTTACAGGTCGACCGCATGATTGAGACCGGTCGACCGTATGACAAAAGACAGGTCGACCGCACTATCTACCGCACTGTTGTTTTTGAACTCAACGGCTATTTTCTTGCAACGACTATATTGAGGTCGACCGCATGGTTGAACAGGTCGACCGAAAAAGACAGAATGTGCTAAATTTGCTCTATAAATAGCCTTCTCTTTTGCATTCATTTTAGAACAACATAGAAAAGATTTTATACAAACTTTCTTGAGAAAATTAATTGTTCTTACTTGGTTTATTTTCATCTTTTATTTTTATAAAACTTTGATTGATCTAAACTTTGTTTTATCAAATCCATCAAACTTTTTGGAAGAAAGTTTTGTGAAGATTCTTGGTTTTATATTGTTTAAACTTCTTCAACATCTTCACACTATATTGGAATTGAAGTGTAAGTCTCTCTTTGTTCTAAACTTGTTTTAATTTTTTAAAAGAGAGATATTCCAATTAAGGAACTTTGATTATTTGTGCTACATTTTTCATTATCATTTGATTCATCAAAGTTTCATTGCCTAAACACTTTGAGCTTAACTTATTATTAATTATTCAAGTGTGGCATCTCTTGGTACTTAATTTGATCCAATATTTTAACAAGAGATTATTTGAAAAACTTTGTTTGATTGCATTGAATTTTTCATTATCATTTGCATCAAAGTTTTTCTCTAACACTCGAGCTTAATTCATTGCTATCTATTGAAGTGTTAGCCTAACTCTCTCGGTACTTAATTTGAGTATATCATTTGTCAAGAGGGTTATTTCAATTGTAAATTCAATTCATTATATCTTGTGGTTTCGAGAACCTTGTGAAAACTCGATTGTTGGTTTCGAGAGCCTTGTGAAAACTCGATTATTGGTTTCGAGAGCCTTGTGAAAACTCTATTGTAAAGGATATGTACTCCTTGTTGTAAGTCGCCTAAGGATTTGGTACTCCTTGTTGTAAGTTACCAATATAGTGGATTTGGCCTTGCTCGTGACGGAGAGCTCGGTAATGGGGGACGTAGATCACGTTGGTTGATTGAACCTCCATAAATAGCGTTTGCATTCTCTTATCTCTTTTACTTACTTACATCGCACTTACTCTATTCTATCAATTTATATTGTGCAACGCTTTATCTAAGTGATAAACTTGCTTTATCAATTAAGTTTACATACTTATTGCACACTACATTGATAGTTAAGTTACTTACAACACTAAGTGCTCATAACTTGTACACATTAGTTTTAAGTTTGAGATTATTTATCGAAAAAGTGTTATAAACCAATTCACCCCCCTCTTGGTTAGTTTACAATTGGTATCAGAGCTTAGGTGCTCATTTTTAAAAGATTTTACAATCTTGAGTAAATGGCTAACCATAATCTTGAGGGGCATTCTACAAATCGTCCTCCTTTCTTTGATGGTACACATTATAACTATTAGAAGACTAGGATGATGATTTTTATTCAATCAATAGATTATAATATTTGGGAAGTCATCGAAAAAGGTCCTCATAGGCTTACTAAAGTTATTAAGGTTGATGGAAAACCGGATCAAACTATTTTAAAACCTAGAGAGGAATATGATGATAATGATAGAAGAAAATTGACTTTAAATGCTAGAGCTAAAAATATACTTTATTGTGCTTTGGATAAGAATGAATTTAATCGTATTTGCACATGTGATTCCGCATTTGATATTTGGCATACATTAGAAATCACACACATGGGTACAAGCAAAGTGAAAGAAACTAAGACAAATCTTTTATTTAAAGATTTTGAAAATCTCTTTATGAAGCAAGATGAGCCCATTACTTGCATGATTACTCATTTTACCGATATTGTCAATGATCTTAAAGGCTTTGATCATAAATTTACTAACGGTGAACTTGTGAGTAAAATTCTTAGGTCTCTCTCTCAAGAATGGAATCCATTATGGATGTTGATCGAAAACACGATAGACTTCAACACACATCCATTGGAGGAGCTTTATGGAACATTGATGACTTATGAGCTCAACAATGCCGAAACAAAGGAGAGGACAAGAAAATGAAAAGAAGATTGTTTGCTATAATTGTGACAAACCCGATCACAAAAGTACCGAGTGTAGAAGCAAGAAAAGATTCTTCAAAAAGAAAGCTCTACAAGCCACTTGGGATGAAAGTGATGATGAGCAAAATGAAGATGAGAGTCAAGATGAAGTGGCCAACATGTGCTTCATGACTATTAAGGATGAGGTAAATTTCTTTGATGCTCTTGGGCTTTGAATGATCAATGATTTAAATATCTATTAATCAACATATTTGATAAAAACCTCGAAGATATGGCTTAACACCGATATGCATTGTTATACCCTTTAACTCATTTCATGCTACAAATGCTTTACTAAGGGGGAATACTTTACTAAGGGGGAATATGATTACAATCAAGATATTCTACTTGTGCCCCATTATTATGCTTATCACACCTATGCTCATGATTAAGGGATAAATGTCACCTTTTTGCTTATGCCAAAAGGGGGAAAATATGGTGATGATTTGATTTGCTTGACATTGGATAATCTATATGCATGAAAATGATTAAATTATATGCTAGATTATGCCTCATTGGTTTGTATAAGATAGGGGGAATATATGCTAAAATTGAACTTATCAATTATTCTCATTTCCCTATACTTTGATTATATGTTTCAATTGCTTATATTATCATTACAAATCATCTTGTTTGTCATAATCAAAAAGGAGAAAATTGTTGACCTATGGTTAACTTAACCTTATTGTTTTGATCATAACAAAGAAAAATATATTGTGTTATTAACAAGTGCGCTTCAAGTGTTTCATGTAATGATAAATATTCAAAGCACTCTATGTTCAAATCGTCTCTCAAAGATATAAATCAAAATTATGTGATCAAGCACATGAGACGCAAAGAAGATCAAGAAAGAATTGAAGATATTCAAAGATCAAAATTGAAGCATGACATGAAGATCAAGAATTCAAGCATACAAGTTTAGAGTTCAAGTTCTAGAGTTGATTTAACATATGTAAAGGTCTAACACTCTCAATCTTTAGCGATGAAATTCAACGAGCTCGAAAATGATTTTTTATGCATCAAGAAACTTACTTGAAAATTCATCACTTGCATAAAATATTTTTATCTAAGTCAAGATTGTCTTTCAAAGGTTATTTGATCTTAAATCATGATTATACTATGTTAAACCACTTTGAAAAACAAGTCAGAAAACCTTGAAAATCAAAATCTTGAAATGCTGTTTTTACAGGTCCACCAGACAGGTCGACCGCATGATTGAGACCGGTCGACCGCATGACAAAAGACAGGTCGACCGCACTATCTACCGCACTGCTGTTTTTGAACTCAACGGCTATTTTCTTGCAACGACTATATTGAGGTCGACCGCATGACTAAACAGGTCGACCGCAAAAGACAGATTGTGCTAAATTTGCTCTATAAATAGCCTTCTCTTTTGCATTCATTTTAGAACAAAATAGAAAATATTTTATACAAACTTTCTTGAGAAAATTAATTTTTCTTACTTGGTTTATTTTCATCTTTTATTTTTATAAAACTTTGATTGATCTAAACTTTGTTTTATCAAATTCATCAAACTTTTTGGAAGAAAGTTTTGTGAAAATTCTTGTTTTTATATTGTTTAAACTTCTTCAACATCTTCACACTTTATTGGAATTGGAGTGTAAGTCTCTCTTTGTTCTAAACTTGTTTTAATTTTTTAAAAGAGAGAAATTCCAATTAAGGAACTTTGATTATTTGTGCTACATTTTTCATTATCATTTGATTCATCAAAGTTCCATTCCCTAAACACTTTGAGCTTAACTTATTGTTAATTATTCAAGTGTGGCATCTCTTGGTACTTAATTTGATCCAATATTTTAACAAGAGATTATTTGAAAAACTTTGTTTGATTGCATTGAACTTTTCATTAACATTTGCATCAATGTTTTTCTCTAACACTCGAGCTTAATTCATTTCTATCTATTGAAGTGTTAACCTAACTCTCTCGGTACTTAATTTGAGTATATCATTTGTCAAGAGAGTTATTTCAATTGTAAATTCAATTCATTATATCTTGTGGTTACGAGAACCTTGTGAAAACTCGATTGTTGGTTTCGAGAGCCTTGTGAAAACTCGATTGTTGGTTTTGAGAGCCTTATGAAAACTCGATTGTAAAGGATATGTGCTCCTTGTTGTAAGTCACCTAAAGATTTGGTACTCCTTGTTGTAAGTTACCATTATAGTGGATTTGGCCTTACTCGTGACGTAGAGCTCGGTAATGGGGGACGTAGATCACGTTGGTTGATTGAACCTCCATAAATAGCGTTTGCATTCTCTTATCTCTTTTACTTACTTACATCGCACTTACTCTATTCTATCAATTTATATTGTGCAACGCTTTATCTAAGTGATAAACTTACTTTATCAATTAAGTTTACATACTTATTGCACACTTCATTGATAGTTAAGTTACTTACAACACTAAGTGCTCATACTTGTACACATTAGTTTTATGTTTGAGATTATTTATCGAAAAAGTGTTATAAACCAATTCACCCCCCCTCTTGGTTAGTTTACTCTTGGGTTAACATAAATAGTCTTCTAAGACTAATTTTTTTAACCTAATACACTTGTGGGCGGGACGCACACTAAAGTGTATAGTATGTGTTTTCTTCTCTTCATTAAAGCCCTAACCCTAGTGTAACCTAGACCCAGAGAGTAAAGTGAACACACACTTGAATAGCCTCTCACTAGTACAAAAACAGGAATACGCGTCGTTTGGAAAATGGAATACACGTCGGTTGTAGCGGCGACGCATATGATGCAGACGCATAAAGTCTCGACTTTAGGTGTCGGTTGTAAACCGGCGCCCAAAGTCAGTTTCGGGCGTCAGTTCTAATTTAGAACCGACGCCTAAAGTAAAAATAATAATAATAACTTTGGGCATCGGTTATAAAGTTAAATCCGACGCCCAAAACTAACTTTGGGCGTCGGTTTTTATCAAAACCGACGCCCAAAGTTTTTTTTTCCATTATATGACCTGCAATGACCATGCCACTGCAGGTCGTGGCTTGCAATCACCTGGACGCGACCTGCAATGACCCAGGATACTGTAGCTCGTGGCCTGCAGTGACCTGCAATGACCCAGGCCACTACAGGTCGTGGCCTGTAGTGACCTGGACGTGGCCTGCAATGACCCAGGCCACTGCAGGTCGTGGCTTGCAGTGACCTGGACGTGACCTGCAATGACCCAGGCCACTGCAGGTCGTGGCCTGCAGTGACCTAGACGTGGCCTACAATGACTCAGGCCACTGTATGTCGTGACCTGGACGTGGCCTACAATGACCCATGCCACTGTACGTCGTGGCCTGCAGTCACCTGGATGTGACATGCAATGACCCAGGCCACTGCAGGTCGTGGCCTGCGGTAACCTGAACATGCTCATCACCAAATATATATATAATCGTCATATACGTAATAAAATTAAATTAACAACAATTATACTTACAAAATTATTAATTTAAGATACAAATTAAATATATATGTTAATGCAAGTTTGATTACGCTTCGATTTTGATGTGTTCCGGACCCTCGACAATCGGAGTCATAGCAGGCTTGATGGAAAAAGTTAAATATTCAAGCCAAATAAAAGTGCAATCCAGTCAACCATGTCGGAATTAGATGCATAATATGTGTTTTTCGAGTAGAAATGGGCCACTAAGCAAAACTCATGGCCTAAAGCCCTTGAGTCGGCTGACTTTATGGCCAAATTCGATCATTTGGAGCTTCAAAACAGCAAGTCAATTATGCAGACGGAAATTAGGGGTTCAGTGTATTTTTAGGTTAAATTTTGTTTTTAACTATTTGTTTGCCTATTTTAGAATTTTAGTCTAATTAAAATTCTATTTTGAGTCAATTAGCGGTTAGGTTATTTTACTTATTTATATTCCTTTCCATTCATTGTAATTCAGACTTTGATTTTGATATAAACCGTTTTTATTGAGGATTTAATAAAGATATTGGTGAATTCCTATGTTTTCGAACTTATCAAGAATATTTCTTGTGGCGTTCAAATACCGAACTTATCAAATATTTCTCGAGAATATTTTTGGCGTTCAAATCAGATACTTATCAAGGAGATTGGACAATTCCTTGTGGCGTTTCGAAAGTCTTAGTTCTTATTCCGCATAGTCAACCCATCACATCGTGAATATCGGGTCATGATTCATCCGTCCAACCACAACCTGAGTTCGGAACTTTTCGGCGTTTCTTCCGCGCTTCGAACCTCATCAAATTTACACATACCTATGAACGAAGTGTTTTGTCCATAAGTTTTGAATCTCGATTACTTCCTCCGTTGAATAATATTCTTGAAATGCCTACAAACAATCAAAATGAATTATTAGTTATTTTTTCATAAAATATAAAATCATTATTAAAATTCTCATTTTCAATGACTTATACATTTTCTAACGAAGTAAGTTGAAAGTGGTCTGTGACTATTTCATACATATTTCTCATAACGTAGTAACCACACTCAGACCCTCCAAGTTGTTGAGAATACTGAAATATTCACATTGAAAACTAACAATATTAGTAATCAAACTAAATAAAATATAGAAATAATTCAAAGATTTTTAATAAAGTTTAAATCCGTGTTTTCATACTTTTACGTTTTTCCACGTTGTATTGGATTTTGTCCTCATGCCTCCAACTGTCCAATACGTTTTGAAAGCCCTAAAATTTCAATAAATTATATCAACAAGCTACAAAATAATAATATGACTCAAATTTCCTACAGAAATTTTGGCAGAATCTCCCTTATAAATTGAACTTATCCAACCTGTAGAGGGACTCTGCTATTCAAAACTATTAACTTCTCAACAATCACAACATAAATGCATCAATTTCACCACAACTTCACAATCAATTTCACCACAACTCCACAATTATTTCATGAAAATGCCACAATAAACCAAAATGTTCAACCTCGACATATTCAAAAATCAAATACAACTCCAATCAAACTTCAACATCATCAACTGCTCCAAGTTTAATCCGAAATCCATTCTCAATTCCTAAAAAGTCAAGCTAAGATTTCATAACTTAATATCTCATAATTTCAACACCAATAATTAAAATATTAAAATGTATCTATCTACTAACTTAAAAGCAACAATATAAATTTAACACCCAAATTTATATATATTAAAATTTAATTAACACATTTATACATATTAACATGTAATTAACATATTTATATACGTAGATTAACATATATATATACTAACAAATATATATACATACATATCTATATAATATATATACACACACATATAGATACATATGTGTGTGTGTGTATATATATATACATACACACACACACACATATGTATACACAGGCATATATATATATACACACACACACACATATATATACGCACAAATATATATACACAGTCATAGATACACAAATATATATTTCTATAGATACATATATACACACATACATATACATACATATATACAAAAATGAGAATCGGGTCTTACAATGTAGAAGGTGGCGGCGGGGGGTGGAGGTCCGGGTCGTGGCGGTGGTGGAGAGTGGAAGAAAATCCCAAAAGGAGAGAGAGAGAGAGGCGTGAGAGTGAAAGAGGCGCGAGAGTGAAGCTATATGAAATTATCTCGGGAATTTTGTTTAAGAAAACCCATCGGTTTGCGTATGAACCGACGCGTAAAGTCGGCCAGTCCAACTTTAATCGTCGGTTCATACGACAAACCGACGCGTTTTCCTAAAATATAATTACGAAAATGCCACCATCCTTTTTTAGACGTCAATTTTTTGAAAAATCGACGTGTATTCCCCTTTTTTATGCTTTTTTGTACTAGTGTCTGTTGGAGAACACCAAGGAAATGATTACTCAGAGAGATTAGTTGAATCAAAAGCAACACGAATAATTGTCAAAGCACGCTACAAGGGTAATGATTACTTGACTCTTATCTTTTCAAAATTATATAATCTAGTCAAATACATAAAACAGTAAATTCCTATGATGGAATGATCCAAATCACAAAAAATTAATTTTTGTGATTAGATATCCCATTGTGTTTTCCCAACAAAAACACCACAAATAAAACTAGTATTAGAAGTTTTTACATCAATTTTGGCACCAGAGTCAAAAGATCCTAAGTTTTAGATTATCCATTAAGTGACATTTGTAATGATATGCAAGCTGATATTGAGAGTTCAGAATGGATGCTAAATCAACATGAATTTGCTGGCATTAATTCTATCTTTCATCCCTAGAAGGAACACGTGTGACTTTGACAGCTTCTGATGATGCTTCAATTGCTCAACAACAGCGCAGTTGGGCAGCAAAACTTCCAAGTTCCAGCCCAGTAATTCTAGATCAGAAATTGAAGGAGTCAAAAAAATTCAGCTTCGAGTTTCCAGTTCAGATATTCCCAATTGGTATTCCTTTAATGAAGGAATGTGGACTTTCAAGTTTCAACCAACAGTTGAACAATGCCCTCAAAAGGCGAAATTTAGAGGGCTAGAATACTCTAATTTAATTGATGTGGTATCAACGTGAAGTTGGAATTTGCCAATTCTCATAGAGAGCTTACTTAAATCACAAAACTCGAGTGATGCAAAAACTCCTTTGAGGGGGTTCAATTGAAAGGAAAATGAAGACATTAAATTGATGGCGAAAGAGGTTAGGGAATAAATTGGAAATTTAAAGAAATAATTAGGTAGTGCCGACAGACTTGTTGGGTAATTAGTATTTGGAAATTAATAGGTAATAGGTTAATTGATTTGATTATAAGAAACTAAGAAATAATTAAAGAAATTAAGACAGAAGACGTGAATCACCGAATCGTGATCTTTTAATATTTTATCAAAAAATAAATAAAAATAAATAAACAACCAACTTGAGAACTAAATTAAATTTCGGTTCTAAAAAAAGAACCGGGAACCGGACCAAAACACTGTCCAGTTCCCATCAATAAGTTCCAAAATTGATTTATCCTTTGGTCGAATAACTGAGAATTGTGGCTGATCTGTGCCTTGTCTTTCAGCTTGAATTCAATCCATTTATCAGGATTTAATGCTGAAAATAAAAACAGTAACATTTGTCATAAAATTTCATCAAACAATTTATGTCTTTCAGCAACATGCCTAACTTACCTTGAATTACATGAGTTTCTTTTTGCCAAATTATATGAGTGTCTATCAGCGTAATGACTCGTAAGATATAGGCTGGGGCCTAGAGAAGAAATCTCCCAAGCGTAGCATAGTTCAAAACATAGTGCACATCGGCTTAGGGGACAGAACCTGCTCCTCGAGAAAGCATGAAGCTTCATGGCTGAACAAATAGTCATCTTTCTTTATAAATTGCATGTTAGAAGCACAATAATCAAAAGTCAAAAAGTTTAAGTGAAATCTATATAGTAAAAATTTAATTCAAAAGGTCATATTCAGAATTTGATTTTCCATCTTCACTATTTTTCTATGGATGTAAAGGTGAAAGGATGAACTTCTATCCATTGTTTGGCTCCAAAAGCCTCTTCCTGAATTCAAAAGTTTAATGTTTTTGAACTACTTGCAGTGAGGTGCGTAGAGGATCAACTAGTTCAAACTTAATGAATGTTTTGGATATAGCTCGTTCTTATATTTGAAAAGGTTACTTAAAGCCAGAAATGAGATTCAATATCATAAACCACATAGTCAATTCACTTCAAGGTACATCATGTTGGCATCATATATATCTCAAGGTTCAAGGACATGAAATCTTTTACAATCATATTGGTCCATGTTATTTCCTAGAATTTTTTATTTCTTTTCGTTTAAATCCAAGTTCAAAAGTGCGAAATTTTTGTTCTTCACACTGCACTTCTCAAGGGATGAACTCCTTACTTCACAACCTTTAATGTGAGAAGAGTTTTGCAAGCCCATGTTGCTAGTTTAGATACCTTCATCTTATGATTTGCTAATCGAATGCATTTGTACAAAGAAAAATAGTTGCTTCAAACTATACATCCCTGATGCAAGTAAAAGTACTGTTACAGCAGTGTAACTGACATAGGATTGGATTAACCACAAGAAATAATTGAGACTTGAATCAAAATTGACATTATTAATAATTGTAGAAAGGAGAAAGAACCTACCAATTTTTGGAGAAGTATATTCACTGAGTTGATCTAAAAAAATCTGAATTACAATACAACATTATACAATGATATTTAAGCCAGAAAACAATTAATATCCAGAAAATTGGATTTGATCATTCTACCATATATAATAACAAGTAATTTGGCATAAAGAAAGAGTATTGTAGAAAAAATCTATAGAAATAGAACAAGAGAATTTCAAGCTCAGAAATACACTAATTCAAATAGCAGTATCAACACAAAATTTAATTATTTATGTAATTCAAAGCCATGACAGTCCACATTATCAGAAAAAGATGAAACCGGATAGAAAATACCAAATTTGGCGACGAAAAGTAGTAATAATACGAGAAGCCACCAGAAATAGCAGCAAGAGCTCCAAAGGGCACGCGCAAATTAGTGACGCCGAATGCAATCGGTGTAGCCTTGCTCTGTCTTTTGAAAAACATTGCCATTTTTTTTTATCTAATTCGGGGAAACCAGTCTTCAATGAGGAGAAATGTAGCTTTTCCAGATTCTTCAAACTCCCACTGTTATTGAGGGATTTTTTTTTTTTTTTTAAGGAACTAACACATTACATTTCATTAAAGATAAGTCACTTTATATATACAAAGGGATGAAACGGGGTATACAATTGATTCAATGAGAAGTAATGGGAATATTAAAGCCATGAGAAGCAAGAAGATGGGCTACCATATTTCGAGAACAAGGAATATGGTTAAATGAACCACATCTTGCTTCACGAAATAAATCTAAGATGTCCTGAACAACATTTGAAAAAAGCTCAAACGGACAATCCTTAACTAGTCTTTGAACAAGTAAATAGCATCGAACTCAACATGGAAGAGAGGGAATCCATTGTCTCGGGCAAAAAGAAGGCCATATCGGAGTGCTTCAAATTCAGCTCCTTCAATAGTGAAGGATCCATAAACATGTGTAGAAAAAGCAGCAAACACATTGTAGCGTACCTAGTCCTCAAGGGCTGTCGGCCGTCTACTCATAGTCTTTCCAGTCCCCCCTGTCGTCCTGCTCCTTAAGGACTGGCAACCTCGTTTCCAGGAAGTGGATTTTTGCCTCCCCAAGAATTCGAACCATGTACATAGGGGTTAAGTACAAAGATTTTTGTACTTAACCCCTAGGTACAAGGTTCGAATCCTGCGGAAGGCAAAAATCCACTTCCTGGAAATAAGGCTGGCATCCCTTGAGGACCAGGACGACCAGGGGGAGTCGAAAGACCATGAGTAGATGACCGGCAGCCCTAGAGGACCTAGTACGCTACAATACTATAACGCCCCGAAACCCGTGTTCCGGAGGTTACTCAAATCATTCATTCGTTCGTAAAAATATTGATTTAAAATAGGATTTAATAATAATTTTAAAGATTAATAATGCGGAATAACATAATTAAACTTTGTCTTACAAAACATCAAATAATTCAACATCATTCTTGAGATCTAAATAAATAAATAAACTTTAATTTATAAAACAATTGACTAATTAAATATTGAAAGAAAAATTTAGTTTTCTTGATCCAGCGACACGGGCTCTGTCAGCAGTCTCAACCTCCAACTCCGATCAATCAAGCATCTGTAAAATATTTTTAAAATATGGAATGAGCATATAAATATACTCAGTATAGATCTTGTGCCAGTATTTTCACAATTTAATATAAAAAGCAAGTAAATTACGCAAATAATAAACTTTCATAGTGGAATAGAAACCTGACCATCTCATTCTCAATCTCAATTTAGGGTCTAGTCCTATGACTGATTTCTGTAGATCTACATAATACCCTTTGGTATTACCCACAAGATCCCCTTAATTCGGATCACATAATAACGCATAAAATACTCAAACTTAAAGCATTAAAGAGCGAAAACACAAGCAACTTGGCACATAGGGAAATCCATACCTTGTTCGTTAAATTGATTGTAAACTTGAGTTAAACGACTGAAAATTATTGTCAAACGGCTATCGAACGCGTAGAAAAACTTTTATTCTTTTCTTTCACTTTTTCTGTTTCACTTTTCGTTCCCTCTCTCACTCTATTTCTTTGTCTCGGAACAATGTGAATAAGAAATTGTGCACAAAAGGCTTCTTTAAATAATTAGAATTGGCATGAATTCTATGCAAATTGGCAAATTCATTAGGTAATGGGATTGGTTTTTGGCGTGATCATTGATAATACTATACACAGGTATGGTATGTTAAATTAAGATAATTCACATAAATAGAATTTTAATAGGAGTCATAATCTAACTATATTTGGACTTCTAATAACAATCAATAATGCATAAAATTCATATCTGAGAGAAATTCTAATTGCATAAGATTAAATTCTAATGTGGACTCGTGAAAACAAACAGTTCAATAATGCATGAATATTAAAATAATTCAAAAATTAATAAATATTTAAAAATTTAATCAAATTATAATTTCATGCAAAACTTAAATTACCAAATATTAAGACTATTAGCACAAGGTTTCTATATAATTCAGGGTGCTACATCCTCCCCTCCTAAAATAAAATTTCGTCCTCGAAATTTACCTAAATTATCTAGCTTTAATACCTGTCACTACGTTGCAGTTATGTCTGCCAAAGCAAAAACCCTCGCCTTGCCCCCCCCCCCTTTAGGTCTTCAAACTTCTTAGCTTGTCCCTCAGTGCAGTCCTTAATGATATGTCCTGGCTTGCCACATCTATAACAAACACATTTTCCTGCTAGGCATTCTCCCTGATGAGGTTTTTGACATTTGGAGCAAAGTTGTCGTTGATCATTTTCATCGATGTTGACATCCGTTTCGGTCCTACCCTTCTTGTTAGAGTATTTTCCATTCTTCTTGATATTATCATACCATTTGCCCTTGTCTGAAGGGCCAGTATGTTGTATATTACCTTCGTTAGTTTGGTCATCGTCAAAGGCATATACTTAAGCCTTTCCCAAAACTTCCTGATAGGTTCCCAATTGGAAAATTTTCACTGCTTTCCTAATGTCACTCCTCAATTCACGCTCAAAACGATGGGCTCGCCTCTCCTCCGTGTCCACCAAATGTGGGGCATACCTGTATAACTCCTCAAACTTTCGCTCATATTCAGTAAGCGTAGTGTTACCTTGCTTCAGCTCAAGAAATTCTGCTTCCTTCTTGTCTCTTAGGGTAGCTGGAAAGTACTTTTGAAGTACTAACTCTTTGAATTGTTCTCATGTAAGGTTACGTTGTTGCTCCTCAGTGCGAGATCTAGTAGTCATTTCCCACCAATAGCCAGCTCCTTTCTCCATCATAAATACCGCACTAAGGATTTTCTGTGCATCGGTGCACTCCAAAAACCTAAAGATACGTCCCAAATGGTGAAGCCATTTTTCAGCAGCCAAAGGATTGGAGCCACCTTCAAACACAGGTCGTTTCAGCTTGCGAAATTGTTCTATAATCAAAGTTGATCCAGGCTTGCCTTGTGGTTGTTGGGGTGGTTGTTGTTGCGACATCTCTCGCATGGCAGCTAATAATTCTCGCGCTAAGTTGGCAGCCATCTAAACCTCAAGTATAGTGATAATACATAAGAGGTCATTCAAGTTAATTTAACTAAATGACAAAACTAACAACGATAGAATAATGTCGTTTCTCATCGATATATTTTTATTATTTTCTATGAGTTTTGACCACATGGGCTTTACCTCAATTCATAAGACGTTGATATGGTAAGAATTTCTAGAAAATACAATGACTATACATATCACTAATAAGCATCAGAATATAAAACTTTATTAACTAAATCTCGAGGAAAGAGAAAAGAAAAAAATAATAATAATAAATTAACAACAAACATACCTTTGAGGAAAATAATTCAAGTACTAATTAGTTCATTTAAACAACCATCAAACGAGATTTCAAGTCCATACAAGAAGATGGTAGTCTTATGGCTAAATACTATTAATTTCAAATATAAAAATAAGCATTAACATAAATTGAAGGGATGCAGCAGTGTGAATTGTTAATGCAAGCAAATTACAAATTTCATTCTGCGTCCCGGGACATAATGGATAATGGACAGACCACTACCAATTTTATTAAACTTTGTTGGGAAATAATGGATAATTATTAGCACTCTATCTCAGTAACACCTCCTTAAGTCCCAACTCTTAGTACAATAATTTATCCATTTATCACTACTTTTGTGCAAACAAGGGAAAAAACTGTGGGTAATTATTAATACTTTATCTTCAATCTTCTCTACCCAAAAAAAAAAAAAAAAATTCCCTTCAATAAATATAATTACGTTCTTTTCCTTTTCTTGTAGATGGTGAGTGGACATGGTCAAACTATCTGAACTGAGAGGCACAATCACTTTACTTGGTTGCGTAGAAATTACAAGAGAAACCTAACCATAGTTTGCCACAACACTTGGATGCTATGGAAAAGATTTACCGAGGGGCAAGGGAAAATGGATATCAATTTCATAGAGACGAAATTGTGTATCACCTTGATCGGACTCTCATTCCTTATTGGAGACAATTCATCAAAAGAATTGAAGAGACATTCGACTACCAAACCTCCTCGGACGTGTTACTACGATGCAAGTGGGAAAGGTGGAGGGTAAATCGTGAAGATCTTTGAGACACCAATAGGGCACCAGGCTATGAAAAAAATCCAAACATTGTCCTACCAATACCTGAAGTTAATTACGAGGGACAATATGTTGAAGATGAACCAAGTGAGGAGTACAGCCCTGCGTCGTATTCCACAGCTGACCCAAGACCAAACCCCGAGGGGAATCAACATGAGGGTGCTGACATGAACTATTAGTTGATGACTAGTTTTTCCTTGTGTTTAAATTTATATCCTTTAATTTATGAACCCTAGTATGTTTTAGTATGTTTGGGAAGCCTGGTATACCTGGAGATCCCCTTCCTTATGTAAACTCATGAATAATTATGAATAAAAATGTTATTTCTTTATAATTCTCTTATTCAATCTATCGTGAACCTAAATAGTAGTTACTATCACTTATCTTAGGCTATGGACACCCGAGGCAGAAATGCAAACAATAGAAACAATACTCAAGATAATGCTACTGATACGTAATTCGCTCAATAGTTTATGGAAATGATGCGCAACTTCACTCAAGCAGCACCTCCACCGCTGCCACCGGTGGAGGATCGAAGTAACGCTGCTGCTGTAGTTGTGGAACATTTCAGGAAACTTCAACCACCAACATTTGAGGGTGGCCCTGACCCATTGAAAACCGAAGATTGGGTAGCCAACATCGAAAGGATATTTGACCTCATTGAATGTCCAGATCCGAGGAAGGTAACTTGTGCAACATTCATCCTACAAAAAGGAGCTAGACACTGGTTGGACTCAACCACTAGGTCTAGAGCTCATGACCATGTATAGACATGGGATCAGTTCAAGGAACTGTTCTTTCAAAAAAACTATCCACCAAGCATCCGTAGCCAAAAGAAGGCAGAATTCTTGATGTTAAAACAAGGTACAATGACCCTAACTGATTACAAAAGAAAATTTGATGAGCTGTCCCGTTATGCTCCAGAATTGGTTGACACCAAGTCCAAACGAGCAAGGCACTTTGAACAAGGTTTGCGAGATGATCTCAGACGGGCCGTGGTGACTTTTGAATTGCTCACATATCATGCAGTGCTAGCTAAGGCCCAACTAGCCAACTTCAAAGAAAATTTCAATAGTAATTATAAACAACAATAGTTCGTGCCTTCTAAGAAGCGGAAGTGGGAGGACAACAAAGGGAAAGAAAAGCAACACTATACAAAGAAGAGTAAGGGAGGCCAGAGTTCAACAGTTAAAAAGGATTTTCCCCTGTGTAACAAATGTCAGAAACATCACCTAGGCCAGTACCTCGCAGGAATGAGTGCTTGTTTCCTATGTGGCGAACATGGACACATCTCCAAAAACTGTCCAAAGAAGCAACAACAAGGAAACCAACAACAAAAACATAACCACAATCAGCAGAAACAAGGAAATGCATCCAAAGGGCAGGCAAGAATCTATGCTTTAATGGGAAATGAGGAGGATGACGATAGGAATGTCTTAGCAGGTAACGTCCTAGTGTTTGGATTTCTTGCTTATGTGTTAATAGATTCTGGTGCTACACATTCATTCATATCATCTAAGTACGTGCGTAGATTAGGTATGAATGTTGAACCTGTATCACTCCCTTTAGAGGTATGTACTCCATCTGGAGACATGTTAAATACTATTCATATAGTGAAGACCGCAAGAATAGAAACTGATGGTAGGCACTTGGTAATGGAATTGCATGTGTTAGACATCCTTGAGTTTGACATAATTCTAGGAATGGACTGGCTATCGAAGAATCATGCTACAATTCGTTGTTTTGGGACGGAAGTAATCTTCCAGAAGCCAGGAGAGAAGGAGCTTCGATTACTAGTGACAAAAACGAGGTCACTACCTTGCATTATTTCTTCCTTGAAGGCCCGATGGATCCTGCAGTCGAGTGATAATACAGGATATCTTATGTCAGTAATAGCCAAGGAAGGGGAAAAGGGTTTGACGGTCAATGACGTTAATATAGTCAGAGACTTTACCGAAGTCTTTCCAGATGAGTTGCCTGGAGTACCTCCAGAACGTGAAGTAGAGTTCTCTATAGACCTAGTTCCCGGGTCTGCACCTATTTCTAAGGCCCCTTATAGAATGGCACCCAAGGAATTGCAAGAACTAAAGACACAACTAGAGGAACTCCTAGATAAAGGTTTTATAAGACCTAGAGTGTCGCCTTGGGGTGCACCTGTGCTATTCGTTAAGAAGAAAGATGGTTCAATGAGGATGTGCATTGACTATAGAGAATTAAACAAAATCACAATCAAGAACAAATACCCTCTTCCTAGGATTGAGGACTTGTTTGACCAACTCCGAGGTGCAGTAGTATTTTCCAAAATCGACTTGAGATCTGGTTACCATCAATTGAAAGTCAAAGCCAACGACATCTCAAAGATAGCTTTCAGAACTCGGTATGGCCATTACGAGTTCTTAGTTATGCCCTTCGGCCTAACTAATGCTCCTGGATTCTTTATGGATCTACTGAATCATGTCTTCCATGAGTTCCTTGATCAATTTGTCATCGTGTTCATCGATGATATCTTAATCCACTCAAGGCGTATTGAGGAACACGAGGAACACCTAAGAATTGTACAAGGAGTTTTGAAGAAGGAGAAGCTCTATGCAAAATTTAAGAGTAGTATTTCTGGGACATGTTGTCACATCCCGAGGAATAGAAGTGGATCCAAGCAAAGTTGAGGCGGTGTCAAATTGGTCAAAGCCAACAACGTAGGATAAGTTCGCAGCTTCTTGGGTTTGGAAGGATATTATAGGAGGTTTATTGAAGGGTTCTCAAGGATAGCAAGGCCGCTGACACAGTTAACACGTAAGGGTGAAAAGTTTAATTGGACAGAAAAGTGTGAACAAAGTTTTGAAGTCTTGAAGCAAAAACTAGTAAATGCTCCAGTCTTAACTATACCTGAAGGAACGGAAGGCTTCATTATTTATAGTGACGCATCAAAACAAGGATTGGGTTGTGTTTTGGTGCAACAGGGCAAAGTAGTCACTTACTCCTCACGACAATTGAAACCCCATGAGAAAAACTATCCCACGCATGATTTGGAATTAGCTGCAGTAATTTATGCCTTAAAAATATGGAGACACTACCTTTACGAAGGTAAGTGTGACATCTATACCGATCACAAGAGCCTCAAGTACATCTTCACTCAGAAGGAGTTAAATATGAGGCATAGAAGATGGCTCGAGTTGGTAAAAGATTATGATTGGGAAATATACTATCACTCGGGGAAGGCAAATGTTGTAGCAGACGCTTTAAGTCGGAAGGTTACAAGTCAATTGGCGGCTTTAACCATGCAGAAATATTTATGGAAAGAGATTGAGAAATTAGCCTCGAAGTGGTTACAATATCACCAAACACTGTTACTCGGATGTCGGCACTTTCAATCCGGCCAACACTTCGTGACAGAATCAAGAATCATCAAAAGGCACACCAGTCGTTTGAATTCATCAAAGCTGAAATTGATACGGAAAAGTGGAAAGGTTTCACCATGGACAAGGATAAAGCATTATATTATCAAGGGCGATTGTGCGTACCAGACTTTGGAGAATTGAAAGAGGAGATCCTAGAAGAAGCTCACTCCTCTCCTTATTCAGTACATCCGGGAGGCACAAAGATGTACCGAGACCTCAAAACAGTGTTTTGGTGGAGGAACATGAAGAAGGATATTGCTGAACATGTTGAAAAGTGGCTAGTATGCCAACAAGTAAAAGCTGAACACCAAAGACCATCAGGACTAATCGAATCTTTAGAAGTCCCGGAATGGAAATGGGAACATGTGACAATGCACTTTTTTGTCGGGTATCCAAAGTCAACAAAAGGCCATGAGGCTATATGGGTCATTGTTGATAGACTGACCAAATTAGCCTACTTTTTACCAATTCGGATGACTTTTACGATGGATCAGTTTGTACAACTATATGTAAATGAAGTGGTAAGATTGCACGGAGTTCCAGTGTCAGATAGAGATCCAAGGTTCACATTGAATTTTTGGAAGAGTTTACACCGAGCATTGGGTACTAAACTAAAGTTTAGCACAACATTCCACCCACAAACAGACGGACAATCCGAACAGACTATTCAAAAATTAGAGGACATGCTCCGAATATGTGTTCTCGAGTTTGGAGGACAATGGGAGAAACATTTGCCATTAATTGAGTTTGCTTATAATAATAGCTATCATGCTTCCATTGGCATGGCACCATATGAAGCATTATACGGGAGAAAGTGTACATCGCCAGTACATTGGGATGAAGTCGGCGAATGCAAGATATTGGGTCCTGAGATTATTAAACGAACGGTACAAGCAATTGAGAAAATTCGTGCTAGTATGATAACAGCCCAGGACAGGCAGAAAAGTTATGCTGACCGGAGAAGAAAAGACCTGGAATTTGCAGTGGGTGATAAAATTTTCCTCGAGGTTGCACCGATGAAAGGGGTATAATGCTTTGGCAAGAAGGGTAAATTACGACCAAGGTATATTGGGCCATTTGAGATCTGGTAACGTGCTGGAAATGTTGCATAACAATTGGCCTTACCCCCAGAACTTTCAACAGTGCATGACGTCTTCCACATATCCATGCTCAGAAAATACATCCCTGATCCGAGCCATGTGGCCAATCATCAGTCTATTGAGTTACAACGGGGATTAAACTATGAAGAAATACCTATAAGGATCATTAATCAAAAATTTCAAGCCCTTCAGACCGGTCCTCAAGGGCTCATGGTACCAGGGATTCCATGAAGTATGTACTTAACCCCTAGGTACAAGATTCAAATCCCTGGGGAGGCAAAAATCTACTTCTGGAGAAGGCCCAGGGAGGAGTGGAAAGACTATGAGTACGACAAGGAGAAGGCCCCAGTGAGGGAGCCGGGTCGTTACAAAAAAGGCACCTTTTTTTGTAGCGTACCCGGTCCTCAAGGGCTGCCGGCCGTCTACTCATGGTCTTTCCACTCCCCCCTGATAGTCCTGCTCCTCAAGGGCTGGCAGCTTTGTTTCCAGGAAGTGGATTTTTACCTCCCTAGGGATTTGAACCTTGTACCTAGGGGTTAAGTACAAACTTCATGGAATCCCTGGTACCAGTAGACCAATTTGGTTGTGAAAATGGCTGAGGTCTTGGCAGTCGGCTAGGGAGGTGATGCTGATTTGGGTTGTATGTTGATTATGAAGTTGGAGTTCCGGTGATGGGGCTGTGGTGGTGTTCTGCAGTGCTAGGACAACAATGGGAAGAGTATACCTTGTAGAAGTTCCGTGTGTATGAATGGCTAAGTGGAGGGGAAGTATATGTATTGATTTTTCTTTAGGTCAGAATCATGGAAAGATGTTGAGATTGGGGGAAGAAACCTGTTGATATGATAATTGGCTTGTGAAAACTAGGAAAGAGTTTAGTATGCTGATTTAATTTACTCGGTTAATTAGGGAGAGGAAGTATGAATGGAATTTTGGCTGTGAGGGGGGGGGGGGAATTTGGGAAATAACAGTCATCTTTGAATTGACAGGGCTAGAGACTTGGAAGAACTGAATTTCTGGGAAGAAGGTAAATAAAACGTGGAGAATTGTGGTGTATTTGGTTTAGGCAGTATTGTGTCATTTGTAAGGGATTGAGGTTGATTGGTGGCTGTAAACCCAAATACCTTACCCATTTCCACTAACTGTATTTTATTATGAAGTTTATTTATTTTAATTTCGGATACATGAGAAATGAAAAGTTTGAGATTTAGACGAGAAAGATGAAAAAGATTTTGTATCCGAAAGAAAGAAAGAAAGAAAGAAAGAAAACGAGTTTGAACATAATTTGAAAGAGCTTTTAAATTTTATGTCCTGGTAAATTTTTTAACTAAGAGAAATGGATTAAACCCCGCTTGATTGGACTTTGCATAATTGGTTTAGGACATGGCACCCATTCAGAGAGATATACCCAGTGAAGCAGAATAAGCCATTAGAGATTATGAACGCTTCAGGCCTAGACTTGATTGGACCATTGCCCAACATGTAGAACAACTGAATATCGTACGTGATTAGGCAATACAACAGGCTATGTGACTAGTAACCTCCAGTCAATCCAGCGCTAACTCTCGACTTTTCGAAGTGATTATGCGGAGGTAGCTCATAGCATATACGTAGATGCACTAGTGTCCCCGAATGTGGATATAGAGTATGACACCTTCTGTGTGAGATTTGTGGCATATTGGCCCATGTATTTTGAGTACCGCTTTGGGGTTGCACCTGAAGGGAAACTAGAACCCGAGCCCAGGCAAGAGGATGAGTTGGTACTCTAGGGTGGTTTCGAGGAAGAATATCCAGAAGAAGAAGATCCCGAAGAAGACCTAGAAGAAGAAGAAGAACCCGAGGGAGAACCATAGGAAGATACTAATCTAGCGATAGGAGAGACCTCGGATGCTGAGTCATGTGTGATCGAACAAGAGTAGAAAGATAGAGGTTATGGAGCCACCAACATAACCCGACATCATCAGGGAATTACTTAAAGCACTACAAGAGATGAGAGAAGCCCCACAGCAAGTTAACTCTACAATGCTAGTGATAGAATAGTCAGGAGGTACCACCCACCTACGTTTGATGGTGGAGATGGTCCACTAGCAGTGGAAGAGTGGCTTCAAGTCATCGAGAAGATCTTCCAGCACATCTCCTGCTCGGAAGAAAAGAAGTTCTTGTGTCGAATTTATGCTGGTGGGAGTCAGCATCGCGAACCAGCACTCCGGCTAAACATGAGGCCTTAACATGGGTTGGGTTTCAAGAAGAGATTACAGACAAGTTCTTTCCTCAATCTCTCTGGGATGCTAAGGAGGCTGAATTTCTTCACCTTTTTCAGGGAGAACTGGAGATCACGGAGTACGAGAGGAAGTTCGAGGAGTTATCCCACTATGCCCCTGATGTGTTCCAGACCCACGACAATCGGAGTCATAGCAGGCTTGATGGGAAAAGTTAAATATTCAAGCCAAATAAAAGAGCAATCCAGTCAACCATGTCCGAATTAGATGCATAATATGTGTTTTTCGAGTAGAAATGGGCCACTAAACAAAACTCATGGGTTAAAGCCCTTGAGCCGACTGATTTTATGGCCAAATTCCATCATTTGGAGCTTCAAAACAGCAAGTCAATTATGTAGACGGAAATTAGGGTTTTTGCGTATTTTTAGGTTAAATTTTGTTTTTAATTATTTGTTTGCCTATTTTAGAATTTTAGTCTAACTAGAATTCTATTTTGAGTCAATTAGCGGCTAGATTATTTTGCTTATTTATACGCTTTTTTCATTCATTGTAATTCAGATTTGAGACTTGATTTTGATATAAACAGTTTTTATTGAGGATTCAATAAAAGTTATAGGTGGATTCCTATGTTTTTCGAACTTATCAAATATTTGCTAGAATATGTGTGGCGTTCAAATCAGAGACTTATCAAGGAGATTGGGCAAATCCTTGTGGCGTTTCGAAAGTCGTGGTTCTTTATTCCGCATCGTCGAGTCATCGCGTCGTGAATATCAGGTCATGATTCATCCGTCTAACCACAACCTGAGTTTGGAACTTTCCGGCGTTTCTTCCACGCTTAGAATCTCATCATCTGGTATCAGAGCTGGACTTTGAATTCAGGTTTTTCTATCCAGTTTAATTTTTATGTTTATCATCGAGTCCCATAAAAATCATCTATATCTTGTTGAGTGTTTTGTTTTCAGTTTTTTTGCGTTCTTCTGGAGTTCGTTGAGTCTTTAATCCAGAAAATCGTTCCAACAAAATTCAAAAGTGTTTATTTTGTTCGATTCTTATCCAAATCATGTTCCGTTTGTTTTGTTGTGTTCGTGTCAAATTTTCGGATTTATTTAAAAAAATATTTTTTTATTATTTAATTCTGAAAATTCATTATTCAAAAAAAAAAAAAGTTACTCCAAAATTCAAGAACCACTTTCTTGAGTTTCTTTAAAATTCTTGATATTCATTTCCTTCCAAGTCAATAAAAGTCGTTCTTGCTATTTGATGTCTAAATCCTCTTCATTCTTGAATTTTTTTTAACGTCACATAAGGAATGGATTATGATCCGGGCTCTTTATTCCAAGCAAGATGTTATGTGGATCATAAGAGGTGCAGTTTGGCAATTCATGGAAAGTGTTTTACTAATTTCATTAGTAGCACCGTGGTTGAAAAATTAGGATTGCCCCTAGAACCACACTATAAACCTTATAGGATGACGTGGATGAGGGAGTTTGGGGATTTCAAAGTAACCAAACAAGTTCTAGTGCCTATCACCCATGGAAGGTATAGTGAGGATGTATGGTGTGATGTAGTGCCATTGAAATCTTATCATATTTTATTGGGAAAACCTTGGAGACATAGGAGGGAGGTTGTTTATGATGAGAGTATGCACATATACAAATTGTTAGCTCCCATGAGCTCCCTACCTATCGAAAGGTAGTGAAGAAAGCTCAGGCCGTAGCGTATACCGGCATGCAGTATGGTGGAAAGAGTTCTCAGAATGAGCAGGGAATAAAAAGGAAAGGACATAGTTCAAATCATAACCAGAACATAAATCAGACATCCAAAAATTGGCAGAACACAGGGCCGGCCAAAGGTCAAGTAGCTAACCACATGCCCCCATGTCCCAAGTGCCAGAAGATGCATAAGGGAGAATGCCTTCTGGGCAAAGGAGTTTGTTATAAATGTGGTCAGCCAGGCCACTTTGCACATGATTGTCGTGCCGCATCTGCTCAGGGTTCCGATCAGAAAAGGAAATTAGATCAAAACAAGAAAGGATATGCTAGAGTGTTTGCCATGACACATGAAGATGTTGATCAAGATTTTGACGGGAACACAGGTATACTCTCGCTAGCATTCCTGTATGTGTTTTAATCGTCTTAGATGCCTAGCTAGACTGGAAGTAGTGATTATTAGTAGATTGACATTTATGGTTTAGACATATTTATTAGAACATTCGGGATACTAGAAAGAACCAAGAACGTGATTTTATTTAGCCCGAGTCACGTGATGAATTTTCAATCTTTTAGCACTCGACTAGACCATGACATATGATATGGCACCATAGAGAGAGAGGTCTATGTCCTTAGAAACCAAGAAGTTCATTTAGTCAAAGTCCAATGTGGTAAAACACGGTAGTGATGAAACTACCTAAGAAAAGGAATAAGAAATTCTGTACTATTATCCAGTTATTATATCAAGAAAGTTTAAAATTTCGAGGACGAAATTATTTTAAGGTGGTATGGTTGTAGGGATCGAGAATTATCCATGACTTATTTAAACAAATATTATTTTTAAAAATGTTTCGCTATGACTTTGTCCATTTATTTTAAAAACGTGATCGTCTAGCCAATGAAATGAAATGAAATTTATTTTTAAATTTATCTTAATCCGATTTTCAAATTTTATTAAATGATGTCCAAGTCCAATTTTCAATCAATTGAATTTAAATTATTTCAAGTCCAGATTTTAAATTTATTTTGGATCCAAACTTTTAAGCCCAAATAATATTTGCCAATCAGTCAAGCCCAATTCCTATTTATTGTGGATTCATTCTATTATTATTATCATCATCATCCAATTTCGATATAAAACAATCAAATTCTTTAGGCCCAATTATAGAGCCTAACCTATTTATCAGAATCCTCAATTAACTATTTTTGAACCCCAAAATTTATCCCATAATTCTTCCCTACATGGACACACAATTTCCTTCCCCCATTTTCTTTCCCATGATCGCTCCCCAACCAATTCATCACCATAATCCTCCCCAAAAAACCCCCCTCCAATTTCCACACATTTTCCTCAATACCATACCTATATCCCATAATCAAATCCTACCTCCCTCAATCATCAACAATCATGCATTTACCAAATTGAAGCACAACTTACACATTAATAATTTCCCATTCACCTGCATCATTCACAGACACACGACAGATTCAGAACTTGGGCAAGGTATTCATTTCCCCCATCTTCTTTCACACATCACAGTTTTCATTCACCTCCAAACCCAACCATAATCGGCTGCCACAGATTCAAAACACCACCACCAACACCTCACCGCCCATACCCAACCACTGGAACTCCAACTTCACAATCAACACACAACCCAAATCAGCATCACCTCCATAGCCGACTGCCAAGACCTCAATCATTTTCACAACCAAAGTCACTACCTTCAATCCACCGAGACACGCCCGCACCCGTCACCTCCATCTCCACCAACGAACCCCATTTTTGAGTCCACTACTCAACCCTAAATTCCTATCATCAACACCAAACAAGCACAAACTGGAATGAAGCGATTTCAATCCAACCACCGTGTACACTGCCAAATCACCATCAGAGGCAAAAATTCACCCAAGTCTCGAACTAGCATCCCAATCTGTAATATCGAACCATCAAGGTCGCCACCACACCACCCGCAACCAGTCACCACCACTTGAACCGCAACCACCACTCGAAACATCATCAAAACCACCTACTTCCCCACTTCAATCCGACCTCAAATTCACAAAATAAAACCCAAAACCAAGAATTTAACAAAAACCCAAATACCTTACCTCGACTGCCACCTTGTATTGGCTGGATTCTTGGTCGAAAAACCATAACCCACTTTCGGTTTCACTCAAAATCGAGCCCCATTCCAGATTTATTTTCACACCTACATATCCACTCATCACCGCCTTGTGACGGAAACGTCGTCACCATCGCCGGCCCGGCCGGCAATCGGATTTGGAGGGGGCGAACCCATCGCCCTTTCGTCGCGCCTCCCACTCTCGTCTCTCTTCTCTATAACGAAAATGAGGAAGGGAGAGAGATGAATTTAGCTATATATTATATTTTGAAATTTTGAAATTTTAATGTTTAAGCCCCAAGTTTCGAAAATGTGGCTATTTCAGTCCCTTCATTTTCAAAAGCTTTTACTTAATCCTTGCAGTTTTGGAATGAGTTAATTGAACCCTAGTATTTTAAAATCTTATAAGTTAGCCCACTAATTTTTGAAAAGCCCATTTCATCCCCTACACTTTTAATGGTAGCAGGATTCCATGAATATTTGTACTTAACCCCTAGGTACAAGATTTCGAATCCTGTGAAAGGTAAAAATCCACTTTCCGGAAACTAGGCTGCCTTTGAGGACCAAGAAAACCAGGGGGGAGTGGAAAGATGGCAGTGGCAAAAGTCGTCAAAACATTATTTATTATCATTTTAGAAAATTCTGCTTTAAAAAAATTTTGCAAGTCTACAGAAACGTAGACCCGCTCTGATACCATGCTGCCAAGCCACCACCTCCATGACTCCCAACCGAACGACAACTCCAAACACACCACATCACCCCATGCTCGACCTCCACTGCCTCACCCAAAAGCCACAATCAAAATCCCAAACTGCAAAAAAAAAAAAGAAAAAAAGAAAAAAACCAAAATCAAAGAAAACCCAAAATAGAAAGTAACCCAATACCCACCTCGCCTTGATCGGTATGTCGTCGGAAAATAGCCCAAAACACAACCTTGAGCTTCGGTCTTCGCACCCAAAACCATCCAAAATTGGTCTTCTCCCCTACTCGTCGCCGCCACCGCGCAGCAGTGCACCATCACCGGCCCGGTCGGAGGTCGAATTTGAAGGGGAGAACCCATCGCCCTAAACCCTTCCATCGTGTCTCCCTCTCTTTTCTCTTCTCTGGTTAACAAAAATGAGAAAGGGGGAGATGATTTTATCTAAATAATTATATTTTGAAATCTTATTGTTTAAGTTCCAAGTTTTTACAATGTGTCTATTTCAGTCCCCTTGTTTTAAAAGTCCTTTAATTTAATACCTGGACTTTTGAAATAAGTTAGTTAAACCTATTGTTTGAAAATATGATAAGTCAGCCCACTAATTTTCGAAATTTCAGCCCCTACTCTTTTAAAATCCATGCTTTTCATTAAAATTTCAATTTAACCCCTAAGCTTTATTTTGTTACTTTAATATTTCGAAATACTAAATTAGTTTAATTTTTCTTTTGGCTTGACAATACACTTGGTAATTTAGAAGATTGACGTGATATTGTTCCTCTACTTTCAAACTCGCAAATTTAAGGTGGACTCGCCCCCACTAATTAGTTTAAATTATAATTTACATGTCTTACGTGAAATTACGTGATTTATATGCTTTGATGCATGAGACTAGACGAGAATATCTCTTATGAGAAAAGATGAGAAATGATGTTATGCATAACTTACATGTTTTAATGCATGAGACGAGACTACCCACACCCTATGATTTTTAAAGATCCTTTGATTTTATTAAAATAGCCTATGATTATGATGATGATGTCACTGTATGATTTCTTAAGTATGTGTTAAATTATTTTAAAAATTAATTATTGGCGATGAGTCTACTGAGTATTTCTTTCGAAATGTTCATTCCATTTTTAATAGCTTTTGCAGATCTCGGAGATGGAGGCAAATGAAAGGGCAGTGTTGAAGAATTTAACAATGATGATATTTTTAGTCAATTTTATGAACATTATCGATTTAATTATTCATAGTTACTTTCATTTGAAAAATCGAGATTTAAGTTTTATCAATTATTTTATTTGATTAAGTTCCGATGGAATTTTCAAATACTAATTAAGTTTCCACTGATGTTTCTAATAATAAATTTGCCGATTTGAATTTAATTTATTTTCCGCAATAAAGTCAGTTTTAAAGGACGAAGTGGCGTCCCGAGTTTCACGAAGTTTGGGGCGTTACAGCGTGGTATCAGAGCCAGGTTTTCACATATTCGAATCCTGCGGAAGGCAAAAACCAAATTCTGGAGAAGGTCCCAGTGAGAGAGCCAGGGGGAGTGGAAAGACCATGAGTACGACACGGAGAAGGGCCCAGGGAGGGAGACAGGTCGTTACAAAAAAAGGCACCTTTTTTGTAACGGCCGAGCTCCCTCGCTGGGGCCTTCTCCGTGTCGTACTCATGGTCTTTCCACTCCCCCCTGGTCGTCCTGGTCCTCATGGGGTGCCAGCCTCGTTTCTAGGAAGTGAATTTTTGCCTTCCGCAGGATTCGAACCATGTACCTAGGGGTTAAATACAATGATTCTTAGAATCCTGCTACCATTAGACCACATTTGTCTAATGGTACCAGGGATTCCTGAAGTTTGTACTTAACCCCTAGGTACAAGGTTCGAATCCCTGGGGAGGCAAAAATTCACTTCTTGGAAATGAGGCTGTCAGCCCTTGAGGAGCAGGACGACCGGGGGAGGGGGGAGTGGAAATACCATGGAAAGACTAAATTTGGTGTAATGGTAGCAAGATTCTAAGAATCATTGTACTAAACCCCTAAGTACATGGTTCGAATAATGCGGAAGGCAAAAATTCGCTTCTAGAGAAGGCCCCAGCGAGGGAGCCAGGGGGGAGTGGAAAGACCATGAGTATGACACGGAGAAGGCCCCAGCGAGGGAGCCGGGTCGTTACATTCTTTTAATAAAATCAAAGGCGCTATAAAAATCATAGGATGTGGGTAGTCTCGTTTCATGCATTAAAGCATGTAAGTTATGCGTAACATCATTTCTCATCTTATCTCATAAGAGATATTCTCGTCTCGTTTAATGCATCAAAGCATATAAATCACGTAATTTCACATAAGACATGTGAATTATAATTTAAACTAATTAGTGTGGCCGAGTCTACCTTAAATTTACGAGTTTGAAAGTAGAGCAACAATATCACATCAATCTTCTAAATCACCAAGTGTATCGTCTAGCCAAAAGAAGAATTAAACTAATTTAGTATTTCGAACTATTAAAGTGACCAAATAAAGCTTAGGGGTTAAATTGAAATTTTAAAGAAAAGCATGAGTTTTAAAAGTGAGGGGCTTAAATGGGCTTTTTTTGAAAATAGTGGGCTGACTGAAAATATTCTAAAACTGTAGGGTCTGAATAAAACGTTTTTGAAAATCAGAAACTGAAATTAAAAACTTTAAAAACTAAAAGGACCGAAATAGACACATTTTCGAGACTTGGGGCTTAAACATTAAAATTTCAAAATATCAAAATATAATATATAGGTAAATTCATCTCTCCCTTCTTCATTTTTGTTACAGAGAAGAGAGACAAGAGTGGGAGGCGCGACGAAAGGGCGATGGGTTCGCCCCCTCCAAATGCGACCGTCGGCCGGTCCGACGATGGTGACGCCGCCGCCATCACAAGGCGGCGACGAGTGGGTATGTGGGTGCGAAAATAAATCTGAAATGGGGCCCGATTTTGAGTGAAACCGAAAGTGGGTTATGGTTTTCCGACGAAGAATCTAGCCAATACAAGATGGCAGTCGAGGTAAGGTATTTTGGTTTTTGTTAAATTCTTGGTTTTGGGTTTTATTTTGTGAATTTGAGATCGGATTGAAGTTGGGCAGTAGATGGGTTTGATGATGTTTCGAGTGGTGGTTGCAGTTCAAATGGTGGTGACTAGTTGCGGGTGGTGTGGTGGCGACTTTGGTTGTTCGATACTACAGATTGGGATGCTCGTTCGAGACTTGGGTGAAGTTTTGGACCTGAAGGTGATTTGGCAATGTACACGGTGGTTGGATTGAAATCGCTTCATTCGGGTTTGTGCTTGTTTGGTGTTGATGATACGAATTTGGGGTTGAGTAGTGAACTCGAAAATGGCGGTTCGGTGGTGGAGATGGAGGTGGCGGGTGCGGGCGTGTCTTGGTGGATTGAAGGCAGTGACTTTGGTTGTGAAAATGATTGAGGTCTTGGAAGTCGTCTATGGAGGTGATGCTGATTTGGGTTGTGTGTTGATTATGAAGTTGGAGTTCCGGTGGTTGGGTATGGGCAGTGAGGCGTTGGTGGTAGTGTTTTAAATTTGTGGCAGCCAATTATGGTTGGCTCTGATACCATCTGTAACGCCCTGAATTTCTTGAAACCCGGGACGCCGCTTCATCCTCTAAAACTGACTTTATTGCGGAAAATAAATTAAATTCAAATAATCACCTTTATTTTTTGAAATATCAGCGGAAACTTAATCAGTTTAAAATATAGAACAATTCATAAAACTTAGGTCTCAATTGTTTAAATGAAATTAACGATAAATAATCTAATCAGTAACATTCATAAAACTGACTAAAAATTATCATCATTTATTAAATTTACCAATGCTGCCCTTTCATTCGCGGCCATCTCCAAGATCTGCAAAAACTGTTAAAAATGAAATGAGCATTTCGAAATAAATACTCAGTAGACTCATCGCCAATAATTAATTTACAGAATAATTTAACACATACTTATGCAATCATACAATGACATCATCATCATTAATCACAATCAACCCCAGACATTCTCTCCCCCTCCCATTTTCGCAATATCTAATTCATTTTAAATTATATCATTTAAGTCCTATAATATTATCTATGATTAGTTAACTAAATTAATTTTAGTAACAGATTATTAATTTCTGTTCTGATTTTTTCTCATCAAATTAAAATAAATATTAACTAAACGAATTTTAATGCAAATCCAATTATGTTGGGTTAATTTTACAAACTTAAGATTTCTTTAATTCATTCATCATTTTTCACATTATTTTTATTTATTTGCTGGTTCTGTTCATTTTTCTATTTTTCATTATAAATTTAAATAACTAAAATATGCAAAAATATATTACAGATTTTAACAATTAGTTCATATAATTTCTATTAAACAATTGATCCATCACTAATTTTTATTAAATAATAATGTAATGATATGAATAAAGAAATTGTGAGTATGAAGAAAGAAGAATCAATTAATGTAACAATATTTATTAAAATTAATGATTAATTCTTTAGAAAAACACTTGAAATTAATAAATAATGCTTAAAAAATTAAATTATACCAAAAAAATCTATCTACACCTTTTTTTGAGAAGAATATGATGAAGAAAAATATATGAAAAGAAAAGCGTCGATCTTAATAAGAATATATAAGTTGAATTCTGCACATGTATTGTATGAGCCTAATTTTGTAATTCAAAAAAAATTTTAAAAAAGAAATTTTCATTTATTGAACGTTAATTTCAGAAATGGAGTTGATATGTTTACGGTACAATATTTAAAACACTTAATTCATGCCCTATTTCCAGTAAAGAGATAAAACAATTCAACAGTTTACAAATTTATTAAAATATTAAAAAAATAATTTTATGTCGTAAAAAATGGTGAAAACTTTATTTCTTAATTTTATTACATATATAGATAAAAAGACTAACTATATATATTTTATTTATATTTTCATTAACAATTTTTTCATTGACATATAATTAAATATGCATTTAATTATGTTCAAATAAATGCATCGTATTTAAAAATTAAGAATTATTAATCATGCGAAGGATCTCTTGATTGAATTTCACGTTCGTGCTCACAAATCTTGAGGTTGATTTTCACTTTTGCGCATCGTTAATATTGCGCGCATCGTTAATATTACTTAATTTGTTATATTTATTTATATATAGGACCGCATATATATTTAATTTGTTATAATTACTGTTTTTTATGTAAATTATAATATTTTGAGAGTTATTATTTCTGTTTGCGTTAGTAAAAAAAACTTGGACGAAATTTTTTACTTATTCTATGCAACATATATTTGAAAAATTGTATTATTTAATTTAAGATTTGAGCAATTGTTTAAATATATTTTGTTTATAATAACTTTCGTGTATCACACGGGTGTGAGTAACTACAAACTGTACAAACAATGTTATTATTTAAATAGGTTTTCCAAAATTGATAAGAATTTTAATTTATTTCTATTTTGAGTATTCGTTGACTGTCTGTATCATTAATCAAAGCAAATTATGTGTTCAATTTTTTTCTTATTTGTAACAATATTTACTGTAAAATTATTTCATATTAATCTTTCGTGCAACGCATGAATGTAATACTAGTTGAGCTTAATTCTTCATCCACACGTTTTTTTGGGGCCACTCAATTAATTATTGGGAAAAATACACAAATAAGGTGTTTTAAAATACATATTTCAAAAATAAAGTCAAACTTGTATAATTTCAAAAAGGTTGTCAATAAAATTAATTAATTAAATTAAAGAAATAAAAATATTTTAATAAATATATATATTAATGTCACAATATTATTGTATAATTACATGTTACAAAGGACAAATCTTTTAAGTCACAGATTTATTTCAGGTCACAAGTCAAATTCTTAAGGTTACAAGTCAAAATTTTAAGGTCAGAAAATGTCAATTTAGTTTATCATGACCTATTTTTAGGTCACAACTTTTAGGTCACAGATTTATTTCAGGTCACAAGTCAAATTTTTAAGGTCACAAAATGTCAATTTAATTTATCCTCACCTATTTTTAGGTCACAATTTATAAAATTATTAGGTCACATGTCTTTTAAGTTACGATTATTAAATTATAAGGTCACAATTAACTTATCAATTATTACATCACATTTATCCAATTTGAATTGGGTATCCTGGATATCATCGTTATCCTCAAAACTGAAAAACCTCATAAGTTTCCATCTCGTCTGGATAATCAACAATTAAACATACGATTAAAAAAAAAATCAACAATGATACATATCCTTTCTACTGCACGAATCGTTTGGATCATTCTGCAATACGAGGCCACATCTCACGTAATGGACACCTGCCCATGCTGCCATCGTCACAACCACCACCTCTCCTCTGACACCCCTCAACCACCACCGTCTACATGACGTCGCTGTGATCGAAGCCTCAACAAAAGAAAAAGAAAACGCTGCTGCAGAACGAATGCTTGAACCGCATCACCACCTACCCCCGGAGAACACACCCGCCTCCATCACCGCTCACAGCCACCACATCGCCACTACCACCACCTCAGATTCACCAATGCAATCCAAAACACGCCCGCCGATTCGTCACCCAAGATTCACCCCATGACTGCAGATCCTCCAATCCGTCGCCACTGCCCACAAATGCACAACCATTATCACCTCCTCTTCATTGCTGGCAGTAGGCAGCAGCGGCACTGCCATCTCGATTTTGATTTTTGGTTTAGGTAGTGGCACCACCATCGCATTTCACCAGATGCAGCGATGCTTGAAAAATCCCGTGCCAACGGATGTCTGATCAATGATATCAACTGGGCTTTTGATTTTTAGTTTAGACAGAGGTAGAGGCGGCGATGGGGTGTGGCCGTGAGGTTAATGAGCGGCGGCGATTGTATCTTGGATTGAAAGTGGAAATGAATATCGAAATGGAGAGAAAGTAGGGTTTGAAATAATGTTTGTGTTCTGAAATAAATGAATAGAGTTGAATAATTAATTTTTAATTTATTAAATTAAATCTTATTTACAGCCTGAAAATTGAAATTATACATATTTGATTTTATTTTTAAATTTGATTTTTAAAAAGCAGGTCTACTTATAATTTCCTCTTAATTCTTCAACCAAGTCTTTTGATGGGCCGGTCAATACGCATTTTTTGGGGCCCCTATAGACAATCATCAATTACCTACGCGTTTTGTTGGGCCACAAGTCCACGTTTGGAATTATTGAGCCACTATATACGTGTACGTGTGATATAAAAAAATGTAGGAAAGTGGCATATATAATTGGGATAATAAAAAAAAAAATGAAATCTATATAAATGAGATTGAGGAAATAAGAGAGAAGTTAATGAAAGTGGAGTTAACAGTGTTTAAAGTTTAGTTAGTGGCAATTAAATGGGTCTCATTGTTCCAAATGTCAATTAATAAATAGATATAGTATCGAGTAGTCGGTAATCATAAAGTATTAGAAATTTCTTCATAACAGCTAAGAGGATAATTGTAAAGTTAATTATAATTAATTATTTGAGCTTAATTCTTCGATTCACACGTTTTTTTGGGGCTACTCAATTAATTCTTCGACCTACTCTTTTGATGGGGCCGGTCAATACACATTTTGTGGGGGCCACTATAGGCAATCATCATTCATCAATTACCTACGCGTTTTGTAGGACCACAAGTCTACGTTGGGAATTATTCAAAAAAAAAAATGTAGCTCACACCCTGATGCCCGAATCGACCACGCCCAAGGTCATTGATTCGGGAACGTAAATCCGGTTATGCCTCCAAGGAGCCAGGGTAGAAGGGCTTATGGTAAGTATGAGAAACGCTCAATAACTCCCGCTTGCCACAAGGCCAATTTCACCTTGCGGGAAATCGAACCAAGCACACAGCTGCGCTGAGCACTTACCACACATCTCCTTTGTCACTTGGAGATGTGCCCTGGGGCTACGTTGGGAATTATTCTTGTCTATTGTTGGGATGTTTAAGAACTGTTTGATAGTGTAAAAAAAATTTGAATAATTTTTTTTTATTGGACGTGAGATTTAAAAATTTACGAAAAGTCAAATTATGGACTTGATTAATAAAGGATAGTTAAGATTGAGTTTGAAAAATTATGATGAAAATTTTACTTTACCAAATAAGATCTAAATTAAGCATCCGCGTTAAACCACATTTTTTGTTTATAAATTAATTTATAAATTACGTAATTTTTCAAACAATATTTTAATCACATACATATCCTTCTTCACTTTGCAATTATATATTTTACCTCAAAAAATATAAATAAATCAATTTATAAACCACATTTTTTTTACCAAAAAGAGGCTACGCAAGTTTGGTACAAAAAAAATTATAAAATACAAATAAGGAATTAATTATTTTCAAATTAAAATATATTATTGAAAAATGGTTCAAAAAAGTGTTTGCCATTAAAAAATAATTTGAAAATGTGTATTTTATTACAAAAACTACCTAAAATATTCAAGAAAAGATTGGTGGATTTTACTCTACGCGTTTTGTGGTGAAATTATGCTCGTCTTTTCTTTAATAAATAAAGATGACTTGTTTTAAGTTATAATAAAATAGTTATGACTTGTGTTTGCACGTTCATTGATTAGAATATTGTATATAATATTGCCGAATTTGTTCAAAGAAGTTAAAATGAATTGTAATTTGTAGACCAAAAAAAAAAGAAAAAAAAAAAAAGAGAGGACATAGATAGAAAAGGTAAAGTATTTTTAAGCTGTAATTCACTATTATTTTGGGGGTGTAGCCCACACCCCGAGGGTTCGAACCGATCACGTCCAAGGTCATTGGTTAGGGAAGGTAAATTCAGATTATACCTCCAAGAAGTCAGGGTGGAAGGACTTATGATAAGTATGAGATACGGTCAATAATTCCCGCTTGCCACAAGGTCAATTTCACCTTGCGAGGAATCGAATCAAGCACACAGCCGCGTTGAGCACTTACCACCCATCCCCTTTGTAACTTGGAGATGTGGCGGCTTCATTCATTATTATTTTTCATTGGACAAACATATGCTATAAGGTCATCATTAACTTATTATACATGCCATCATTTCTACGAGCTTGCTTCTTGCAGAGGAACATAATCTGCAGTTGACCAGTGTAATTGTCCAATTCTATTTGCTCAATTTGCATCCTATCCAATGAAGACCTGAAACATCATTCTGCATCCAAGATCTATCTACTTAGGAAAATAGCCAAAGCTGATAAAGCTCAATTATTTATCTAAGGGCATATTATTATCCCACATTCCATCAACTTCCTGCAACTGGCATTGCAAAAATCAAAGTCGAGAACTTGTACATGGTTTGAAACGATGTATTTAAGCAGATCAATGGCTTATATAAATTGATTTGGAAATCTAGATAATAGACCTAAAAGATGATAGGAAAAAGTACCATTGATAGGAGAAGAAATTTGATCATGTTAAAAAAATAAAAATAAAAAAACATGACAAAGTAAAATCCTCTCCGAAGTTTAAATTATCCATCTTTGTGACAGATTCAGAATGTGTAACATTTGGGCATCCCTCATTTTTGGTGAATGAACTACTCTTGAAAACACCATTCAGATTATTTAACACCGTAGTAATGAAAAAAACAATTTTACACAAAAGAGCCATACAAGCAGTTTGAAATTTTTTTTTCCTCATCCAAGACTTTGAGAAAGCGGCACCCTCTTGCAACACTGCAAGATGTTAAAGTGATGCAAGACAATAGGCGAGAAAAATGAATTCTCATTACTCATACTTACTGCCATAGTACACCTCTATATATACACTGAATAGCAATCATCTTAACCATACATTTGATAAACCAACCAACTAACTAACTAATAACAGCAATAACAGAATTAACTACTCTAACTGATATAACTGAATTACGGCTTGTCACTTCTTCACTTCCAGCTGGTGGTCTTCTTGGCCGGATGAATCTTGACGCTCCCCCTCAAGATGTACATAAATATTGTTTATGTTCATCTTGCTGAGAAGTTTATGAAACTGGTATGCTTCCAGTGCTTTAGTGAAAATGTCTGTTGGTTGATCCTTAGTGGAAATGTGGTGCATCCTAATTTTCCCTTCCATAACCTTCTCCCTTACATAGTGGCAATCCACCTCTATATGTTTTGTCCTCTCGTGAAACACAGGATTCTTAGAGATATGGATAGTTGACAAGCTATCAGAAAATAGCTCAACGGGCATTAAGGAATCCATATTCAAGTCATGTAGCAAGTAGTTGATCCACATAATCTTAGCAACTGCTCCTGCCATGGCCCTATTCTCTGCTTCAGCTGAGCTTCTAGAGATTGTGGACTGCTTCTTCGATTTCCAACTGACTAAAGAACTCCCAATGAAAATGAAGAACCCAGTAATAGATTTTCTAGTTTCTTGACATCCAGCCCAGTCACTGTCTGTGTAGGCTTTCAATTCCATCTGTGACTTTGATGATAATAAAATTCCTTGCCCAGGAGCTGCCTTGATGTATTTTAACACTCTATAAGCTGCCTTTAGATAAGCTCTGTTTGGTTTTTCCATGAACTGAGACAAAATGCCCATAGAATAACTGATGTCTGGCCTGGTTATATTCAAATATAGTAGCTTTCCAATCAACTGTCTATAAAATGTAGGATCTTCCAAAGGCTCATTATCCGAGTTAACCAATCCATGGTTCATTTCTAATGGTGTTCTGCAAGACTTTGCACCTAGCTGCCCGTATTCTTCCAACAGTTCTAGTGCAAATTTTCTTTGGCACATAGATATACCAGCTGAAGATCTTGCTATTTCAAGCCCTAAAAAGTACCTCAAATCTCCCAAATCCTTCATTTTGAAATAAGAATATAATCTCTGTTTCAATTTACTAATGACAGGCTGTTGTGCTCCAGCAATTATAATATCATCAACATAAAGTAAAAGTGCTACAAATTCATTTCCACTACCTTTCACAAAGAGGGAGTAATCAGATTTGGACTGTGTGAATCCTTTACTTAGCATGCATTGTGTAAATTTGATGTTCCATTGCCTAGAAGCTTGCTTTAGGCCATAGAGAGACTTCTTTAACTTGCATACTAGCTTCCTCCGAGGATTATCAGATTCAATTATGTTCTCCCCCTGAAGATGATAGCCCGGAGGAACATCCATGTAAACATCTTCAACTAAATCACCATTGAGAAAGGCATTATTAACATCTAGTTGAGATAAGAACCAGTTTTGTATAGCAGCTAAGGCCAAAAAAATTCTGATTGTAGTGTGTTTTGCTACCGGACTGAATGTTTCTTGTTAATCAAAACCTTCCCTTTCAGTGTATCCTTTAGCTACTAAACGGGCTTTATATCTTTCCACTTCCCCATTGGCTTTAAATTTGGTCTTATACACCCATTTACAACCCACTGTGGACTGGTTTTGGGGAAGGTATACAATATCGCAGGTCTGGTTCTTAGATAAGGCTGCAAGCTCAGATTGCATTGCTTCCCTCCAATGGTCATGCTGAACAGCCTGGTGATATGTGGTAGGTTCGGGTGGTTGGGAGGAAATGTTCATGACAAAGTGATGAAATTTAGGGGATAATTGAGGTAGTCTAGGACTTTGGATAAAGGATGAGAGGTGCAAGTTTGAACAATTTGAGAAAGTGAGGTGTGATAATCTGTGAGATAGGTAGGAAGTTGTTTAGGCCTTGTGCTGCGTCTAAGAGAGTGGTGATCAAGAGGAACAGGATTGGGTTCAGACCGAGGAGACTGAGATGAATGTGGGATAATTTGTGAAAAAGTATGATGAGATCCCGGGAGGGGAATCTCGTCGAACAACGCGGAATAACGATAATTGAAACCTAGGAAGGATCTAAATCAGATTTGACTAGAAAATAACAAGAACACGAATTAATACACGGAAATTAAATGATAGATTTGACGGTAAAACCTTGACCCGAAAATCACGACGCAATTTATGGCGATGCGGATTGAAGAACCAAGATGGGTGAACGCCACAAACGTATTCTATGTTTTTAAAGAAATGAAAACGTATTTATGAGTAGACGGCCGTATCCCTTGAGGAACGGGAACGCTACAAAAGTAGAAAGATTATGAGTAGGCGGCCGTATCCCTTGAGGAACGGGAACGCTACAAAAGTAGAAAGATTATGAGATTTTGACTCGGAGAAGGCCCCAGCGAGGGAGCCGGGTCGTTACAGAATGAGTATGCGGACAAGATTGGGAGAAGGCCCCTTGAGGGAGCCCAATCCGCTACCCCCATACAATGTTTTTAAGAGTACATGATTTATGAAAAGAAGAGACTATGTTTTAAAGAGCCTGCATTTATGTGTTCAATTATCTTGTAAGTTAATTAATTGGCGATAAGTCTACTGAGTATTTCTATGAAATGCTCGTGTCTATTATTAACAATTTTGCAGATTTCGGAGACGGTGGCAAGCGATGAATGATGGTGGCAATAAATGTTAAATGGATGAAAGTTTGATTTTAATGATTTCCGTATTTTCTAAGCATTGAATAATTTGAGAACTTCAGTTATTTGAGAAATTATGATATTGTCAATTTCTTTACAATATTAATGGTTCGATTTACTATTCCAAATGGTTTTATAAATGTTTACAATTTTATCGACCATTACAGTTTATTCAATGTTTCCAAGAAAATGAATTTCAATTATTTCTTCCGCAAAAAAATATTAATTGAAAAGTTAGAAAAGACGATTTAAGTGGTGAACCGGGTATATGGAACTCGGGGCGCTACATTTTATGAGGGACTAAATTGTAATTAAATAAATTATTTTATTTGCTCTTTTAATCCCATAAAATATAAGATTTATATTTTAGTCCAAAAAATCATTAAAAACTACTAAAATGACTCTTAAAAAAATTATATGGTCATATGAAGTCGGAATAGAAAATTATTGGGGCCAATATGAAGTTCTCAAGGAATACATTACAATTATATTTTCGAATCATAAAATAGATAACGGAGGTAAAAGTTATCGATCGTCAAAATTTACCACTTAAAACTATTTTATTTCAATTTCTTTTCAAGTGACTACTTTCGTCTTAATTTTCGGTACTCTTATTATCATCAAAATTGAATTTTCAATATATCATTCTAAAATACCTACGATCTAGTTTCCCGTATCCTAGCCGAAACGCAATATGGTCAATTATAGCAAAAGTTGCGACTTGCCAAAATATGCACTTTAAAACAAACATTTCGAATGCCAACATTATTTATTAAAGTATTCGGGACACGTACGTCAACCGAATACGTGTCTACAATATGTCATTTTGAAGGTCGTTCAATGCTCTGCATGATGGTATTCTCGAATATTAAAAATACATAACAAAATTAAGAATTTACGCTTCCTAAAACTATACGTGTAATTCGTCGTTAATTAATAATAATATATAATATACATATACATATAAATATAAATATAAATATATAAGTGTGTGCGGACGTCACACCTATATATAATAATTATATATTAATTTAATTATTTTTATTTTGACCATTAAGTTTAAGGATTAGTTTTTTATCTATTATTTTTAACGTTAGAACGAATTATTAATTTCACTTTGAAGTACATTCCATATAATTCAATTCATATATTCCCAATTATTGAATCGACAGTCGATTTATTAAATAGATAAATTACTTAAAGTAATAATTAATATTCTTATTTATTTTTCGCTTATATTACGTCAACTAAATTAAAACTCTTATTTAATGTCAAATAGATCCCTTTAAATATGTCAAACAAATTAAAATTTATATTTAACTTTCAAGTGGGTTCCTTTAAATATGATAGGACGAATATTTGGATCGTTACGTCTTGCTTGCTTGCTAGTTACATCCTCAATAAACAATTGCTCAATGCATTGTTCGGAAACTGTTATAAATAATAATGATTGATTTTATTTGTATTTTTTAGTTAAGATGTGTGATTAAAAATTGAAGAGAGAAAAGACGTGTGATTAAAAATTAGTATTGAAAATTGTGTTTATTATAAACAAAGTTACCTGAACACATTGTAAATGGAAACGCCACTTGACATACCAAGGGACAGAACAAATAAAATACAATTAAGTTAATAATAGTAAATTTTTTCTCGATTCTCCAACTGTGTTTTGTATTTTACATCATGCTCGCAACGTGTGCTCCAACTAGTAGATAATAAGAATGGTTGATGAAAATAACAGCTCCCTAGCCGCATTCAAATTGTCTTCAGATTATTGCGTTTTTCCCCATATTTGCAATTGAAGTCCTCTCAACTTAAATTTTTTGAGGTAACAAAATTAATCTTTTAAGCTTATGTCTGCCCCGGTTTTGGGAAAAAAATTGGTTTGAAACGGTAAATTTGATGTCAGTTTCGTACAAATTCTTGCTGACTTTATACAATAGTTAATATTTAAAAAATGGAAGGCCCATAAAACCAACACAAATTCTTGGAATTCAGTGAAAAAAGTAGTCTGGCCCCCATAAATTCTTGCACTTTCAATATATGCTTACCAAATTTGACTTCCACATTACTGTAGAAAACTGAAATTTGGCAAAAAAAAAATAATAATAATCGTAGCAACCGAGGGCCAGACAAGGGCTAATTGTTGACAAAATTAATCTGGATTAGATGAGAAATCTTTAATTATTGACATGACAAATTATATTTTTGTTAGAGCAAATCCAATCAAATTGTAATTTACACCAGCGTGAATTAAAATTATTTTTACATCTCAATATACATCTCGGTAGATTTATATCAAAATTTTGCTTCAATAATTAGAAGCAAATTATAAGATTAAATTTAATTTTGCACGATTTTTTTAGCTAGTAAATTTTATGTTAATCTATTTTTTTATTTGTGAATATTTATAAATATTACGAATAAATCGACCTAAAAAAATGAAATTTGGTCAAGAAAATAAAAATATTAAAAAATTAAAAAAGTGTAAATTAATATAAAAATTCAAATTGTAATGTAGCCTCCGTTCAGCTACCTCTTTAATAGGGTGATTAAATTACAATTTAAGCCACACAATTTCCCAACCACTTTTTAACAACCTACATTCTCTTTTCAATTTTTAACCACACATTTTACTTTCAAAACAATAAAAAATCTTCTCTCTCCACTTTAATAAGCCGCCGAACGCACCCGTAAATTAATATAATAAATTTAAATTATATATCTCCCATTAAAATTTTATGAATTGATAGTTAAATTAGGTGAAATTTGTTCCTTGTGAAGGTGTAAAACAAGATGCAAATATGGATATTTTTTTAGATCTTTGCCCAAAATTCTATTTTACATCTATTTTACACACCGTCATTGGGATAAGCAATATATTTTGTCCACAAATATGCTTCTCCACAATTTTTTTTAGTAGGAAAATGTAGGACTAAGCATACAAATCTTTTTTGACACAAAATAGTTTTGTAGGGAAATGTACGATTCTATTTTTATCTTGTGCCTACAAAATTTATATTATATGTCAAACTAACTTTAGTAGACAAATAATTTTGTAGGCAAATAACTTAAGCCACAAATTTTATTTGTCTCCAAAGGATTTGTAGGGAGAAACTTTAGCCCACAAAATTTTGATATTTGTCTTCTAATACATTTCCCCGCGATGTTTGCGCTACAAATTACCCTACAAATATTTTTTGTCAAACAAAAAGTTTTTTCCCACAAATAAGAACATTTCCCTACAAACATAATTTGTATGCGTAATGTAAAATTCTTTTAGTGATTGGAGATCAATCTGGCGACTTTAAGGATGTAAATCACTAATTGGATGTAATTTGGACCACGGTTGGAGTTGCTCTTAGTTATAAATAGCATCTGTTTGGAAAACCATTAAAAAAAAACATATTTTTAAACAACACAATTTTCAAATCATTTTTTAATCAAATACATTTTCTCTCTTCATTTTTCAATCATTTATTTTATTTTGAAATCATAAAAAAATATATTTTTAAACACAAAGTTTTTAACAAATAGAGAGAAATGATAACTTCTCTATTTCATTTAGAAGCTGTTAAAATAATAGAATCAATAAAGAAACTATACAGAATAAGTAGGGAGTAGTCCTTTCAGTTTATTTTACTACGGTTAGATTATGACTAGTAGCACATGAAAGAAGACAATTATATACAAGGAAATAATATATGCAATAAAAGTATAAAATAGAAGCAAAAGCTACTTTTTGCCAAGTGAAAACTCAATCCATTAAGATATTAAAAAAAAATAATAATAATGATGTACAAGACTATTACGAATGAGTGAAATCTCTATTACAAGTATCGCAATTTTTGTTCTCCATCTTCAGCAACAATAACAATTTTAGCGACATGAGCTAGTTTCCAATTGCTTCCTTCACTTCGTTTTTGATTTTCTAGTGCCTCTACAAAGTTTTTTGACATTTCCTCCATTCCAAGGTACTGAAGCTTGTTCAAATGCTCGAAATCAATAGGCAATTCTACCAATTTGCAAAACCCCAAATATAGGTTCTCAAGATTTGGCATGGAACGCTTCTCCACCACAAATTTTCTTAGTCCATTTAATCTCAAAATCTTTAAGACCCTGAGATGTTGAAATTTTCCTGCCTTGAACTCCAATTTCTCATCTTCAAATGTCCCATCAAGTACAAGAAGTACTAGACTAGGCAAATCTTGAAGGGATTCTAAAGAATCATTGCTTATCTTATTACGACACAAAACTACCTGTGTTAGCGAGTGAAGAGAAGATATAAATTGTGGTAACTTCTCTAACCTCCCCACCAAGCATAGGTTTCGAAGAAATTTAAAATAGAGAGGATACTGCAAGTCAATGATCTCATCCTCTCTAATGGAAGAGAAAAGACTCAAAGAGCGTAGTTCAGTTAACTTGTCGAGAGACAAGCAAAGATCCTTCCCATCTTCTCTTCTTAATTTAACAATACCCAATTTCCTCAATTGGGTTAGCCTCCTTATCTCTCTCACTATTGAAGTGTCACCCATTTGGTCTGCCTCTATATAACAAAGCTTCTGTAGGGATGATAAGCATCCTATTCTGTATGGAGCCTTAAAACCTTGAAGAGAATAAAACGGCGAGCTAAAGTCATATCTATATACTAAGAGATGTCGGAGGCTTTTCAGTTTTAGGATCGCAATTGGTAAAGCATTAACCTCAGTGCCTTTAAGTTCTAGAGTCTCTAGACATTGAAGCTGTCCAATTGATTTTGGAATGACCTTCACCTTTGTCCCCCTTAGACACAAATACGTAAGATGATAAAGTTTGAAAACATCATTTGGGATCTTTTCCAGTGGAGCATCTCTTAAGTCCAACACCTTCAGCAACTTTCGACCACCTGACAACAGCTCCGATAGGAATGACTGGAACCTTGATTGGAACCTTGAATCTATGGGTGCTGTTAATAGCAGTGATCGAAGATATTTCAACCTGTTCATATCGAGGAGGCTGCTGTCTTTGGAAGTACGTATTGCCAATCGTCGAACTTTATCAGGAAACGTTGAATCTATTCCAATTACCGTGGTTACAAGATTCAACTCAGTCGACTTAGAAACAAGAATTTCATGGACAATGTCATGGATACGACATAGATTTTCCCTTCCATCCCAATATTTCGATACAACTTGGATTAGGCATCGATTAATGAGCTCCTTAAGGTAACCAAGTGCAACCTCTTCTTTTGTCATTCTTCCTTTCCCTTGCACTAATCCTTCAGCTATCCATAACCGAATAATTCTCATCTTCTCAATTATATAATCTTCAGGGAAAATGCTCAAGTACAATAGACAAGTCTTGAGATAGTAAGGCAAATCATAAAAACTAAGGAGAAGTACCTGTCGTATTCTTTCAAGTTTCCCATGACCATCCTGCTTTGTGCTGAGGTAGCTACAAACTATGTTCCACTCTTCTATGCTGTTCTTGTCCTTCATAGCCAATAGACCACCAACAGCATCAATGGCAAGAGGCAACCCGTCACATCTCTCCAATATGCCATCCGCATAAGCTTTTAGATGTTGGGGAAAGATTTCGTCTCCAAAAGTCTTGTTACAAAGTAGTGTCCAAGAGTCATCATAGGATAAGGCCTCCATTTTATGAACATAGCCCGGATATGCCGACCGAGAGGCTAAGTTAGCCACATCGAGTGTCCGTGTAGTGAGCACTACACGACTACTCATATTGATGTCAGGCAGTGCAGACTTGAGAGAATCCCATGAATCAGTGCTCCATACATCATCAAAAACTATAATATACTGACGTTCAGAGAGGAAGTTCTTGACCAATTCTTTCAATTCAACCTCTTTAAGAAGTTCTAGATGCTGAGGCACGGCTTCCTTGATTTCATGGTGCAACTGTCGAATCATGTCTTTGAGAAGCTCCATGGTGTTCAAGGAATGAGAAACAGTGAGCCAAGCACGGCACTGGAATTTCCCCTTCACTTGTTCATCTTCGTAAATCCGTTTTACCAATGTGGACTTCCCCAACCCTCCCATTCCCCACACAGAAACAGCTTTAAGCCGAGTTTCTCCATCAAGAAGCTCTTTAATGAGCAATTGTTTTGGCCTGTCAATTCCTACAAGTTTAGCTTCGTCCACCAAAAGTGCATCAACTCGTCCATCAAATAATTGCCGGGTAGAGGTAGATCTCAGCTGTGCACTATATTTGCTTTGGAACATCTGATGTCCTTCATAAATGTTCTGGACCCTTAACTTGATTTTAGCCAAATCAAGCGCAATATTATGGCGACCTTTGAGATTCTTTATAGGGATCCAGATCTTCTGAACACGGCCATCTTCTGCACGGAGATGTGCAAATTGGAGCATACATGTTTCGATGACATCTTCGGCATCATAAGCAACCTCCCTCACTAGCTTAACCCACGCTTTTAGTTGAGGATCACCATCTTCTTCTGCATCAGCAACTCCCAAGAAAGCCTTCATGAACTCCAATTGATCTTTGATATGCAGGACGTCTTCTTCAACTCCTTCTAATAGTTGTCTTTTTTCTTGGAAAAATTTTGCTATCTGATTCAACAGAAATGATACTGCGCTCTCTGCCATTCTTATCTGTGTATTAATTGTAGTTTCTCGGAGGGTTGAAGAGAGCTGAACTAGTAAATACAATCAATTGGGTTAATTCCTATTCTGGGGCCACCTATAGACAATCATTATTCTTGTCAGTTGTCACGCATTTTGTGGGCCACTTATAGAAAAGCTTTTGATTGTGGAAATATTCCCGTATTTTGGTTTTGTTCTGTGACGCTGACGATGGTGGTGGACCACAGAATTGAGTGCCACTCCTAAAGATTAAATTTTCTAAAGATTAATTTTCTAAATATCTGAGATCTAAGTTTTAAAAATTCAAACAAAGGTTGATTAAGGATTTTTTTTTTTTCCCTTTTTAATCTTTCCCCTTGTTAGATTCGCTTCCATTTTCATAAGAATCACTAGTCACCCATTTCTTTCAATATCATCAAAGGATATAACAACTTTCCATTTCAAAAAATATATATATAACAACTTAGAGTGCTATTGATAACGGGTGAAATTTAGATGAAAACAAAATGAATTATAGAGAATTGAATTTCTTGGAATTGGAAGTTTAATGTATTTAATTGGTTTAATTTTTTAGGTGAAAAAAGTGGGAAATTTTTCAACTTTAATTGTTTGATTGACATTATTTTTCATGAAAAATAAAGCAAAATTTAGTTACTTCAATAATTTTTTAAAATTTTTCATACATTTGTACTTGATAATAATAATGTTAATTTTTTAAAAAAATAAATCAATTAAAAATAACAAAAAAGATCAAACGTGACGAAAATGGTTAAAGATTTTACCTGAAAAATAAATTCACCTACCTCTTTTGAAAAATATTTTCCTTAAAAAGATGGAAAACTGGCGCGTAGAGGAAAATAATGGAAATTGAATTCCCTGAAAAATGTGAGCAATCAAACTTCCAAACTTCAGGAAGTGGGAAAATGAATTTATTTTTCCTGAAAAATGTAGGTTTTCAAACGCACCATTACGTTTTGTACTGTTGTTTTTGTTTTCCCCATGGGGCGAATAAAAAATTTATTGTTAAATCTGAAATCTGCAAAACCCACCTTTGTTCTATACCAATTTTTTGGGGTGGCAGTGGGGCCCGCTCCCTGCAAAATTATTTCATATTGTTCTTCCGTGCAACGCACGGGTGTAATACTAGTATGTATACAAGTAGAATAGCAGTCACAAAAATATACACATATTTTTCCGCCAAAAAAAATTCTAAATTTGGGAATTTTTTGCTAAAAAATAGTATATTAAATAATTTAGCAATTATTGTTTTACATGTATCCTTAATTGCATTAGCATCCGTGTTATGCTATTAAGAACATCAAAATATTTTTTTTTCTATTTTATTATTATTCTTTTAATAATTATTCTATTATTTTGAAATAAAAAAATATGTAATATGTATATCAAATTAAAGATCACGGTGAGAAATTTAATGTAAGCTAACAAGTTAGAGCAAATTGTAAATATATTGTCAGTAAAATCATAACTTAATATCTTAATCTTAATATATTTTACATGTGTCATTAATTGCATTGGCATTTGTGCTATACTATTAATAACATCAAATTGTTATTTTTCTATTTTATTATTATTTTTTAATAATTATTGCATTATTTTAAAATCGAGAGATATGTAATATGGGTGTCAAAATTAAGATCACAGTGAAAAGTTTAATGCAAGTTAACAAATGAGGCAAATTGTTATAAATATATTATCCGTAAAATCATATAAAAAATTCAAGGTAACATTTTATTTTTTATTTTTTAATTTTTCGCAATATCTAATTCATTTTAAATTATATCATTTAAATCCTATAATATTATCTATGATTAGTTAACTAAATTAATTTTAGTAATAGATTATTTAGTTTTTTCTCATCAAATTAAAATAAATAATAACTAAACGAATTTTAATGCAAATCCAATTATGTTGGGTTAATTTTACAAACTTAAGATTTCTTCAATTCATTCATCATTTTTCACATTATTTTTATTTATTTGCTGGTTCTGTTCATTTTTCTATTTTTCATTATAAATTTAAATAACTAAAATATGCAAAAATATATTACAGATTTTAACAATTAGTTCATATAATTTCTATTAAACAATTGATCCATCAGTATTTTTTATTAAATAATAATGTATGATATGAATAAAGAAATTGTGAGTATGAAGAAAGAAGAATCAATTAATGTAACAATATTTATTAAAATTAATGATTAATTCTTTAGAAAAACAGTTGAAATTAATAAATAATGCTTAAAAAATTAAATTATACCAAAAAAATCTATCTACACCTTTTTTTGAGAAGAATATGATGAAGAAAAATATATGAAAAGAAAAGCGTCGATCTTAATAAGAATATGTAAGTTGAATTCTGCACATGTATTGTATGAGCCTAATTTTGTAATTCAAAAAAATTTTTAAAAAAGAAATTTTCATTTATTGAACGTTAATTTCAGAAATGGAGTTGATATGTTTACGGTACAATATGCAAAACACTTAATTCATGCCCTGTTTCCAGTAAAGAGATAAAACAATTCAACAGTTTACAAATTTATTAAAATATTAAAAAAATAATTTTATGTCGTAAAAAATGGTGAAAACTTTATTTCTTAATTTTATTACATATATAGATAAAAAGACTCACTATATATATTTTATTTATATTTTCATTAACAATTTTTTCATTGACATATAATTAAATATGCATTTAATTATGTTCAATTAAATGCATCGTATTTAAAAATTAAGAATTATTAATCATTCGAAGGATCTCTTGATTGAATTTCACGTTCGTGCTCACAAATCTTGAGGTTGATTTTCACTTTTGCGCATCGTTAATATTGCGCGCATCGTTAATATTACTTAATTTGTTATATTTATTTATATATAGGACCGCATATATATTTAATTTGTTATAATTACAGTTTTTTATGTAAATTATAATATTTTGAGAGTTATTATTTCTGTTTGTGTTAGTAAAAAAAACTTGGACGAAATTTTTTACTTATTCTATGCAACATATATTTGAAAAATTGTATTATTTAATTTAAGATTTGAGCAATTGTTTAAATATATTTTGTTTATAATAACTTTCGTGTATCACACGGGTGTGAGTAACTACAAACTGTACAAACAATGTTATTATTTAAATAGGTTTTCCAAAATTGATAAGAATTTTAATTTATTTCTATTTTGAGTATTCGTTGACTGTCTGTATCATTAATCAAAGCAAATTATGTGTTCAATTTTTTTCTTATTTGTAACAATATTTACTGTAAAATTATTTCATATTAATCTTTCGTGCAACGCATGAATGTAATACTAGTTGAGCTTAATTCTTCATCCACACGTTTTTTTGGGGCCACTCAATTAATTATTGGGAAAAATACACAAATAAGGTGTTTTAAAATACATATTTCAAAAATAAGGTCAAACTTGCATAATTTCAAAAAGGTTGTCAATAAAATTAATTAATTAAATTAAAGAAATAAAAATATTTTAGTAAATATATATATTAATGTCACAATATTATTGTATAATTACATGTTACAAAGGACAAATCTTTTAAGTCACAGATTTATTTCAGGTCACAAGTCAAATTCTTAAGGTTAAAAGTCAAATTTTTAAGGTCACAAAATGTCAATTTAGTTTATCATGACCTATTTTTAGATCACAACTTTTAGGTCACAGATTTATTTCAGGTCACAAGTCAAATTTTTAAGGTCACAAAATGTCAATTTAATTTATCCTCACCTATTTTTAGGTCACAATTTATAAAATTATTAGGTCACATGTCTTTTAAGTTACGATTATTAAATTATTAGGTCACAATTAACTTATCAATTATTACATCACATTTATCCAATTTGAATTGGGTATCCTGGATATCATCGTTATCCTCAAAACTGAAAAACCTCATAAGTTTCCATCTCGTCTGGATAATCAACAATTAAACATACGATTAAAAAAAAAAAATCAACAATGATACATATCCTTTCTACTGCACGAATCGTTTGGATCATTCTGCAATACGAGGCCACATCTCACGTAATGGACACCTGCCCATGCTGCCATCTTCACAACCACCACCTCTCCTCTGACACCCCTCAACCACCACTGTCTACATGACGTCGCTGTGATCGAAGCCTCAACAAAAGAAAAAGAAAACGCTGCTGCAGAACGAATGCTTGAACCGCATCACCACCTACCCCCGGAGAACACACCCGCCTCCATCACCGCTCACAACCACCACATCGCCACTACCACCACCTCAGATTCACCACTGCAATCCAAAACACGCCCGCCGATTCGTCACCCAAAATTCACCCCATGACTGCAGATCCTCCAATCCGTCGCCGCTGCCCACAAATGCACAACCATTATCACCTCCTCTTCATCGCTGGCAGTAGGCAGCAGCGGCGCTGCCATCTCGATTTTGATTTTTGGTTTAGGTAGTGGCACCACCATCGCATTTCACCAGATGCAGCGATGCTTGAAAAATCCCGTGCCAGCGGCTGTCTGATCAATGATATCAACTGGGCTTTTGATTTTTAGTTTAGACAGAGGTAGAGGCGGCGATGGGGTGTGGCCGTGAGGTTAATGAGCGACGGCGATTGTATCTTGGATTGAAAGTGGAAATGAATATCGAAATGGAGAGAAAGTAGGGTTTGAAATAATGTTTGTGTTCTGAAATAAATGAATAGAGTTGAATAATTAATTTTTAATTTATTAAATTAAATCTTATTTACAACCTGAAAATTGAAATTATACATATTTGATTTTATTTTTAAATTTGATTTTTAAAAAGCAGGTCTAATAATTTCCTCTTAATTCTTCAACCAAGTCTTTTGATGGGCCGGTCAATACGCATTTTTTGGGGCCCCTATAGACAATCATCAATTACCTACGCATTTTGTTGGGCCACAGGTCCACGTTTGGAATTATTGAGCCACTATATACGTGTACGTGTGATATAAAAAAATGTAGGAAAGAGGCATATATAATTGGGATAATAAAAAAAAAAAAAAATGAAACCTATATAAATGAGGTTGAGGAAATAAGAGAGAAGTTAATGAAAGTGCAGTTAACGGTGTTTAAAGTTTAGTTAGTGGCAATTAAATGGGTCTCATTGTTCCAAATGTCAATTAATAAATAGATATAGTATCGAGTAGTCGGTAATCATAAAGTATTAGAAATTTCTTCATAACAACTAAGAGGATAATTGTAAAGTTAATTATAATTAATTATTTGAGCTTAATTCTTCGATTCACACGTTTTTTTGAGGCTACTCAATTAATTCTTCGACCTACTCTTTTGATGGGGCCGGTCAATACACATTTTGTGGGGGCCACTATAGGCAATCATCATTCATCAATTACCTACGCGTTTTGTAGGACCACAAGTCTACGTTGGGAATTATTGAAAAAAGGTGTAGCCCACATTTTGAGTGGGACCACGCCCAAGGTCATTGATTCGGGAACATAAATTCAGGTTATGCCTTCAAGGAGCCAGGGTGGAAGGGCTTATGGTAAGTATGAGAAACGCTCAATAACTCCCGCTTGCCACAGGGCCAATTTCACCTTGCGGGGAATCGAACCAAGCACACAGCTGCGCTGAGCACTTACCACCCATCCCCTTTGCCACTTGGAGATGTGCCCTGGGGGCTACATTGGGAATTATTCTTGTCTATTGTTGGGATGTTTAAGAACTGTTTGATAGTGCTAAAAAAATTTGAATAATTTTTTTTTTATTGGACGTGAGATTTAGAAATTTACGAAAAGTCAAATTATGGACTTGATTAATAAAGGATAGTTAAGATTGAGTTTGAAAAATTATGATGAAAATTTTACTTTACCAAATAAGATCTAAATTAAGCATCCGCGTTGAACCACATTTTTTGTTTATAAATTAATTTATAAATTACGTAATTTTTCAAACAATATTTTAATCACATACATATCCTTCTTCACTTTGCAATTATATATTTTACCTAAAAAAATATAAATAAATCAATTTATAAATCACATTTTTTTTACCAAAAAGAGGCTACGCAAGTTTGGTAAAAAAAAATTATAAAATACAAATAAGGAATTAATTATTTTCAAATTAAAATATGTTATTGAAAAATGGTTCAAAAAAGTGTTTGCGATTAAAAAATAATATGAAAATGTGTATTTTATTACAAAAACTACCTAAAATATTCAAGAAAAGATTGGTGGATTTTACTCTACGCGTTTTGTGGTGAAATTATGCTCGTCTTTTCTTTAATAAATAAAGATGACTTGTTTTAAGTTATAATAAAATAGTTATGACGTGTTATGCACGTTCATTGATTAGAATATTGTATATAATATTGCCGAATTTGTTCAAAGAAGTTAAAATGAATTGTAATTTGTAGACCAAAAAAAAAAGAAAAAAAAAAGAGAGGACATAGATAGAAAAGGTAAAGTATTTTTAAGCTGTAATTCACTATTATTTTGGGGGTGTAGCCCACACCCCGAGGGTTCGAACCGATCACGTCCAAGGTCATTGGTTCGGGAAGGTAAATTCAGGTTATACCTCCAAGAAGTCAGGGTGGAAGGACTTATGATAAGTATGAGATACGCTCAATAATTCCCGCTTGCCACAAGGTCAATTTCACCTTGCGAGGAATCGAATCAAGCACACAGCCGCGCTGAGCACTTACCACCCATCCCCTTTGTAACTTGGAGATGTGGCGGCTTCATTCATTATTATTTTTCATCGGACAAACATATGCTATAAGGTCATCATTAACTTATTATACATGCCATCATTTCTACGAGCTTGCTTCTTGCAGAGGAACATAATCTGCAGTTGACCAGTGTAATTGTCCAATTCTATTTGCTCAATTTGCATCCTATCCAATGAAGACCTGAAACATCATTCTGCATCCAAGATCTATCTACTTAGGAAAATAGCCAAAGCTGATAAAGCTCAATTATTTATCTAAGGGCATATTATTATCCCACATTCCATCAACTTCCTGCAACTGGCATTGCAAAAATCAAAGTCGAGAACTTGTACATGGTTTGAAACGATGTATTTAAGCAGATCAATGGCTTATATAAATTGATTTGGAAATCTAGATAATAGACCTAAAAGATGATAGGAAAAAGTACCATTGATAGGAGAAGAAATTTGATCATGTTAAAAAAATAAAAATAAAAAAACATGACAAAGTAAAATCCTCTCCGAAGTTTAAATTATCCATCTTTGTGACAGATTCAGAATGTGTAACATTTGGGCATCCCTCATTTTTGGTGAATGAACTACTCTTGAAAACACCATTCAGATTATTTAACACCGTAGTAATGAAAAAAACAATTTTACACAAAAGAGCCATACAAGCAGTTTGAAATTTTTTTTTTCCTCATCCAGGACTGTGAGAAAGCGGCACCCTCTTGCAACACTGCAAGATGTTAAAGTGATGCAAGACAATAGGCGAGAAAAATGAATTCTCATTACTCATACTTACTGCCATAGTACACCTCTATATATACACTGAATAGCAATCATCTTAACCATACATTTGATAAACCAACCAACTAACTAACTAATAACAGCAATAACAGAATTAACTACTCTAACTGATATAACTGAATTACGGCTTGTCACTTCTTCACTTCCAGCTGGTGGTCTTCTTGGCCGGATGAATCTTGACGCTCCCCCTCAAGATGTACATAAATATTGTTTATGTTCATCTTGCTGAGAAGTTTATGAAACTGGTATGCTTCCAGTGCTTTAGTGAAAATGTCTGTTGGTTGATCCTTATTGGAAATGTGGTGCATCCTAATTTTCCCTTCCATAACCTTCTCCCTTACATAGTGGCAATCCACCTCTATATGTTTTGTCCTCTCGTGAAACACAGGATTCTTAGAGATATGGATAGTTGACAAGCTATCAGAAAATAGCTCAACGGGCATTAAGGAATCCATATTCAAGTCATGTAGCAAGTAGTTGATCCACATAATCTTAGCAACTGCTCCTGCCATGGCCCTATACTCTGCTTCAGCTGAGCTTCTAGAGATTGTGGACTGCTTCTTCGATTTCCAACTGACTAAAGAACTCCCAATGAAAATGAAGAACCCAGTAATAGATTTTCTAGTTTCTTGACATCCAGCCCAGTCACTGTCTGTGTAGGCCTTCAATTCCATCTGTGACTTTGATGATAATAAAATTCCTTGCCCAGGAGCTGCCTTGATGTATTTTAACACTCTATAAGCTGCCTTTAGATAAGCTCTGTTTGGTTTTTCCATGAACTGAGACAAAATGCCCACAGAATAACTGATGTCTGGCCTGGTTATATTCAAATATAGTAGCTTTCCAATCAACTGTCTATAAAATGTAGGATCTTCCAAAGGCTCATTATCCGAGTTAACCAATCCATGGTTCATTTCTAATGGTGTTCTGCAAGACTTTGCATATAGCTGCCCGTATTCTTCCAACAGTTCTAGTGCAAATTTTCTTTGGCACAGAGATATACCAACTGAAGATCTTGCTATTTCAAGCCCTAAAAAGTACCTCAAATCTCCCAAATCCTTCATTTTGAAATAAGAATATAATCTCTGTTTCAATTTACTAATGACAAGTTGTTGTGCTCCAGTAATTATAATATCATCAACATAAAGTAAAAGTGCTACAAATTCATTTCCACTACCTTTCACAAAGAGGGAGTAATCAGATTTGGACTGTGTGAATCCTTTACTTAGGATGCATTGTGTAAATTTGATGTTCCATTGCCTAGAAGCTTGCTTTAGGCCATAGAGAGACTTCTTTAACTTGCATACTAGCTTCCTCCGAGGATTATCAGATTCAATTATGTTCTCCCCCTGAAGATGATAGCCCGGAGGAACATCCATGTAAACATCTTCAACTAAATCACCATTGAGAAAGGCATTATTAACATCTAGTTGAGATAAGAACCAGTTTTGTATAGCAGCTAAGGCCAAAAAAATTCTGATTGTAGTGTGTTTTGCTACCGGACTGAATGTTTCTTGTTAATCAAAACCTTCCCTTTCAGTGTCTCCTTTAGCTACTAAACGGGCTTTATATCTTTACACTTCCCCATTGGCTTTAAATTTGGTCTTATACACCCATTTACAACCCACTGTGTACTGGTTTTGGGGAAGGTATACAATATCCCAGGTCTGGTTCTCAGATAAGGCTGCAAGCTCAGATTGCATTGCTTCCCTCCAATGGTCGTGCTGAACAGCCTGGTGATATGTGGTAGGTTCAGGTGGTTGGGAGGAAATGTTCATGACAAAGTGATGAAATTTAGGGGATAATTGAGGTAGTCTAGGACTTTGGATAAAAGATGAGAGGTGCAAGTTTGAACAATGTGAGAAAGTGAGGTGTGATAATCTGTGAGATAGGTAGGAAGCTGTTTAGGCCTTGTGCTGCGTCTAAGAGAGTGGTGATCAGGAGGAACAGGATTGGGTTCAGAATGAGGAGACTGAGATGAATGTGGGATAATTTGTGAAAAAGTATGATGAGATCCCAGGAGGGGAATCTCGTCGAACAACGCGGAATAACGATAATTGAAACCTAGGAAAGATCTAAATTAGATCTGACTAGAAAATAACAAGAACACGAATTAATAAACGGAAATTAAATGATAGATTTGACGGTAAAACCTTGACCCGAAAATCACGACGCAATTTATGGCGATGCGGATTGAAGAACCAAGATGGGTGAACGCCACAAGGACTTGTCAATTTCCTTGATAAGTTTCGAATTTGGAAACGCCACAAATATTCTGGCGAATATTTGATACGTTTGCTGGAAGAACGCCACAAAGATCGGATCTTTGATAAGTTCACAAAAAAGGGAATAAACCCAACCTCTTAATTTTGGAGAATCCTCTCACAAATTTTATTAATCTGAAATCAAACTTGTTTTACAATGAATTGATAAAGCGTATAAATAAGTAAAATAACCTAGCATCTAATTTACTCAAAATAGAATTCTAATTATGCTAAAATTCTAAAATAGGAAAATAACCTAAAATAATAAAAGGAAACAAAAAAAAACTAAAATTCCGGAATCTTGAATTACGGCCGTGAATAATTCTTTTACGGCCGTAATGGCCTTTCTGATAAAAAATGTACCATCAGTTACGACCGTGATGAATTTCTTACGGCCGTGAAAATGTCCCTGTTTGAATGTTACGGCCGTAACTTTCAAGCTTACGTCCACAAGCCTCGTTCTGGTGCAATTTTCCTTTTTTCTTCGACAATTGGTTATGGCCGTGATGACATGTGTTACGGCCGTGAAGGATCTCCATTACGGCCTAATGCCTTTTCTGCATAAATAATTTCTTTTACTCGATTCGGCTCGATCCGTCCCTCTTCTCGACTCGACCCCAACACGGAACTTGCTTCGTTTTGCACGTAGATCACTATCATATTGTCGATGGCTCGAATTCGCCCTTCGATGCCTGGTCCGGATCATATCATACTCCCTCTCTTGAAAAGGATTCGACCTCGAATCCATTTTTGGTCGACTTTTCAAATTCCTCCTGCTTTCCTGGGCTCGATGATCATTTTTAAGCTTCATGCAATCCTTTAAACTCTTGGGCTGCTTATTCTGGCCAATAAATTTCTGCCCCGTCTTAAATCCATGGCTTGATTTATGTCCCTGCAAAACAGATTTTAAAGATCTGGGGAGGGAATTGTTAGCTCGATTAAGTGCAAACCTATGTGCAAATAAACTCAATTTGGGGGTGGACTCTCTTTTCTTTTTGCACTCATTCTCTCCTTTTTCTGAGGTCGTGGCCTCAACACTCTTATTTCTTTTTTCAAACTCACTTTTGATTTTCAATTGATCATTTTGAGCTTCTTTTGGAGATAACGGAACAAGTGTAAATTTCTTCCCACCCTTCACAAATGAATATTGATTCTTAAACCCATCATGCACTACCCTCCCGTCATGTTTCCAGGGTCGCCCCAACAATATATGACCAACATGCATAGGTACCACGTCACAGACCACCTCATCCTTATAACCCTCGATGACAAAATTGACCCTAGCCTGCTTATTTACCTTAATTTCCCCCGACTCGGTCAGCCATTGCAATTTATAAGGGTTTGGATGTTTCATCAAGCTTAAGCCCAATTTATTAATCAACATTGTACTAACCACATTAGTACAACTTCCCCCGTCAATCACCATACTACAACCCCTTTTGCCCACCAAGCACCTAGTATGAAAAAGATTATCCCTTTGCTCGCCAATTTCATCCACCCTAGCCCTAGCACTAAGGACACACCGATTAACAAGTGATTCTTTTTCAGGATAGGTCAATCCTTCCTCATCACTACTACTAGCTCCAACATCCACTAACTTAGGCATTCCCTTAAATTCATCATCGGAACTAATTTCACCATTATCACGTAAGATCATTAGTTTCCTTTTTGGACACTGGGATGCTATATGACCCATACCCAAGCACTTAAAACATTTAATATTTCTATCCCGAGTATTTTAAGATTCAGAAATATTTTTACCTTTCGTCGTAGGCTCCTCCTTTTCTTTCAGCTTATGGTCAACGTTGTATTCCTGCTTCGGTTGTGATGTAGGATAAGAGGGTGAGTGTCTCGCTGCCCCCTTTCGCCTTAGCTGTCTTTCCACCTTCATGGCCATGTGCACCATGTCCTCTAACTCCACGTAATGTTGCAGCTCAATGACATTGGCTATATCTCTATTTAGCCCACTTAAAAACCTAGCCATCGTAGCTTCCCGATCCTCCACCACATTAGCCCTAATCATCGCTACCTCCATATCCTTGTGATAATCTTCTACACTCCTCGACCCCTGAGTCATACCCTGCAGCCTATGTTAAATATCCCTATAATAATGAGTCGGCACAAACCGCTTCCACATTATGGTTTTTAATTCACCCTAAGTCTCCACCGGCTCCTCAAGGTTCCTCCTCCTACCCGTAACTAGTTGATCCCACCAAATATTTGCGTAGTCGATGAATTCAATCACGGCTAATTTCACCTTCTTCTTTTCCGAATAATTATTACAATCAAAAAGCCGTTCGACCTTTGTCTCCCAATCCAAGTATGCCTCCGGATCACTCCTACCCTGGAACGATGGTATTTTCACTTTGATTTTCCCAAGGTCGTCATCAACATCACCTCTACCCCCACGATGCCTCCTAGCATCCCGACGCTCCCTATCTTGCCTCCTCTCATACCTATCTCCTCTATCCCTCCTTCGCATACTTCCCAACGATATACTTCCACTTTCACTACCCATGCCTTCATCATCCACACCAACCTCACGCCTATTATTTCTCCTAACCCGAGAACCATCATGAGATTGATCCTGCTCGGCACCCCAATTTTCCATCTGTGCCATAAGCCTCTCAAATTGCGCCCTCATTGCTGCCATATCATTGTTACCCTGTTCATTCCTTCTGTTCACACCCCTGGGCTGTTTTCTATCTCCAATAGAAGATGAAGATGTGGAAACCTCTCTATCAGACATTTTTAGACACAAACAAGGAAATTTGGAATATTTGGAAATATTCGGAATTTTTTTTATAATATGCCAAAGAATTGGACTACGAGTATGGCAGAAAAAACGGAACAGAATTTGGACGAAAAACGAAGAAGAAAAACACTTTTGAATTTTTGGGACTGACTCTTATGGATCAAACTGGAAAAATTTATGACTGACACGAAGAACGTGAAGAACAAAAAAAAAATCAAGAAACGCAAGAATCTGAAATAGATCCAAGCTCTGATACCAGATGATGAGATCCCGGGAGGGGAATCTCGTCGAACAACGCGGAATAACGATAATTGAAACCTAGGAAAGATCTAAATCAGATCTGACTCGAAAATAACAAGAACACGAATTAATAAACGGAAATTAAATGATAGATTTGACGGTAAAACCTTGACCCGACAATCACGATGCAATTTATGGCGATGCGGATTGAAGAACCAAGATGGGTGAACACCACAAGGACTTGTCAATTTCCTTGATAAGTTTCGAATTTGGAAACGCCACAAATATTCTGGCGAATATTTGATAAGTTTGCTGGAAGAATGCCACAAAGATTGGATCTTTGATAAGTTTACGAAAAAGGGAATGAACTCAACCTCTCAGTTTTGGAGAATCCTCTCACAAATTTTATTAATCTCAAATCAAACTTGTTTTACAATGAATTGATAAAGCGTATAAATAAGCAAAATAACCTAGCATCTAATTTACTCAAAATAGAATTCTAATTATGCTAAAATTCTAAAATAGGAAAATAACCTAAAATAATAAAAGGAAACAAAAAAACTAAAATTTCGGAATCTTGAATTACGGCCGTGAATAATTCTTTTACGACCGTAATCGCCTTTCTGATAAAAAATGTACCATCAGTTACGGCCGTGAAAATGTCCTTGTTTGAATGTTAAGGCCGTAACTTCCAAGCTTACGGCCGTAAGCCTTGTTCTGGTGCAATTTTCCTTTTTTCTTCGACAATTGGTTACGGCCGTGATGACATGATTTACGGCTTTGATTATATGTGTTACGGCCGTGAAGGATCTCCATTACGGCCGTAATGCCTTTTCTGCATAAATAATTTCTTTTACTCGATTCGGCTCGATCCGTCCCTCTTCTCGGCTCAACCCCAATACGGAACTTGCTCCGTTTTGCACGTAGATCACTATCATATTGTCGATGGCTCGACTTCGCCCTTCGATGCCCGGTCCGGATCACATCAAAGTATCATCAAATGAGGAATTTTGAGATGGGGGTATATCATGTTGTGATGAGGAATGGTCAGATGAGGTGGAGTGATGTTGAACAGGGAACGTATCTGGTAAATTATAACCTGGAACTGGAATATTGATCAATGGGGATGAAGTATTGTAGCGACCAAGAATTTTTACACGATTAATAATTATTTTAATATTTAGAAAATCGTGTCGCTACTATCTCACATATTATTTTGAAGTTAATGCCGCGACGCAATTCGTCTAGCCAAGTCCAGAAATATCAAGTTTATTCGATTTTAAATTAAATCCCGAATTTTTAAAATTATATTAATTTAATTTAATTATTTACTCAAAGTACTATTGACAAAAATCATTTTTAATTTCAAATCCAGTAAAATATCTCAATCTTTCTTATTTAATTATTTTAAGTCCAAAATACATAATTCAATTTTATCTCAAAATTTATTTATTCTTAAATTTATTTTCAGTCCAAAATATATTTGTTTTAAATACGTGTACTAATCAAAATTATATCTAAACACCAAACTTCTATCTACCCCAATATCACCAACCCACCACCTACTAGATTCCACAAAACACCATCATCACCACACCCCCACAGCCCTGACTTTATGGCCGAAAGCCTACTCACAATGGCAACGGTCATCTTGGCAACAGTTCAATTTCCTCATCCTATGTTTTAAGCTCCATTCACAACCAAATTCACAAAAGAAAAACCAAGGGACTGCCTCAATCGAATTCATCACACTGAAATCAATCTGCCAATCACATCACCATCTCAACCTTTCTCAACTCCAAATCGCCACCAGCAGCTCCATTACCAACCTCCAATATCGATCACACAATAGCCACCATCACAGTTCACTACCCTCAATCACCATCACACAATGTAGTCACACCTCCAAGAAATCAATTCACAGCCAATTCATAAAGCCACGGTCAACCAGCACTCCTCAATCCAGCCATCGCCACCTTCTATTATCATCATCATCAGAATCATCACCTCAGCCACTGCGTAAAAATCACAGATCACAACCACCTCTCAACAGCCGGCCAACCCAACTTCAATTCTCAACCAAAAATCAAAACTAAAACCCAATATATTATAAGTGAACCCAGAACCTTACCTCGACCATCTCTGGCCTGATTTCCGCTGGTTGTATCACCGGTTCTTCGCAGTCCAAATCACGATTCAAGCCTAGGTTTTCGCCCCAAACTCGTACCAAATCTACCAAGACCTAAACCCAACTTGATCGCCACACTTGACGCCGGTACTGCGCCGGCTTAGCACCGGCAGTGTTCCGCCTTTCCACCGCCGGTCGCTTCCCTGTCTTCTCCTCTGTTTGGTCGTGAGAGAGAGTGTTGAGAGAGAGAGTGAGTTGAGTTGTGAGAGAGTTAGATATGAGGATATATTTTAATATATTTCGAAAATTATAGTTTAGTCCCTCAGTTTCCAAAATGAGTTTTTCCAGCCCTTCTAGCTTTAAACTTATCAATTTAGTCCCTACTATTTTAAACTTATCATTTCAGTCCCTCAATTATCAAAAGTATTTATTTTAGTCCCTCAACTATCAAAAGTATTCATTTGGGTCCCTAAACTTTCAAAACATCAATTTTAGTCCCTAAATTATAAATTATCATTTTAAACTATATATTTCAAAAGATTAAGGCGACTTATTGGCTAAGACGAAGCGTACGGAGAATTAAAGAATGAAAGTCGTTTCCCGCTCAACTTTGCACTCGTCGGATTTAAGGTAGACTCGCACCTATTAATTTATTTAAATTATAATTGCATATGAATGTTATGTGATTTGTGAAAAGTTATGTTTATGAAAGGAAATGAAAATGTATTTTTCATGGAAAGAACAATGGGTAGACTCGCCCCTATTAATTGATTTAAATTATGATTGCATGAGAATGTTATGTGACTTATGAAAGTCATTTTTATGAAAAGAAATGAGAATGTTATGTGACTTATGAAAGTCGTTTTTATGAAAAGAAACTTGGAAAGTCCAATGAGTAGAGGGCCGTATCCCATGAGGAACGGGAACGCTACAAGAAGTGGAAAGACCATGAGTATGCGGGCAAGATTGGGAAAAGGCCGCCCAATCCGCTACCCACATTCTATGTTTTTAAAGAGTATGAAAATGTATTTATGAGTAGACATCCGTATCCCTTGAGGACCGGGAATGCTACAGAAGTATTCTATGTGTTTAAAGAGTATGAAAAGAAAACTTGGAAAGTCCAATGAGTAGAGGGCCGTATCCCATGAGGACCAGGAACGCTACAAAAAGTGGAAAGACCATGAGTATGTTTTTAAAGAGTATGAAAAGAAATGAGAATATGTTTCCTTTGTGAAAAAGATTATGAGTAGACGGCCGTATCCCTTGAGGAACGGGAACGCTACAAAAGTAGAAAGATTATGAGTAGACGGCCGTATCCCTTGAGGAACGGGAACGCTACAAAGGTAGAAAGATTATGAGTAGACGGCCGTATCCCTTGAGGAACGGAATGCTACAAAAGTAGAAAGATTATGAGTAGACGACCGTATCCCTTGAAGAACGGGAACGCTACAAAAGTAGAAAGATTATGAGTAGACGGCCGTATCCCTTGAGGAACGGGAACGCTACAAAAGTAGAAAGATTATGAGATTTTGACTCGGAGAAGGCCCCAGCGAGGGAGCCGGGTCGTTACAGAATGAGTATGCGGGCAAGATTGGGAAAAGGCCCATTGAGGGAGCCCAATCCGCTACCCCATACAATGTTTTTAAAGAGTATATGATTTATGAAAAGAAGAGACTACCCACACCTTATGTTTCTAAAGAGCATGCATTTATGTGTTTCAATTATATTGTAGATTAATTAATTGGCGATGAGTTTACTGAGTATTTCTATGAAATGCTCATGTCTATTATTAACAATTTTGCAGATTTCGGAGACGGTGGCAAGCGATGAATGATGGTGGCAATAATCGTAAAATGGTTGAAAGTTTTACTTTAATGATTTCCGTATTTTCCAAACATTGAATAATTTGAGAACTTCAGTTATTTTGAGAAATTATGATATTGTCAATTTCTTTACAATATTAATGGTTCGATTTACTATTTCATATGGTTTCATAAATGTTTATAATTTTATCGACCATTACAGTTTGTTCAATGTTGTCAAAAATGAATTTCAATTATTTCTTCTGCAAAAATATTAATTGAAAAGATAGAAAAGACGATTTAAGTGGTGAACCGGGTATACGGAACTCGGGGCGCTACAAGTATTACTAGGAATATCAGATGTTTTACTGAATGGGAATAATTTTCATGAAATATTACATCCCTGGATATGAAGACTGACTTGGAATTTATATTATATAACTTGTATCCCTTACAGCCCAAAGGGTATCCCAAGAAGATGCAACTTTTAGTTCTGGAATCAAACTTTCTTTTGTGTGGATTTGTATTGACAACAAAACAGAGGCAGCTAAAAGACTTGAGATGAGAATAGGATGGTTGCTGGTGAAATAGAAGCTCATAAGGTGTTTTGTTGTGTATTGTTTTGGAGGGGGTTCTGTTAATAAGAAAAGTGGCGTCATAATAGCATCTCCCCAGAATTTGATGGGTAATTGGGCATGAAAGAGAAGTGCTCTAGCTGTATTTAGAATGTGTTGGTGCTTTCTCTCTACCACCCCATTTTGTTGGGGGTGTATAGGGACAAGAACATTGATGGATTATGCCATTGGAAGCGAAGAAGGTTGGTTGTTTAAACTCTTTTCCATTATCAGTCCTTATAATCTGAATTTTTGTTTTGAATTGGTTTTGGACATAGTTATAAAATTGAGGCAACAATTGAGTCACTAAGGATTTATGTTGCATTAAGTATACCCAAGTACAACGAGAAAAGTCATCCAAAATGCTAAGAAAATAGTGATTACCATACAAATCAGATTGGGAATATGGTCTCCAAATGTCCATATGAACAAGTTCAAATATAGATGAAGAAGTACATTGATGTAAAGGAAAAGATGCCCGTTTTTGTGTAGCTTTGGGGCATGTAAAACAAACATCACAAGGAAGGGATTTAGACAAAAAAGAGAACTTATTAAGTGGTACATGCCCTAGTCTATGATGCCAAATATTTGGGTCAGAAACATTTGTGCTGGTGGCTGCTGCGATTCTTTGTGAGTATTTTGGGGTGTCTTGAAGGTAGAATAGGCCATTAGTGACTTTAGCAAGTCCAATCGTCATCCACGAAGAAAGGGCCTGGATAAGACAACAATTGGATGAGAAAATTAAGGCAAGATCTTTGGAAGCTGTCAGTTTACTTACTGAAATGAGATTGAATTTAAATGAAGGCACCAATAACACATTGTGCAGGGTAAGATCAGAATTGATGATTACAGAACCAATGTGTGGCTTGTATTCTATTTCCATTGGGTAAAAGGACATAGGAATTGAGGAGGATAGTGTAAGAATTGAAGAATTTTAGTAAGCATGCTATGTGATCAGTAGCACCAGTGTCAAGGATCCAAGAATTAGTGGAGTGGGATACGGTTTCAAGACATGTGGCTAAGGAGATTGAATGAGTTAATGTACCTGCGAGATTTGCAACTGGCTGATTGCTTGATGAAGGCAGAGTGGATGGATTGATGCTTGGATGGGCTGTATCAGATGAGCCATTCAAGAGAGCAAGTAACTTCTGCACTTGATGTTGAGACAGACTTACCTGAGAAATACCTGATGATAGAGATAGTGATTCCTTCTGCTCTTCAACCACAGAGTTAACTCCAGCATTCCTGCCCTTGGTGAATTTGAAATCCGGTGGAAATATAATGAGTTTGAAGCACTTCTCCCTCTTATGTCCTCATTTTCCACAGTATGAGCAGATGATATCATATTTCCCTTTCTTTACTGCTATGGCTGATGACATATCAGCAAAATTCTGTTGTTGAGTGAGGTACAGTTTTTGTGATTCTTCCCTCAAAACCAGATTGTAGACCTGATCCAAATTTGGAAAAGGCTTCATCAAGATGATTTGGGATCTTAAGCCTTGATACATTTCATTCAACCCATTCAGAAACTTGAACACCAAATCCTTCAGGTGAGAATCAACAAATTGCTGAAAGCACTCATTATTGCACTTTCCACACTTGCAATAAGGTAATGGTCTAAAAGTTCTCAACTCCTCCCACATAGATGTTAATTCGGTAAAGTAGGCATCAACAGACTTTGTACCTTGAGAGATATTACTGAGTTGATATTAAAGATTACATATCTTCGAGTCATCAGGCTAAGAGAAACGTTGATGCAATTTATCCCAAATTTCACTTGCATCATTCAAATAAAAAATAGTTGAGACAATCGGCTGTGAAATTGATCTCAATAACCAGGTCAAAATGAGGTTGTTGTATCTGGTCCATGGCAGGTAGGCCGGATCTGTTACAGCAGGCTTGGCAATGGACTTATCCAGAAATCATTGCTTATTCCGGATGGAAACTGCGAGTAGGAACGACCTTCTCCACGTTGCATAATTTGTTGCCGTTAATTCAGGAGTAACAGCAACAGATCCATGATTTTCAGAGTGATGAAGATAGTATGGTGATGATGAATCTTCATTCAGGTTCCGAAATGTTCCCTCTGCTGCTGATGGAAGATTAGCCATTGGAGAAAGATTTAAGAAAAAATGAGAAAAATGACAAGAGAATGAGAAGAGAATATGAAGAACCTATTTCTCTGATACCATGTTAAAGTGATGCAAAACAATAGGCGAGAAAAATGAATTCTCATTACTCATACTTACTGCCATAGTACACCTCTATATATACACTGAATAGCAATCATTTTAAACATACATTTGATAAACCAACCAACCAACTAACTAACTAATAACAACAATAACAAAATTAACTACTCTAACTGATATAACTGAATTACGGCTTGTCACTTCTTCACTTCCAGCTGGTGGTCTTCTTGGCCGGATGAATCTTGACACAAGACACTGAGAATTTTGAACGACATGTGCCTTGTCTTTCAGTTTAAATTCAATCCATTTATCAAGATTTAGTGCTGCGAATGAAGAACAGTAACTTACCTCCAATTACGTGAGTATATTTTTCCAAATTATATTAGTGCATGTGAGTGCAATGGCTCGTAAGATATAGGCTGGGGGACTAGAGAAGAAATCTCCCTAACCTAGCATATTCTAACTGAGTTCAAAACCCCCAGCCTAGAGAAGAAATCTCCCTAAACTAGCATAGTTCAAAACGTAGCGCTCATTGTCTTAGGGGACAGAACCCGCTCCTCAAGAAAGATGGAAACTATAGATGAACAAATAGTCATGTTTTCTCTACACATCGCACGTCAGAAGCAAAATAATCGACCGCAAAATAGTTTAAGTGAAATCTACATGGTCAAACACTAATTCTAAAGGTCATATTAGAAACTTGATTATCCATCCTCACTATTTTTCTATGGATGTAAAGGTGAAAAGATGAACTTCTAGCCATTCTTTGACTTTAAAAACCTCTCCCTGAATTCCAAAGCTTGATGTTTTTGAACTACTTGCAGTGAGGTGTGTACAAGATCAACCAGTTCAGATTTTAATGCATGTTCTGGATGCAGCTTGTTCTTAAATTTGAAAAGGTTACTTAAATCCATAAATGAGAGTCAATATCATAAACCACAAACTCGATTCACTTCAAGTTACGGTACGCTGGCATCAGATATATCTCAAGGTTCAAGGACAGGAAATCTTTTACAATCACGTTGGTCCATGTTATTTCCTAGAATTTTTTATTTCTTTTTGTTTTAATCCAAATTCAAAGGTGCGAAATTTGTGGTCTTCACACTGCACCACTCAAGGGATGAACTCATTACTCCACAACCTTTAATGTGAGAAGAGGTATGCAAGCCCATGTTGCTAGTGTAGATACATTCATCTTATGATTTGCTAATCAATTGCATTTGTACAAAGAAAAATAGTTGCTTCAAATATGTAAAAGTACTGTTACAACAGTGTAATTGACTTTTATGCCATATCATGTGTCTAATCTGTGACAGAATAGAAGCACGATGATCAACTGGAAAACCATTACTCTTTTATACAGTTTATACTGTTAATAGTTTGCTCAGTTTATCAGTTACTTTGTTTCATGGTAGTTAGAATATAATCATTTATTTAGCTTTCCTCACTAGCTTTCGGATCTTGTGATTTTTTTTTTAGTTTATAATCACTACAAATTCCAATACAACTTTTTAACCACACATCTTTTCTCTCTCCAATTTTTAACCCTTGCTCTACCTCAAACTCCGCAAAAAAACCAAAAACACTGATTTTAATCCATCCGAACACATCATTAGTTAGTTGTATATATAGCTCATAACTTCAGAATAATATTACGTTTCTAATTTTCAGCTTCTCAGTTCATCTTCTCCACACTTCTTGATATATCAATTTTTCTCAGCTTATCATATGGTATCAGAGCTTTTCTGTTAAGTTTTTCAATTCTTTTAAGTTTCTTCAATGAAGACTGCAATATCTCGAAACCCAAATGATGATCCTTCGTCCCCTTACTTCCTGCATCATTCAAAAAATCACAGCTCCGTATTGGTATCTCCTGAACTCACATCAACGGATTTTTCTTCTTGGAAAAGGTCATTTCTCTTAGCTGTATCAATTTGAAACAAAGTGGGATTTCTTGATGGTACAATCACCAAACCGGCTTCCTCCAGTCCTCTATATTTGGCTTGGACTCATTGCAACAATCTTCTTGTTGTGTGGCTCTTGTGATCTTTATCACCATCTATTGCATTAACAGTTTTCTTTACATCCAAGAAGCACATCGGATCTGGGAAAAATTAAATCAGAGATTTTCTCAACCTGATGATTCACGGATTTGTCATCTGCACAGTTTAATTTGCTCCATTTCACAAGGAACCAAATCAGTGGATGAATATTTTACTGAACTCAATGGTATTTGGGAAGAATTGAGAAGTTTTCATCCATTACCTCATTGTTCTTGTGGGAAATGTAATCAGGATTGTTTTAAGAAGTTTGCAGAAGAAGCTCAAAAAGATTTGGTGTTCACGTTTCTAAATGGATTGAATGAATCCTATCAGGAAATCAGATCACAAATCATCATCATGAAGCCTTTTCCATCACTAGACCAATTTTTTAATATGATTCTAAGGGAAGAGGATCAATGAAGTTTACTGATTCAATCACAACATTTCAATGGGGGAGCTGCTATGGCTGTTAAAAGAGGACAAAATCCGGATAAGGATAAGATATGCTATCATTGTGGAAAACTAGGGCACATCAAAGAACATTGCTACAAGATCATTGGATTTCCTTCAGACTTCAAATTCACCAGATCAAATCCTTACCAAAATTTGAATCAGATTTCAAGAAATGTCAACCAAGTTTCTGCTGCTCAAGATAATACTCAGAGAAATCAATCAATATCCAGTCTTAGTCTTTCAAAGGACTAGGTTCAGAGACTCATGACTCTCATTTCTGATCAGAACACGGTTACCAATACTACTACTTCAAATCCTCCTACATCTTTAATCAATTGTACAGGTAATGTTCCTTCCATTTTTTCTCACAAAAACATAAATAAATTCCAAACACTTATCACATCAAAATCCAATGTGATACCTTGGACCATTGATACAGGGCCCACTGATCACATAATATGTTCTTTAGATTTGTTTGATTCTTACATCTCAGTTTCCAATTTATCTGTTTATCTTCCTAATGGAAACAAAATTCAAGTCAGCCATGTTGGAACAGTTGTTCTTAACTCATATCTCAGTTTGCACAATGTCCCATTTGTCCCATCCTTTACATTCAATTTAATATCCATCAGTAAGCTAATACTCAAATCTCAACTATGCTTCATCTTTTTTTCTGATCAATGCTTTATTCAGGCCCTTTCCTCATGGACGACAATTGGGTTGGCTAAAATGAGAGGAGGTCTTCTACCTATAGCAATCCTTTCATCCTCATACAAAGTCTGTAGTTCCATCAAATTTGCAAGATATTTCTGTAGTGTCTCAGTGTAAATCTGATTGTATGGTGACCATTGATGTGTGGCACCATAGGTTAGGTCATTTACCTATTCATAAGATTTCTTCTTTTATTCCCGATGTAATAAGTCGTGAAATTTCTATATGTACTACATGTCCTCGAGCCAAACAAAAGAGCTTCCTTTTCAAATTCATATCAATAAAACTACATAGTTATTTCAGCTTGTGCATGTTGATGTTTGGGGTCCTTATTCTGAATCTGAAATTTTTGGAGACCATTACTTTATCACCATTGTTGATGATTTTTCAATATCCGTTTGGATATACCTTATGAAACAAAAATTTGATGTATCCCATATAATGCCTTACTTCTATAGTTTTGTTCATACACAGTTTAAATCCAAAATACAGATCATAAGAACAGATAATGGCTTGGAATTCTTTCTTCCAAAATTTTATAATTCTCATGGAATTATCCATCTTGTCCTTACACACCTCAGCAAAATGGTGTTGTTGAAAGAAAACATCAACACATCATCAATATTGCTAGATCCCTACTATTTCATTCCTCATTGCCTGTTAAATTCTCGGGGGATGCCGTCCTTACTACAGTATATTTGATCAACAGAACCCCAACTCACATATTAAATGGCTTAACGCCTTATGAACTTCTATACAAACAAAAACCACAGTACTCACATCTCAGGTCATTTGGATGTTTAGCTTTTGCAGTGAATCTTGCTCATCATAGAGGAAAATTTGATCCTAGGTCAAAGTACTGTGTATTGGATATTCATCCATGATCAAAGGATGTAAGTTGTATGATATTGATTCAAAATCTGATTTCTTTTCCAGAGATGATGAGTTTCAAGAAACATATTTCCCCTTTCTAAAGGCTAAGCCCAATACTGAAGTTTCCCTCCGTAATTTTGTTTTTCCTTTTATTCCTGATACACTCTCATATTATACAAATCAAGAAGCTTCTTCTTCCACTTCATTTAATCATTCCTCATCAAACAATCTCAACTCAACTTCTTATAATTCATCTCATCATCATTCATCAAACACAGATCACAATTCTTGCAGCAACAGGTCTACTAAAATGCAATCATCCGATGTCTCTTCTTTTGTTCCTTCAATCAGAAAAAGCTCCAAAATATCTAAACCTCCATCATATCTCAAAGATTATCATACCACACTTCAAAACAAAAATACCTTTCTATCTTCTTCTAGTGTTACCATTCATCTAATTCAAAATCATATCTCATACAATAGACTATCCCCACCCTTCAAACAACTAGTCTTATCCATTTCTTCAATTCCTGATCCTCTAAACTTTGAGCAAGCTAAGTGTTTTGATCATTGGATTGAAGCCATGAACTCTGAACTTGCTGCCTTAGAAGCTAATGAGACTTGGAGCATCACCACTTTACCTGTTGGACATAAAGCCATTGGATGCAAATAGGTTTATAAAACCAAGTATAATTTTGATGGATCTTTAGAAAGGCACAAATCCTGTCTTGTTGCAAAAGGTTTCAATCAAAGAGTAGGGTTTGATTATCAAGAAACCTTTAGTCCTATTGTTAAGCACACAACAATCAGAGTTTTTCTCTCTTTGGCTGCAACTAAAGAATGGCATTTAGCTCAACTTGAAATAAATAATGCCTTCCTTAATAGCACTTTAGAGGAAGATGTATATACGGAAATTCCTCTAGGTTACTAGATTAAGGGGGAGAAGGGATTTAAATCTAGTAACATAATGCAGAAGTGTGAACACGAATCTGAATTTGAAAAATTAGTTTGCAAACTTCAAAAGTCCTTATATGGTTTAAAACAGTCCTCAAGGAAATGAAATGTAAATTTTACAAATTCTTTGATGCAACTTGGATTTAAGCAGTTAAAATCTGACTATTCACTCTTCACCAGATCATCAGGAGCAGATTTTGTGGCTCTACTAGTTTATGTTGATGACATAGCCATTGCCAGCAATAACAGTTCGGTAATTGAGCAGCTAAAGATAGAGTTAAATGCATTTTTCAAACTTAAAGACTTGGGGACTTTAAGATACTCTCTTGGCCTTGAATTAGCATGATCAAAGTTTGGAATTTCTGTTTGTCAGATAAAGTATGCACTGGAAATGTTGGAAGAGTTTGGACAACTGGAATCTAAGCCTAGCAATATACCAATTGAATTAAATCATAGATTGGTTCATTCAAATCAAATCCTTGAAAATGCTACTAGATATAGACAACTTGTGGGAAAGTTGATGTATCTTACTCTTACTAGACCAGACATCTGTTATACAGTTCATATTTTAACTCAATTCATGGATGGACCTGTTGAGATTCATTTGCAAGCAGCATACAAGGTACCAAGGTACATCAAGAAAGCACCTAGACAAAGCATTTTATTTTCGGCATCATCAGACTTTCAGATTAAAGCTTACTCAGACATTGACTAGGGTGGGTGCAATGAGAGTAGGAGATCATTAACAGGATTTTGTATATTTTTAGGAGAATCATTGATTAGTTGGATGTCCAAAAAGTAAACCGTTGTTTCAAGAAGTTCACCTGAAGCTGAATATAGGTCTATGGCATCAACTACTTGTGAAATCATTTGGTTAATTTGTTTGTTACGAGATTTTGGTTTGGAAATTATACAATTAGCAAGTCATTTCTGTGACAATGTTTAAGCTACAAAAATTTCTGAAAGCCTAGTCTTTCATGAGAGAACCAAGCACATCGAATTGTATTTTCATTTTATCAGGGAAAAGGTTTTATCATGCATAATCAGATTGGAGTATTTGAAGACAGAGGAATAGCTAGCTGATGCATTTACAAAAGCTTTGCATCCGGCACAATTCTACCATTTGATTAACAAGATGAACATTCATAACATTTTTATTCATCTTGAGGGGGAGTGTGACAGAATAGAAGTAGGATGATCAACTAGAAAACCATTACTCTTTTGTACAGTTTATACTGTTAATAGTTTGTATACTTTATCGGTTAGTTTGTTTCAAGGCAGTTAGAATATAATCATTTATTTAGCTTTCCTCACTAGCTTAGTTAGTTGTATAAATAACTCATTACTCTAGAAGAATATTACGGTTTTTCAGTTTCTCAATTCATCATCTCCATACTTCTTGATATATCAATTTTTCTTAACTTATCATTTAATCATTGAGAATTTGAAGGGCAAAAGGAAATTTCTGGAGGAGTAGGGATCGAGGTGCATTTTTATGCCATATCATGTGTCTCATTTGTGGCATGAACATGTTTTTAGGGATGATCGGTAACTTCCTTCAACGTATTTGACCATGCTGCAAGGGGGCATAAAGAAGCAAAGATATAGCCACTTGAATCATGAAGTAGTATTAGAATTGGGGTGCTGGCTTCTGATTGGTGGTTAGTTTTTATCAGAAGAAATTACAGATTCAGGTAGATGAATATTTTACTGCAACACAGAACTCTCTCAACTTGTTAAATCCTCGAGCTATTTTCTGGAATCCCGTAAGCAATCTCATTTCTACAGGGGCTAAATATCATTTTTATGATAGTTTTATTGCAACATGTTCAAGCCTCCATCCGTGTTGTGGTCTTCTCCATTTTCTTCACATTTTAGTTCATGTTCTTTGGTTTGTATTTTGATATTCCTTCTTCAATATGGTACTCAGAAGTTTCATTCTCCTTTCCCAGTTTTCTTGTTAGTACTTGACGATCTATTCGAAATTTCCCAATAAACATCGAACAGAACACATGATCTAACTACTTTTGCTTTCTAATTACTTCTCTGGTTGTAACTCATCGAATGGCAGCATTTGTTGTATTGAAATACTTCAAAGAAAATCTTGTTGGCTATGTAGATAGATCTTGGAAGCTTCATTTTAATGCTATGCTTGTTGGCTACGATCTTGATGACTATGTAGATAGATCTCACCTAGTTCTAGAGAAAACCAAATTGAAGGTTGTACTGAATCAGTCCTAAACACAGAGGACTTAATTGCTGGAAATAAAGATAAAGGACTAATGCAACAAATACCAAAATCACAGGAAGATAAAGTATCACTTCACTTACAAGTATTTAAAACCCGTCTTTAATTCTCAAATGTGACCTGCATATACCAAGTTGTAATTCTGTTGGAGTTGATTCCTTTACTGTCATCATCTCCACATCATCAGGAAGATGAACGTGAAAGAGAGATTGTTATGACTGTGTATATTGTATCTATTTATTTTTATTCATTTCAGTTTGTGTTTATATATGACCATTGTATTCTTTGATTATGTGAGAAAAATTCCAGCATTCCTTCTATGTTTTTTTTTTTTTTTTCAAACTTGGTATCAGAGCCTTGAAAATGGTAGGAAACATTGATAGCACCGAACCTAGCTCAAAGATCCAAAATTCATCCACCAACACTCAATTTAGTCTGTTTGGTTTAACCCTAACCCACACTCCATGCATTAAGCTTGACAAGAATAATTTTCTTCTGTGGAAAAAGTTGATTATGCCCATTGTTAAGGGCTATAATATTGAAGGTTTTCTTCTGGGGACAAAGGTGTGTCCACCAGAGTTCATTACCAGCCCAACATAGAAAACAGAAGGAGCAACAACTGAGATGGTCTCGAACCCAGAACATGCTAAGTGGGTGTTCGTTGATCAACTTCTAATGGGTTGGCTCTACTCATCCATGACCTATGAAATAGTGATGAGAGTCATGGGATGCAGTGCTTCAAGTAGTCTCTAGACATTGTTGGTGAAAACTTCGAGATACTCAACAAATCAAGGGTGACATTCCTGACTGCTAAACTTCAAAGGACAAGGAAAGAAGGAATGCCTATGGATCAGCATCTAACAACTATCAAACAACTACCAAACAACTTGGAGATAGCTAGGAAGAAACTTGAACACAATGATTTGGTCAAGCAGGTCTTGATGATGAATACACTTCCATAGTTGTACAAATCAATGGAAGAGACTTAATCAGTTGGCATGAGCTTACCTCAGTGCTCTTAACCTTCGAAAGTAGGTTAGAGCATTTGACTCAAGTAAGGACTGGTTTCAATTCTATCAACTTGAGCTATAGAGGACATAATAGAATTTCCTCTGTAGGTGGAAGAGAAAACAGAGGAACTGGCAGAAACACTTTTCATAGGGGAAGATCGAGAGGAAGAGGAAGGCTAGGTAGAGGTACTGACTTCAGGGACCCTTTCCAAATTTGTGGACTAAATAACCACCATGCAGGGTGGTGTTTTAAGTGTTTTGATGAGGTATACACTGGATTAAGATCCCCAAACCACACCAATCAAGGAGGAAAATCTCAGAATGCAGCTGCTTATGTTGCTACCCCAAATACTCTGGAAGACAATGGCTGGTTTGTGAATTCAAGCACCAGTACTCATGTGACTGGAAATAAAGGTAATCTCAGTTCAGCTAAACTGTATATAGGTAATCAATCTATTTTGGTTGGAAATGGATTTGCTCTTCCTATTTCTAATACTGGTATTAAGACTTTTTCACTAAAAGATGGAAAATTCTTGCATCTAAAAAACCTCTTACACGTGCCAAAGATTAAAAAGAATATGATTAGTGTGTCTAAGCTCACCTCTGATAATTCTGTGTTTATGGAGTTCTATTCAAATACTTGTGTTGTGAAGGACTTAAAAATGAGGAAGAAGCTACTGCAGGGGAAGCTTAATGGTGGACTATATCAAATCTTTCCTTCAAAAACTCAACCAAACACAGCTCACAACTCAGATCAGACCTCAAACAACTCAGCCCTCTCTATTAGCATCAATGAAGAAGACATTATAAAAAAGTCGTCATCTGTGTTTGTCCTAGAGTTATGGCACAGAAGGTTAGGTCATCCTTCTATGGTAATTTTGAGTCACATTTTCAAGTCTTGTAATGAAGCATTTACTGATAATAAAAGGTTCTTTTGTGAAGCATGCCAATTCGGTAAATCACATGCTCGTCCTTTCAAATCTTCTACTTCACAATAAAAAAATCCCTTGGATTTAATCTTTACAGATGTGTGGGGACCTTCCCCCATCACACAACCTCTGGGGACCTCCCCCATCACATCAACCTGCTGGATCTATCCCATGAAACATAAGTTTGAAGTTCTTACCCAGTTTATTCACTTTAAGAAACTTGTTGAAAATAAACTTGAGAGAAAGGTAAAAGTTCTACAATCAGACGGGAGAGGGGGAGGGGTGAGTATAGAACATTTGGAAGAATAGCACAAGAATCAGGGATGGAACTAAGGTATACTTGTCCCTATACATCTGTCCAAAAAGGTAGAGCTGAGAGGAAGCACATACACTTGATTGAAACTGGACTCACACTATTAGTACAAACATGTATGCCTTTACATTACTTGTGGGAAGCTTTCACGACTGTCGTGTCACTCATCAACCACCTGCCTACACCTATACTTAACCATAAAACACCTACAGAAATTCTATACCAAACACAACCCAACTACACAAGCATCTATATTTCAAGGCACGTTGTATTTGATGAGTCATTCTTTCCATTCAAAACTGGTTTCCTCAACAAATCAACACAATCTTCATCAACTAGTCTACTTGTTTTTCCTCTACCATATAATTCTGTCACCAAATCTCCTACTCCTCCTATACCCTCAAATGATATAATTTATCATGAAGCTAAGCCTGTACTTAGCCCTTCTCTTATTGAAACACAACATGAGATTACAGAAGAAGAGGGGGATTAGAATCAAATCACAGAATATTTTGATGGTATTAATTCTTCACCAGTAAAACAAGAAGTTGAGTAGGATTTGGTTCAGAGGAGACTTCTGCTGATAGTGGAATAAGAGATGATAGAATTCATCCCATGATTACAAGAGGCAGGGCTAGTATTTTCAAACCAAAAGTATTTCACATTAGTCAGGCACATGAAATTGAACCGACTACAGTTGATGAAGCCTTAAGGAATAAAAACTGGAAGCAAGCCATGACTGAAGAGTTGATGCTCTAGTGAGAACCAAGACATGGAATCTAGTTCCACTAGAGTCAACTAAGAAGATTATTGGGTGCAAATGGGTTTTCAAAACCAAATATGGAATTGATGGAACTTTACAAAGGTACAAAGCTCGTTTAGTTGCCAAAGGTTTCTTGCAAAAGACAGGTGTGGATTATCATGAAACATTCAGTCCTGTTGTGAAATCATGTCAATAATGCATTTCTTAATGGGCTGTTGGAAGAAGAAGTCTTTATGAAGCAACCTGAAGGTTTTGAGGATGATAAGAGGTCTGATTATGTTTGCAAGTTAAAGAAGGCTATCTACGGTTTAAACGAAGCTCCTTGAACTTGGAATACCAAACTCAAAGACACATTAATCAGCTGGGGTATGAAGCAATCATGGGATGATAACTCTCTATTTTTTGTAAAGAAAGAGAGCTATTCAATTTTCCTTCTAGTTTATGTAAATGACATAATTGTGACTGGAAGTTGTACTGAGAAACTAGAAGAGTTGCTCAAAATGCTAAATGATAACTTTGCACTTAAAGAGCTGGGAACACTCTACAAATTTCTGGGGATTGAGGTGTTTAGAGATGTTGCAGGTCTTCATTTAACACAGAGAGGAGTGGACTTACTCAAAAGGTTTGGACATGGGAAGGTGAATCCTAGTGTAACACCAATGGTTAGTGGAAAATTGATTTCTAAAGATGATGGAGTAGAGCTTGAAGATCCAACCATCTACAGAAGTGTAGTAGGTTCACTCCACTATCTTGGGTACACTAGACCGAACATAATTTTTTCAGTAAACAAATTAAGTCTATTTCTTCAAAGACCTACTGAAGTTCATTGGAATTCTCTTAAAAGAATCTTCAGATATATGAGAGGTACACTTGATACTGGAGTTCTTTTACAAAAGAGCTAAAATCTTGATATCTCAACCTATGGAGACACCAACTGGGCCTCTTTCCTGGATGATAGAAGATCAACATCTGGTTTTTGTGTGTATCTAGAGAGGAACTTGATCTCTTGGTGCTCCAAGAAGCAACAAGTAGTTGCTAGATCAAGCACAGATGCTGAGTATAGGACATTAGCGTACACAGCAGCTGAAATCACTTGGGTGTAGTCCTTGCTAAAGGAGTTGAAAATCAAACAACAAAATTTGGCTAGAATCTGGTGTGACAATAAAGGTGCAAATGCATTAGCTTCGAATCCAGTGTTCTATGCTCGTACCAAGCATATAGAACTAGGCGCTCATTTTGTCCGTGATATAAGTGCTTAATAAGGAGCTCCAGATTGAGTACATTTCCTCAACTGAATAGATTGCAGACATTTTTACAAAACCTCTCCCACCGTTGAGGTTTGTTTTTCTCAGAGACAAACTAGGAATCTATTCCAGATTTTCTAGTTTGAGAGGGGGAATTGAAGGTTGTACTGAATCAGTCCTAAACACAAAGGACTTAATTGCTAGAAATAAAGATAAGGACTAATGCAGCAAATACCAAAATCACAGGAAGATAAAGTAGCACTTCACTTACCAGTATCTAAAACCCGTCTTTAATTCTCAAATGTGACCTGCATCTGCCAAGTTGTAAGTCTGTTGGAGTTGATTCCTTTACTGTCATCATCTCCGTATCATCAGGAAGATGAACGTGAAAGAGAGATTGTTATGACTGTGTATATTGTATCCATTGATTTTTATTCGTTTCAGTTTGTGTATATATATGACCATTGTATTCTTTCATTATGTGAGAAAAATTCAAAAGAAATATTCCTCATTCCTCCTGTGTTATTTTTTTTTTTTCAAACTAAGCAATACAATTGACAACATAATTTCTCAAAACCCAGTCCACACCACATGCATTCATCAAGACAAACTTATTTTCAGTGCCATTGTTGGATCTTTCACTCCTTTGATTATAGCTCCCATTCAATCCACAACCACTTCTTAAGAAGCATGGACCGAACTAGCTAACACATGTGTAAAACCCACTCGAGGACATATCAAACAGATTAAACGTACTAGCAAAGGCTCCTGCAGCATATCAGAGTATTTGCAATTCATCAAAACGCGGGCCGATATTGGAATATTAGCTGTATAATGGTGATATCATTAGCTGTATTATGGCTATATCATTAGCAAGAAAATATTTGTGCATATTTTTTTTGGTATGTGGTAGAAATCTTCCATGATTGTAGGAAGTTTAGCTCCTTGATTATAGGGATGTAATCTTATATATGTAATATTCTTGTGAATGAAGGTGTGAGTTTTGAATCCAGAAGTACATATTTTCATGGTATTAGAGGCACTTGACCATGGCTGGGAATAATATCGATGAGAAGGAGGCTGGTGATTCATCAGCAAAGCACCATAATATATCTCGGCTAGTGACATCCAGGATACATCATCACGCAAATTCAATTAAAAGGTAACAATTATGACGAGGGGGTATGAGGGATAGGATGGCGCTGCGGGTCAAGAAAAAATTTGGCTTCACCGATGGATTGGTGAAGCAGCCTTTAGATGATGCTACAGCACAAGAAGACTGGTAGACAGTTAACTCCAAGCTGGTATCATGGATTCTGAATACAATTAATCCGACTTTGCGCTCAACTATAACTTACATTTTTCGATAGTAAATGGACCAAGTATTCAAGAACTTATATCTTAGTTGGCTGAATGTAAAAAGCGAGGCATGACAGTTATAAGTTACTATGGCAAATAAAAGATGATCTGGGAAGAACTAGGAAACTACGAGCAATACCCGACATGCCAATGTGGAGGATGTACATGCAACATCCGAGTAGATTGGATAAGAGGCGTGAAGAGGAAAAACTACATCAATTTTTGATGGGCTTGGATGACCCGATTTATGGGACAGTCCGCTCTAATATTTTGAGCACCGAACCATTGCCAAACTTGAGTAGAACATATGCTATGATTATTCAACAGGAGAGAGTTTGTAGCATAACTCGTGGAAAGGAACAACTAGGTGAGCCAATGGCTTTTGTACTCCAAACAGGAATGAGTTTGAAAGGACCGATCGAGAATAAGGAGAAAATGATGGTGTGCTTAAATTGCAAGAGGACGAGACATGATGCAGGTTCATGCTTCTAGCTAATCGGATACCCCGAATGGTGGGGAGATCGACCTTGAGGAAGTGGACAAGGAACATGCCGTGGCCAAGGAGGACAGAAGCAACCCACCACATCGAGAAGAGGAGGACGCAGCGGACAGATTCGTGCCAAAGCAGCCCATGTGATAGCTCCAGGAAGCTCAACTCAAGTGCACACATTTGAACCAGAGAAGAGTGGATTCAGAAATGAACAACGGAACTTATTGCTTAATCTATTGAACACACAAAGAGGGAAGTCATGGGAGATTAAATGATACGCCTAAATTGAATAATGTGTTATTTGTGCCTAATTTGAAGTGTAATTTGATTTCAGCGTCACAATTGATTGAGGAGTTGAATTGCATACTCCAGTTAACTAATAAATTTTGTGTTATACAGAACTGCAACTTGAGGATGCTGATTGGTGTGGGTGAGCAACATGAAGGGCTCTAATACTTTCAGGGTAATACATCTGCTAGAGCTATGAAGACAGCAGGGAAAAACACATTTGAACTTTGGCATCAAAGGTTGGGCCATCCTTCCAAAGGAGTTATTAAGATATTATCAATTGTTGATGGGAATAGTAATAAGTGCACTAAGGGATGTGATGTTTGTTTCGAGCAAAATAGTGTCGAGGAGACTTTGTGTCTAGAGATAATAAAGCATCTAATATTTTTGAGATGATTCATTGCAATTTGTGGGGTTTATATAGAAATCTAACCTTTTGTGGTGCATATAATTTTTTGACGATTGTTGACGATTACTCTAGATGTGCGTGTTTATTTGTTGGAAGATAAAACTGAAGTAGCATGAAGTTTTCGAAATTTCTTTGCTATGGTTCGTAGACAATTTAATGAATTGGTGAAAATAGTGCATAGCGATAATGGAACTGAATTTACTTGCTTGGATGATTTTTTTGTGGATAATGGGATAATACCTCAAACCTCCTGTGTTGGGACTCCCCAACAAAATGGAAGAGTAGAACAGAAACATTATCACATACTCAATGTAGCACGAGCACTACACTTCCAAGCAAATTTTCCCATTAAGTTTTATGGGGAGTGTATATTGATAGCCGCGTACTTGATTAATCGAACTTGTCTAAAATGTTAGGAGGAAAAACACCATACGAAATATCCATCGAACACTCCCTACAATTTATGTCCTTTAACTTTTGGAAATTTGAGGCAACCACCCAACACAACAAACCATTCAAAGCTGCACCATACATGCAAATCCTCATTCTTTTATAGAGATAATAAGCAATTTTGTACATGATGTAATGAATAGGTAAACATACACATGGAGATAGTTTATACTAAATATCACTACTTTGTGCTATGCGATACTTTTTGATGAGTGCAAATTTTATTTCTACTCGAGCAAAAGCCTCAAGCCTAAGCTATTTGACAAACATAATATCCTAATCAAACGTGTAACCCCAAGGACCACCATAAACTTGAGGAGAACCTCAACAATGACCACATGAATATTATCCCATATTATATTTTATATCCCCGCCTCCTCAACCTTGACCACCATGAACCCGAGGAGGATATCAACCCGGACCACGTGAATATTATCCAATAATATATTTTATATCAACCTCAACCACCACGAACCAGACCCCTCATGAAGGGCTTGAGCCCGAACACATAAATATTATCCCATATTGCATCTTGATACCCCCGAGGATGTCCTCAACCCCGACAATCATTTATACCCCGAGCATATCCTTTATGTGCTAAAATTGCAAGTGTACAATGTCGCATCCAAGTAATAAAGTAGACTTTTTGAGTCAAGTTTTCGTACCCATAGGGATTAGTATTAAGTACCAAAGGCATTCTAATTTCTACTTTATTCGAAAGAAAATTGTTTGAGAATTGTAATAAATAAAAATTAATTAAACTAAAAGAAAGAAATCTAATGAATAAATGTGTTTTTAAAGTCAAATTATGAAAGGTAGGGATTTCACGAGTTCACGTAGTAAATACTCTCAATTCCACCTTTCAAGTTTTAATCTACCTATGTGATCAGTTGAGCTCACTTATGCACATGAAACTCCCCTCTCCGGTTTAAGTCAACTATACCTAATTAGTCAACCGTATTAACGAACAGAAGGTTGTAATGATTAGGTATATGGAATGTAAGAACTCAATTAAAGACCGCAATAACAACAAACGTATATCTCTATCCCTTGTTCAATTATCAGGTTTTACTCCTAGATATAGATCATTAATTCACCTCTCGGATTATGATAACGATCCATTTAATCAATGAATTAGTGGCCAGTTAATTCAATCATTAATCACAAAGTAAAACCATACACATACAATCAAATTATAAAAATTGAACAATGTAATTAAAAGCGTAAAACTACGCTACATCGTTTAATCCCAACTAACGGTTTAGTTACTCATAATTAAAGCAATCAAAACGCAGTAAAGAACTAAACTATACATCATGAGTGAATTAAAAAGAGTAACTAGAAGAGAACCTCTTGCACCAAGTAGTTATCCCCATTGCTAGTCTTTAATTCTCACGCCTTTTCCTCCAAAAACGCCTCCAAGATCTCGATGGTAGGAACTTGAATTGTGTCTCTTGAATATGTGTGCAAAGGTCCTCTTTTTGTGCATGAAGAATAGCCTATATAGATCTTGCAAGAAACCTAGGCAAAACAGGGTTCAAAATCTGCGCATGGGTTTTTTTCCCGCTGGGCCGAATAACTGTGCGGCTGCGATGCATAAAGTTGGTGGCCGCACAGTTGAACTAAAAATGATTCTGTAAATTTTAGAATTCTCGCACAGCCACCAAGCATAGTTACCGTGACCGCACAACATAAATCATTCAGCTCGTTTCCATCTTTTCTGGTGCGTTTAAGTTGGTCCCTGGACTTTATTTGCACGTGATTCCTTTATCTTCTGATTGTGATAATTTAGTCCCTAAACTTTCAAATCTCTTCAAATATTCTTCGAATCTTCAATTAAGCTCTCAATTTCTGATTTCTTCTCCTGAACTCCTTCTAGGAGTCCCGGCTAACATCACCAACATCCATTTTGCTTATTTTGCTCCAATTAGCTTCCAAATGTGCATTATTCCACTTTCTTGCTTCATTCTTCCATGTTTGGGGAAATTCTTATAATGTAAACAAATATAAAATAATTATGCAATAATTATCCAAGAATGACAATAGTTTATTCTAATTTAGATATACAAATAGGTGTATAAAATGCACTTATCAAATACCTCCAAATTAGAATTATTGTTCGTCCTCGAACAATCTAAATTAAACTATTGAATTAGAAAGTAATTGGACCTAACAAATGTTTTTATTATGTCAACATGTTCACCATAAGCCTCAATAATTCAAATCAAATCCTATTTTGGAAAAAAATCTTGAACAACAAAGTAAAAATAGTTCTAGTCAAGCATGCCCAATTGTCAAGTGTGCGTGTGATAGCCAAGGTAGAACTCCTACTCATGCAAAAAAATATAACACTGTGTTGCTCATTATGCAAAGTCAAGCCCAATCCCATGTGGTCAACCTATGAAGTTTTAATGATTTTTCTTGCACCACTCGTGGATGATCACAACTGACAGCTTTTCTCTCACAACCCAGGTTTTTATCTATGGTGGTTTCTAAATATTTTTTCATATTGCATTTTTCTACACATGATAGTCAAAATTAGAGAATAACAAGTCAAAAGTAGGCAATCTACAATTCTACAACCTCAATCTTCACAATTTTAGTCAACAAGGCTTATACCATGCATTTTTTTTCTTTCTTTTAATGGAAGACTTTTCCTCTCTTTATTGTGTCTGTCTTTTATCATCTTTGTGTAGTATTTTCCTCGTTTGCTTCATATGTGACCCCTATAGCGAGTTTTGGGTCGGTAACTCCCAAACTAGACGACTTTAGAGCACCAAGTTCAGAGAACCCCTCAGACTTAATTACCCGAGTCACAAAGGCGACAAATGAATGTTAAAGATGTAATTTTTTTATCTTATGTGTAAGTTCACTCTCCCCACTTGCTTTCTAATTGACCCTTATAATGAGCTTTGAGCTGATGGCTCCCAATCAGTTGAGTTTAGGGTACCAGATTTCAACACCCTTACAAGTTTACTTGCTCGAGTCAAAAAAAGCTTTGAAGAGAAGAATATGACTTTCAACATTTTTCTGTTTTTATGCTGGTTATGGTTTATACAAGTTGACCAAACTGCTTAAACTAAAGTGAAAAACAAAGAATCAAAAACCTCCAACCCACCAAAACATGCACATTCTAACCATTCCATCCCAAACTAGCCTTTTGAGTTGCACGGTTCTAATGTAGGGACGGGTGTTTAATGATCTAAGTTTAGCGATTGATAAGTCATTCCTAAGTTCAAGTTGTATAATTATACCCCACATATATTAATTACATCCCTACACAAGTGAGAGTCCAACAAAGGTTATGTGCGTTGGAACATGACATCAAGCAAGTCATGATTAGTCAATGAAATTCATATTTTTGTGTTGTCCAATTATTCATGCCAAAACATAAATTGATCCATATTATATCTTAAGCAATAAACATGTCAACACAATTTTCAAAATTTTCAATTTTTTTTTTTAAATGAAATTTCCCAAGTAGTAGAATACAAGTGAAGTAAATGAAGCACATGAATAAATGAACACATAAAGCATTCAATATGAAATAGTATGCAAATCAATAAATGCATGCAAATGAATAAATGAACACATGAAGCATTCAATATGAAATAACAAGCATTTCACCCCCAAACTAAAACTATACATTGTCCTCAATGTATTTCATATGATCATGATGAGAGAAAAATAAAACTAGAACTACAAAGAGGGGTCAAGTACTTCCCGGGTTTGAGGGTTCAACTTTTCCAATTTGGATTCTTCTTCTGAATGTAGACTTGGATGGTTTCACTTGTTCCAATCTTGATTTCGATGTTTTCCAAGTGATATGTACCTCGCAAGAGTGAAACAAGTGCATTAGAAACATTAAATTTATAGGAAACCATAGGAAACCCCCAAACTAAAGTTATGCACGAGTTTGAATTTGTTTCAAAAATAGCCAACTACCCATTTTCAACCCTCGACATAGCTATGAAAAAAATGAAAATTTTTCAAGCCATATTCGAACGCATGAAAGTATGTAACATGGTTTATAATATATCAAAAATTCAGTTCATTTGAAGTTCAAAACGGTTGTGAAATGATGTAGCAAAGTGGTCACCTAACTCTGAAATATGTGCACAATGCTTGCAACGACCTTAAAGTCGTGACTAAGTGTGCCCATGATTTCAAATCAAAATTTATGGACTTGTGATGATGCAAATCATTAAAGGATTGCACATAATCAATGTTCAATATGAAGTGATGAATGTTTTTCAAAAGAACTTGCAAAAAATTGATGAAAGTTTCACTGAAACATTTTAACAAACATCTTATGTGCATTCCTACTATGAAGACAAATCAAGAACTTGGAGGTAAGAAGTTATCCCAAAATTTTGGCCTATGTTTTAGAATCAAATCATCACAAAATCCTATTCTAATCACCAACTCAATCATGTATCAATCAAAAATATCCATAAGAGCAAGAACACCCCCGAGGGGGGAATTTTTTGAAATTTCTTTGCTAGGGTTCGTAGACAATTTAATGAATTGGTGAAAATAGTGCGTAGCGTTAAATGGAACTGAATTTACTTGCTTGGATGATTTTTTTGTGGATAATGGGAAAATAGCTCAAGCCTCGTGTGTTGGGACTCCCTAATAAAATGGTAGAGTAGAATGGAAACATCATCACATACTCAATGTAGCACGAGCACTACACTTCCAAGCGAATTCTCCCATTGAGGTTTGGGGGAGTGTATATTATCAGCTATGTACTTGATTAATCGAACTCCATCCGAAATATTAGGAGGAAAAACACCATATGAACTAGCCAGCGAACACTCCCTACAATTTAAGTCCTTTAACTTTTGGTAATTTGAGGCAACCACCCAACACAACAAACAATTCAAAGCTACACCATATTTTCAAATCCTCATTCTTTTATAGAGATAATAAGCAATTTTGTACATGATGTAATGAATAGGTAAACATACCAATGGAGATAGTTTATACTCAATATCACTACTTTGTGCAATGTGATACTTTTTGATGAGTGCAAATTTTATTATACTCGAGCTCCTGCAAAAGCCTCAAGCCTAAGCTCGTTGACAAACATAACATCCTAATCAAATGTGTAACCCTAATGACCACCATAAACTCGAGGAGGACCTCAACCACGACCACATGAATATTATCCCATATTATATTTTATATCCTCGAGGTGGACCTCAACCTCGGCCACCATGAACCAGAGGAGGACCTCAATCCCGACCACATGAATATTATCCTATATTATATTTTATATCCTCAAGGAGGACCTCAACCTTAACCACCATGAATGATGAGAATCATAGGAGTCTCGCCACAGAAAATAAATCATTTGAGCAAAACAATTTTTAAGCCAATATTGAAGGACTCTCGGGGTATCCAAGAAGAAGATTCGAGGCTTAATCAAGTGAATAAATCATGAAAAGAAGCCAAGAATCAAGTTGGAGCCAAAGAAATGAGAAATTGGACTCAACCAATTTCGGTCGACCGAAATACTTTCGGCCGACCAAAAGTCTGCAGAGAATTTTGGAGCAAGCCTCAGTCAGTTTAGGTTGATTGACGTGCGATTGAAATTGTTGTTTCGATTTTGTGCAATTTCCGAATTTTCTTATTTTCCCCATATTTTTTACTACAAACATTCTTCACTTGTAAACCCTAAACATTAACTTGAATGTTCATTTGTGCTTGGTCTTAGAGAGACTCCTTTAAGGTAAGTGTAATGGGTATAATAAACCCAAGTGTTATTGGATCTCTTTCGGACCTGCAATGATAAAAAAGTTGTTGGGCTAGAAATCCAAGTCCAATAATCCAATAATAATATACCATAGTTAAGAACAATTGGAATCCCACTAATTGGACCACAAATAAGGAAAAACGAATATATAAATGTTAATTCTTAATTGGTCCCATGAATCCTGCAAATTTGGGCTAGACTTTAGGAAAGATTGATAGTAATAAAGTAATTACCTAATAATCTGATCTGTAACTAAGGAAAGAATGAGAAGTACTGGTAAAAATCAAGAGAGTTAACGTGTAGGGAGGGTCATTTTATATAAAAGGAGAAATCTGACCTCAAAGGGAAGAGACGAAAAAATAAAAAAATTAAAGAATACATCAACAGTTTGGCACCCACCATGGGGCACGAAAAGAAGAACAATGGTGACAACTCGGAGAGCGCAAGAGGAAGGTCCATCGGAAGCTAGTGTCCCACAACAAACAAATCAAGGAACGGTGCAAGAAAATGTGCAGCAACCTGGAGTACAAAATCCCAACGGGGCAACCTTGCAGCAAGAAGCTCGAACGACGAATTACACGGTCGAACGAATAAACGAGTTAATTCAAACTGCAGTCACTGCAGCGCTGTCCACAAGAGGTATACAAGATCAACAAAGAGAAACGAATGGTCCAGCAATTCCGGCACAAAATCCCCCTCAGACGAACTTGAGGTTACCGGAGGAAAGCGGTGAAATAGAACCCAGTGAGCAGGAAGAAAGCCGTCAACAAACTGACAACAAAACCTAGAATAATACCTACCTCGGGGATGACCGAGAACGGAGGAAACGGGCTAATCCATTTACGAGAGAAATACTGGATGAACCTCTCCCAAAAAATTTCAAATTGCCAAGCCTACCAGAGTATGATGGGGTATCTGACCCTAGGGAGCATCTGGAACGTTTTGACAGCATGATGTTACTATATGGCTTCAATGATGCCATAACATGCCGAGTGTTCTTAACTACCCTAAAAGGCAGTGCTCAGACTTGGTTCTCTCAACTTCCTATCGACTCCATCTCCGATTTCAAAAGATTCTCCGATTGTTTCCTCAAGAATTTTTCCAGTAGCAAGAGGTATAGAAAGACCATTGGAAAATTGATGACGGTCAGGCAACAACATGGTGAATCCCTCTGACATTACATACAACGATTCAACAAAGAAGCGTTGGATGTCCCTAACCTCGATGCCAAGTTGTCCGCTGCAATCCTGACTAATGGGCTGAGATAAGGACGCTTCTTCATATCATTGACTAAGAGCCCACCGACCGACATTACGGAGCTGCTGGCAAGGGCAGAGAAATACATCAATGTTGAGGAAGCACAAAAAGCAAAAGAGGAAACAGAAAAAGGCACTAAGAGGAAGGATCCAAAAGAATCCCCCAAGGAAGATCCGAAGAGGCAAAAACAACGAGAACCAAGCAGAGACTTTCGAGGAAAATTTCAGCACTACACGCCCATCAATGTCTCTCGACAGGAAGCAATCATGTCGATCTCGAATAAAGGAGTAGTTTCATGGCCAAAACCGTTAAAGATAGACGAGCGGCGCCCGATGAGCGGCGCCTACTGCTGGTTTCACAAAGGGCCAGGACACCGAACAGAAGACTGCTACCAGTTGAGAGATGAGGTTGAACGCCTGATAATATCTGGATATCTTGGACAATTCATAAAAAGAGAAAGATTCGAAGACGAAAGACAGCAACGCGCTGCACCTCCGGAGCAAAGGCCACCTGAGCATAACCAATTACAAAAACTCAACCCCCCACCAGGGGGAGTAATCACCGTCCTCATCGAGGGGCCTTCTTGTGGAGATAGTAGGTCGGCCAGGAAAGCTTACCAACGAGATGTCCGGAGAAGAACCTCCGTATGGAACCGCATTGGAAGTCCAGAGGTTATGCAGATCAGCGGTTATCAGGACGAACCGATCTCATTCACTGACATAGACCTAGCAGGAGTCCACTTCCCACATAACGATGCGATCGTTATATTTATGATGGTAGTAAATTTTGAGGTCAGGAGAACCCTAGTCGACACTGGAAGCTCTGCAGATGTACTATTTTATCCAGCTTATGAGAAGATGGGACTCGGTCCAAGGTACTTGAAGAAGGTGAGCACCCCCCTCGTTGGATTTGGAGGAGGAGTGATTAGAGCAGAAGGGGTTGTGGAGTTGCTAGTGTCCCTAGGCGAAGAACCACGGAGAAAAAGGAAAATGGCGAATTTCCTAGTAGTTCGAGCCCCATCCCCATACAATGCTATTCTTGGAAGACCGACGTTGAACCAGTTCCAAGCGATCTCCTCCACACTCCACTTGAAGGTCAAATTCCCAACAGGACAGGGAATAGGAGAAGTCAGGGGAGATCAGGCCATGGTGAGAACGTGTTTTGTAACAGATATACAGAAAGGTTTGGCGTCCGAAGGTGAACCTACGCAACAAAGAAACTCGGAGAAGAGAGATAGAGAGGCCCGATTCACAGCAGGACAAGATGAAGTTTTGAAAGTGTTATTCTTAGACTCAGAAGATGAAACCAAAACCACCAGAATTGGTGGAGCCTTGGGTGAAGAGTTGGAACAGAAATTAAGCGCATTCCTAGTCGAGAATAAGGAGATATTCGCATGGAAACCATCAGACATGCCTGGTATCGACCCCAGTCTGGTATCCCATCATTCGCAAGCGGACCCAGGAGTGAGACCAAAGAAGCAGAAGAAAAGGTATATGGGAGCAGACAAATCAAGGATTGCAGAGCAAGAAGTCGATAAACTATTGGAAGCTGGATACATTCGCAAAGTTATGTACCCAGAATGGCTTGCAAATATTGTACTCGTTCCAAAAGCTAATGGCTCTTGGAGGATGTGCGTCGACTTCACGGATTTAAATAAGGCGTGTTCGAAAGACCCATTTCCCCTCCCGAGAATCGACTTGCTGGTGGACTCGACATCGGGATGCGAATGGCTCTCCTTTATGGATGCTTTTGTGGGGTATAATCAGATTCTGATGGCCGAAGAAGATGAGGAGAAAACCAGTTTCGTGACTGATAGTGGCATTTACTGCTACCGCGTAATGCCATTTGGGTTGAAAAACGCGGGGGCAACTTACCAGAGGCTAGTAAACCAGATGTTCAAAGGAATGATTGGGCAGAACATGGAAGTGTACGTTGATGATATGCTAGTCAAAACTCGCAAGGGAGGCTGCCACGTACAAGATCTGCAACAGGCAATCGATGTAATGAAAAAATTTGGAATGAAACTCAACCCTGCCAAATGTACTTTCGGCATGCGATCTGGAAAATTTCTCGGGTACATGGTATCCGAACGCGGTATAGAGATCAACCCGGAAAAGATAAAAGCAATTCAAGAAATGGCAGCCCCGCGCAACATTCGGGAGATCCAGAGACTTACGGGAAGAATGGAAGCACTTAGCCGTTTCCTATCACGCGCAGCGGACAAAGGTATGCCTTTCTTCAAAATCCTTCGTAAATCAAAAAATTTTGATTGGACAGACGGATGCCAGATAGCTTTTGAGCAATTAAAGGATCACTTGTCGTCAGTGCCACTGTTGGTAAAACCTGACGATGGAGATCATTTACATCTTTACCTAGCAGTATCAGATGAAGCAGTAAGTTCAGTGCTAGTGAAAGATGATGGAAAGTTTCAAAAACCTGTTTATTATGTAAGTAAGATGTTGCACGGGGCCGAAGTTAGGTACACTGGAACGGAGAAAATAGCACTCGCCCTAGTCACAACGGCCCGAAAGCTAAGGCCCTACTTCCAATCGCACCAGGTGACAGTGCTAACCGACTAACCTTTGCAACAGACATTAGCTAAACCAGATACTTCAGGAAGGATGCTTAAATGGTCCATCGAACTGAGCGAGTATAGCCTTATCTACAAACCACGACCCGCCATCAAAGGGCAAGCACTTGCAGATTTTGTGGTGGAATGCACGCATGCAGAAGGAAAACCAGAGAATGATAATGAGCAAGAATGGATGATTCATGTTGATGGATCGTCATCATCTCAGGGAGCAGGCGCGAGCTTGGTTTTAAAAGACCCGACGGGACACGTGCACAACTTTGCACTCAGCTTTGAATTTCAGGCATCCAACAACGAAGCGGAGTACGAAGCACTCTTGATGGGGATCAAATTGGCAGCCCAAGCAGGCGCTCGGAAAGTAGTGGCGCATAGAGACTCGCAGTTGGTTGTGAAGCAAGTGAATGGGGAATATGAGGCACGAGAAAGTATGATGCGGCAATACTTACAAAAGGTACAAGAAGAGTGTGCGAAGCTCACATCATTTGCTGTCGTGCAAATCCCACGAGAAGAGAACTTTGAGGCTGACGCTTTGTCCAAATTGAAAAATTCAGCATTACCCCGCAACAGTAATACTATATTCCTACAACTGATCCAGCAGCGAAGTATTGATGAATCTTTTTTGATTGTAAACTAACTGGAGGAGAAAAGCTGGAAAGCCGATATAGCAAACTATTTGGCAGGAAAATACACACCTAGCACGAAAGAAGAAATGCGGATCATCGCAAGGAGGAGTGCGAGGTATACTCTGGTTGGTAACGAACTTTATAGGCGGTCATTCACAAAATCGCTTCTTCGATGCCTAAATAAGAGCGAGGCAGAATACATTTTGAGGGAAGTCCACGAAGGCATTTGTGGTGGACACATTGGGGGAAGAGCATTGGCCGCTAAAGTACTCAGACAGGGATACTACTGGCCAACAATGAAATCAGACGCGGATGATACAGTGAGAAGATGCAGGGCCTGTCAAATCCACGGCAATGTTCTCCATCAGCCCGCTGCACCTTTACAATCCATAGCAGGGCCATGTCCATCCGATCAATGGGGGATCGATATTTTGGGACCTTTTCCACCCGCTCCGTGTAAAAAAAAGTTCTTGATTGTAGCCATTGATTATTTCACTAAGTGGGTGGAAGCGGAAATAGTTGCCAAGATATCTGAACAAGAAGTGAAAAAATTCCTCTGGAAAAATGTTGTCAGCCGGTTTGGAATACCTCGAGTGCTAATATCTGATAATGGAAGGCAATTCCAAGGATCCAGACTTAGGAAATGGTACGAGGAATTCAAAATCAAGCAGTTTTTTACCTCGGTCAGCCATCCACAGTCAAATGGGCAAACGGAAGCAGCAAATAAGAACATACTTAGAGCCTTGAGGAGCAAAATCGATGGTTCAAAAGGGAAATGGCCTGATGAAATCCCAGGAATTCTATGGTCGTACCGCACTACAACCAGAACAGCGACAGGGGAGACACCGTTCTCATTGACTTATGGTAGCGAAGCTATAGTCCCAATGGAAATAGGGATTCCAAGTTTAAGGATTCAACTACATGATCATGAGGCGAATGAAGAAATGCCCAAAGAGAACCTGGACCTATTGGATGAGAAAAGGGACCAGGCGGAACTAAAAGCTACAGAGTATCGAAGAAAGATGATGAACTATTACAACCAGAGGGTGCAGCCCCGAACCTTCCAAAATGGAGAACTAGTGCTAAGGAGGGCAGACGCAGCAGGGCACTCAGTAGGAAAACTGGATGCACGATGGGAAGGGCCATATAAAATCTCAAAGGTGGTGAAACCTGGCACTTATAAACTTGAAGATCTCCAAGGTAAGAAGCTCGGCCGACCATGGAACATCCAGAATCTAAAAAAATATTACCAGTAATAAAACTCTTTTCTTTTCCAATGTTACCTCAATAATGTAGAGGCGAGTTCTAATAAAGTCCGAGTTAATCTTTCCCTTGATTGGTTATCCTACGAAAGACACGGCTGGGTCACTACGGCTAACAAACGTGCAAAACGGCCGACCATAGTCAACGACTGGGTCGCTACGGCCAACAAACGTGCAAAACGGCCGACCACAGTCAACGAATGGGTCGCTACGGCCAACAAACGTGCAAAACGGCCGACCACAGTCGACGAATGGGTCGCTACGACCAACAAACGTCCAAAACGGCCGACCACAGTCGACGAATGGGTCGCTACGGCCAACAAACGTGCAAAACGGCCGACCACAGTCGACGACTGGGTCACTGCGGCCAACATACGCGCAAAACGGCCGACCACAATCGACGACTGGGTCGCTACGGCCAACATACGCGCAAAACGATCGACCACAGTTAACGACTGGGTCACTGCGGCCAACGAACACGCAAAACGGTCGACCACAGTCAACGACTGGGTCATGGGGGCCATAAAAAGCACTTAGGCGACCAACCGTAATACGCAACTGAGTCACTAAGGTTTTCAAAACACACGAAAATTTTGAAACTACATGTCAACATTTTCATTAAGCGTGCAGTACAACATCGAAAATCAAAAGTATGTGGCCGCAAAATGATAACAAAAGATGTGCCAGCCATCAACAAAAAAAAATACATTAAGGAGAAACGCCCTTAATACGCTACACAAAGGCGCAAAGAGCCATTTCGCATAACTACTATCATGACCTAAAATTGTAATTTAGAATATATGCCGCAAAAACTAAGTGAAGGATCACCAAATATTGTTAATCCTCCATGTTATCATCATCGAACTTTTCTTCTTCTTCAGCACCTACCGGTTCACCGTCAAACTCCTCGACGAGTAAAAAACTCCAATCTCCCTGCTTCTTTTTCGAAAGTTGTTTCTTGCATGCCTCAAAGCCATTTGTGTACTGAGAAGATGACGCCTCAACTATCCCCTCAAAGTAATCAGGGGATATCTTGTACGCTTTGATAGCATCATCCACTAGGGACCGGAACTCGTCTGTATCACGATAGGAAGCCAGGGCTTTAGAAATCTCTTCCTGCATCTCAAGCTCTATGGTAGCAACCTGAGAATGAAGGTCGGACACCTGCTGTTCCAACCCTTTTTCCCTTAGTTTGGAATCCTCCAACTTTCTCAGCAACTTTTGAACTCGCTCATCACTATTCATCAAATTATTGGTCTGACGAGCTAGGGTGTCATGTATCAAGTTAGCACCCAACACCACCTACCAAAAAAAAAAGGGATTAAATTATATGATCAAATATAGATATGCAGTCAAACCGTAGAAAATTCACACATGTACCATACTTGAGACAGGTCATGATAAAAGGATGAGACCATGTTCTCAGATGCCAAATCACTGACTAACTCCATATCTCTGTCCAAAGAGAGGCCCTGGAGAAGCGCCATTGCAGTGGCGGGGCTCTCCAAAAGAGAATCAGTAGACTTCACCGCCCAATCAGGAATAAATTTTCCCAGAAAATGGTTAGTGCCATGGGATAAATTAGAGCTCCCACCGACATTCGGAAGAACATTGGCGTTTTGATGAACTGGGGGCAACCCTGACTTATCCACCGAAGAGGACGACTTCGACTTTTGACGAAAGCTGCGAGAAGCATCATCCACAGCACGACTTGATGAAGATCCTGAGTTAGCACTTGCAATCCTCTTCTTCATAGCTCTAGCTAACCGCGCCTGATCCATAAGTGCCGCTGCATTAGTAACGGAGAGCAAATATTAGTACGACCAAAAAGAAAGCACAATGTTTAAATATATATGTATATATGAACTTATAATACCTAAGCTCAAGTTAGGATCAATCCTATCAGGAGAACTCACACCCGCTAAAGACAGAGCTGCCTCCGTAACTACCTCCGAACACTTAAACAATCGAAGACTTAAAAAATCAATGAAATGCTCGATGCGAGGATCGGTAAACCTAAAAGACTTGAATTTTGCCACATTATCACTCCAATCTTCTAAAAAGGCCAATTCTCAGCTCTGACGAAGAAGAACTCAGGTTTCCAGTCACGGTGTGAACTAGGTAACTTTGTCAGAAATTGCCTACCGGGTCTAGCTGAAAAATAATAAAAACCCACAGAGTTCTTATTTATAAACACTAAGCGGTGAAATAAAGTAAAATCAGCTCTAAATCCATACGCCTCAGCGATAAGAAAGAATGCAGTCATCAACAACCACGAATTGGGAACCAATTGGCAAAGACAGACGTTATAGCGATTTAGGATATCAATAAAGAAGTGATGTAAGGGAAAGCGAAGACCAACCTCTAGCTGAGAGACGAATACGGTAATGAAGCCAGGGGGAGATTCGTGCGGTCTTTGATCTTCAGTAGGGGCCAATAATTCATAAGCTTTAGGGATTACGAATCGCCTACGAAGAGACCTAAGACGGGTAGGAGTGATAGAAGAAACAACGTCCCTATAAGAAGTAAAGTTACGCTCGACTACTTCATGTGTGTCGTCAATCTCTTCGTTGTCGAAATCGTCGTTATTCACATACATTTTTTTACCTACGAAGGTAAGGGAGGTGATTAAAGTCACAAAAAAAAAATACTCGTGACGTCCCCCAGCTCTCCGGCGAGCTGGGGGTATCGCGCCCAGCTCGACGGGCGAGCTGGGCGCAAACAACCCAGCTCGCACCCGAGCTGGGTGTACTATTAAAAAAAATAATAATAATAATAATAATATATAATATATATATATATATATATATATATATATATATATATATATATATATATATATATATACCATAAATGAATACAAAAGAAAAAGGGGAAGGAAACTTACCAAGTAGTGAGAGAATTTTTGCAAGTTATGTGGAGAAATGGGAGAGTGAAATGAGGCCCTAAGAAGTATTTATAGATGTATCCCATGTTTTTCATGCATACGTGATTTCATCTGTACTGTGTAAAATTCATCTATACAGTTAAAAATCACTCATGCTTGAAAAGGGGGCAACTGTAATGGGTATAATAAACCCAAGTGTTATTGGATCTCTTTTGGGCCTGCAATGATAAAAAAGTTGTTGGGCTAGAAATCCAAGTCCAATAATCCAATAATAATATACCATAGTTAAGAACAATTGGAATCCCACTAATTGGACCACAAATAAGGAAAAACGAATATATAAATGTTAATTCTTAATTGGTCCCATGAATCCTGCAAATTTGGGCTAAACTTTAGGAAAGATTGATAGTAATAAAGTAATTACCTAATAATCTGATCTGTAACTAAGGAAAGAATGAGAAGTACTTGTAAAAATCAAGAGAGTTAACGTGTAGGGAGGGTCATTTTATATAAAAGGAGAAATCTGACCTCAAAGGGAAGAGACGAAAAAATAAAAAAATTAAAGAATACATCAAAAGTAAGGTTAACCTCCTTTGCTCTTTGTAATTCTTGGAAGTTCTTCAACTATATCTTGAGTATTATTATTCTTGTGTTGTTGTTGATTTCCACCACCTTGAATTTGTTTAATCTTTAACCATTAGGCTAGGTTCTTTAACGTATGAATTGTGGGTGAGATTTAAACTTGGGTTAAGGTATTTTATACCTTTATTTTACCATATTAGCTCTCTTGAGAAGATTTCAAATAATTGTAGGCATTCTTGGTCAATATACCAAGGGGTTCACATCATTTGATATCAGAGCTTGACTCTACTTAATGAAATCTATCCTTTAAATTTCTTGTTGTTCATCAATATAAAAAAAAGCGAAAATTCACAAAAAAATTTGGAAATTTTGTATGCCTATGAGTATTTCTTGATCATTACATATTGGGTATTGTCTTTGTTCTCATTCTTGAGATTGTTGAGGCCTACAATTCATCAAACACTCATAATTCCATGTTATTCAAACTTTACCTACAAAGTGTTTGATAAATTGCCCCAAATAGAGCTTTCATGTTAAAATCCACTTTTCTCTACACCAAATACTTCCTAGTCAATTACTTGTTCCTTTTCAAGCCTTTGTGACCTTGAACTTTTGAAAATTTGTCCTACCAATTCATAGTCATCTTCTTGTGTTTTAGCAAGTAAAGAAATTTACACTTGCTCTTGTGTCTATCCATTCCTACATCTCTTGCTTGTATGTGATTTCATGTTTCACAAGAATTATATATCTCAATCTAGTTGATTATGTTCCTCGCAAAATTGGAGTGAAACACTTGCACAACATGGATCAAGAATTGTGTGAGATGTTGCAAGATCTTTCCACCACTTTTACTAGGCAAGTAGAGGAGACGGAAAGAAGATTGGATAGAATGTTGGATAGATTGGGTACTGCAGTAGAGACCCACCAAAGTCTAACGTTGGTAGGAAGGGAAATAGAAGAAATATTTTTGAGGTGGGGTAGGATATGGGTGGTAAGGTGGAATCGGGGGATGTGGCTAGGGTGAGATCAATTTGTCACTTTGCGATGAGGTGGGTAGGGTAGGGTCGAGTGAGGTTAGGTTGGGGTGGTGTGGGGTGGGGAAGTGTAGGAAAACATCGAGAGAAAATAAAAATAAACTTATTTTTGGGGTGGGGTAGGATGTGGGTGGTGAGGTGGGGTGGGTGGGTTGGGGGATGTGGCTAGGGTGAGATCAATTTGTTATTTTGAGATGAGATGGGGTGGGTGGGGTGGGGGTCTGTGGCTGTGACAAGATCAATTTGTCACTTTGCGATGAGGTGAGGTAGAGTCGAGTGGAGTGGGGTTGGGGTGGGGTGGGGAAGTGTCAGAAAACATCGGGAGAAAATAAAAATAAACTTATTTTTGGGGTGGGGTAGGATATGGGTGGTAAGATGATGTGGGTGGGCAGGGTGGGTGGGTGGGTCTGGAAATGTGGCTACGGTGAGATCAATTTGTCACTTTGCTATGAGGTGGGGCGGGGTGGGGTGGGGTCGAGTGGGGTTGGGTTGGATTGGAGTGAGGTGTGATGAGGAAGTGTAGGAAAAAATCGAGAGAAAATAAAAATAAACTTATTTTTGGGGTGGGTAGGATATGGGTGGTGAGGTGGGGTGCGTGGGGTCGGGGGATGTGGATAGGGTGAGATCGATTTGTCACTTTGATATGAGGTGGGGTAGGGTCGAGTGGGGTTGGGGTGGGGTGAGATGGGGAATGATAGGAAAACATCGAAAGGAAAAAAATAAAAATTATTTTTGGGTTGGGTTGGGGTGGGGGCGGGGCATGGGCGGAGTGGTGGGAGGTTGTGACGTCAAATTTGAGTTTTTGATTTAATATTATATTAGTTTTAATATAATATATTGTAGATAATTATGTTTGTCTTATATATATTATTATATTTATTTTTAATTATTAAACACATAATTAAATGAATTAACACCTGAAATTTAAAAAAAAGATTTCCTTCTCATGATTTTTGAATTGCATCTTTGAAATACAAGGTTCTATGTAATTTTCCCTTTAAACTTGGGTTATGGTGTTCTATCCGCTTATTTTACCACTTTAGCTTTCTTGAGAAGATTTCAAATAGTTGTGAAAATTCTTGGTTAATATACCAAGGGGGTTCACATAAATGAACCCAACCCTTCATGAAGGGCTCAAGCTCGAACACATGAATATTATCCCATATTGCATCTTGATACCCCCAAGGATGTCCTCAATCCCGAAAATCATTTGTACCCCGAGCATATCCTTTGTTTTCATCCCTAAGCACCTGAATATTTAGCCACATCATATTTTGGTGCCCCCGAGAAACATATGAACCTCGAGGCCGCGCACTTGAATTATTGCACCATATTGAGAACCCCGAGGACATGAACACCCCCGAGGAGAATATAACCCCAAACACCACCTTAATAAGCACACATAAAACTTCAATTCTCGGGGGTCCTCAAGCTCGAGCTCATTCCTCCAACATAGGTTCGAGTTGTTGACGTGATCCCAGTCGGGGAATCTCGTCGACAACGCGGAATAACGAGAATTAAAGACTCGGAAAGATCTAGATCAGATTTAAACACGAAATTAATCAAGAATTAAAATACTTGAAAGGATAAAATTGACGATCGGACCTTGACCCAAGATTTACGACGCGAAGATTGGCGATGCGAAATCGAGATCCAAGGTTTTCGAAACACAACAAGGACTTGTCAATTTCCTTGATAAGATTCTAATTGGAAACGCCACAAATATTCTCGCGAATATTCGATAAGTTCAACACCACAAATATTTCACAATATTTGATAAGTTAGATTTGTTCTCGAAGAACACAAAAGGGACTCCTCAACCTTTCAATTAGAGAAAACTTTCTCAACTCAAATTCACTATTCTCAACTAAACTGTTTTTTTACAATGAATGGAAAGCGTATAAATAACAAAATAACCTAGCATCTAATTTACTCAAAATAGAATTCTAATTATGCTAAAATTCTAAAATAGGAAAATAACCTAAAATAATAAAAGGAAATAAAGTAATTATCAAAATCCGGAAAATCTGGCGCTGCGTGTTTACGGCCGTGACAAAACCTCTTACGTCCGTAAAGGCCTTTCTGCTTAAATTTTTGATATTGGTTACGGCCGTGACACAATGTTTACGGTCGTGAATTTCCTCCGGTTTGAATGTTACGGCCGTAAGAATGGACATTACGGCAGTGAGACATTTTCTGCTGAAATTCTGCCTTTTCCTTCGATAGTTGATTACGGCCGTGATTGTATGTTTTACGGCCGTGAATATATGTTTTACGGCCGTGAAGGAATTCCATTACGGCCGTAAGGCCTTTTCTGCATAAACAATTTATTTTACTCGGCTCGGCTCGCTCCGTCCCTCTTCTCGGCTCGACCCCAATACGGAACTTGCTCCGTTTTACACGTAGATCACTATTATATTGTCGATGGCTCGACTTCGCCCTTCGATGCCTGGTCCGGATCACATCATACTCCCTCTCTTGAAAAGGATTCGACCCCGAATCCGTTTTTGGTCGGATTTTCAAATTCCTCCTGCTTTTCTGGGCTCGATGATCCTGTTTAAGCCTTTTGTGATCCTTTAGACTTTTGGGCTGCTCATTTTTGCCAACAAGTTTTTTTTCCTATTTTAAGCTCATGGTTTGACTTTGGTACCTGTAAAACAGATTTTAAAGAACTGGGGAGGGGTGTGTTAGCGTGAGTAAGTGCAAATAGGACTCATTTTTGTGGTAGACTCTCTTTTCTTTTGCTTTTTGCACTCAATCTCTCCTTTTTCTGAGGTTTGAACCTCAACCCTCTTTTCTTTATTTTTCACTCCCTCTCTTTTTTCTGAGGTCGTGGCCTCAACTCCCTTTTCTTTAATTTCCACTCCCTCTCCTTTTTCTGAGGTCGTGGCCTCAACTCTCTTATTTTTCCCCTCAAACTTACTTTTCACTTTCAATTGATCTTTCGGGGCTTCAGTTGGAGATAGTGGCATTAGAGTAAACTTTTTCCCCCTTTTACCAAGCTGTATCTATTCGTATACCCATCATGTAGCACAGCCCTTTCATGTTGCCAAGGTCTCCCCAACAGTATATGACTAATTTGCATTGGCACCACGTCACAAATTACCTCATCAGAATACCCACCCAAAGAAAAATTCACCAAGGCCTGTCTCTTCACCTTAACTTCCCCCGACTCAGTCAGCCATTGTAATTTATAAGGTGTTGGATGTTTCGTTAAAGGTAAGTCTAATTTTTCCACCAACATTGTACTAACTACATTAGTACAACTTCCCCCGTCAATCACCAAGCTAAAAACTTTTTCATCCACTAAGCATCTAGTGCGAAAAATATTATCCCTTTGTCCATCCACATTTTCCAAAACATTCGCCTTACGCTTAACGCTAAGAACATGCCTATCAATAATTGATTCATCCACCACAACATTTTTCGACCCTTCACTATCACACCTAACCTTTTTACGCGGACAATCAAGTGCAATGTGACCTCGTTCCAAACATTTAAAGCACTTAACATTTTTATCCTTAGGCTTGGAATCAGAATTAATTTTACCTTTGGTTGTCGGTTCCTCCCTCTTTTTGTGAACATGATCACTACTCTCCCGTTTTGATGTCTCCTTTTGCTTCAATGTCCTTTCATCACCCCCATCTCCACCTCTAGAATTAGCTTCACGCCCCTTATGCCTCCTAGTCCTAGAATCTGCCTGATATTTCTCCTTTTCCCATTGAGCAAGTTCTGCTTCCCTTCTATCCATCCTAGCCATCAATCTCTCAAGTTTTACTTTCATGGCCTCCATCTGTTTAAAATTCTTGTGGTCACCTGTTGATGGAGATTTTTCCCTACGAGACATGGTTAACTTTCAAAGATAAACAAAAATTCCTCTCGTGTTTATTTTCACTCGTGTATCACACTCAATCCCTTCAAATTTCACCCAAGAACAAACCAAGAATCAAGAATCAAGGAATTTATGGAAGATACGAAAAGTAAAAAAAATTAGGAAACTCTCGGAAAATTCGAATTTTTTTTAATAATCTGCCAAAGAATTGGACTACGAGTATGGCAGAAAAAACGGAACTGAATTTGGACGAGAAACGAAGAAGAAAAACATTTTTGAATTTTTGGGACTGACTCTTATGGATCAAACTGGAAAAATTTATCACTGACACGAAGAACGCGAAGAACACGAAAAAAATTAAGAAGCGCAAGAATCTGAAATAGATCCAAGCTCTGATACCAGATGACGCGATCCCAGTCGGGGAATCTCGTCGACAACGCGAAATAACGAGAATTAAAGCCTCGGAAAGATATGCCTGGTTCGGATCACATCAGTTGTTCTCCTCAAGTAATAATTAACATCCCAACGCAAGCATGATCTTAATTCATTAAAGTCCTACTTCAACATGGCCACATGAGATCATACAACCTTATCCTAATTCTAATCAAGACTCCTACGTCTAATGGAACTCCTAAATCTTTAAATTATCCATGCAACCTAATCCTACCTAGAATGTACTACTTATCCCTATAAATATAGGTTCTTCAACAATTATTGAGGTACACAATTATCATTACAGTTCATAGCCTCTTGCATCAGTTTTTTTCTCCCTTTACTGACTTAAGCATTGGAGGGGCGATGAAGTCATACCTCACCGCCTTTGTTTTGGGCATTCGAAGGTCCAGTTCATGCTTATTCTCTATTCAAGCTCGGAATATTTCATTTGCAAATTTTTGGCATCATCACTTTTTATCTTCTCATCCGAGATAGTATGTACAATTAATAAACCTACAACTTGCCTACTTATAAATTCTTCATCGATTACATATAAAAGTTCTACTCGTGAAGTCACAAAGCCTCGAGTTGCAACTTGGTGATTGTAAAAAGTAACATCACTTGTAACTCAAACCACAAACTTTTATGGCTTGTTTGGTAAAATGGACTATACAATATGTATTGGGTTGTGTACCCTTAAATTATATTTTACCGTGATAAAATAATATTTTATAATAAATAAATTTTAATTTTATTTATTTATTTATTGTATTTATTAATTACTGAACAAACGTGCCTAATCAATTTTGTCAATATCTATAATCCTTCTTAATTAATGATAAGTACATGCTCTAGGAAAGTCCAAGTGTCACCCAGGCTTCTTACTTCGGATCAGAGTGTCAGCTTAATTGAAATGATTATGTCTCAACCCCTTTTACTGTAAATATGGGGCTTAAATGCTCATTTAAAGGGATGAAAAATTTAGATAAGAAATATTATTTTTCTTGATTCACTGTAATTTACAACATGACAATCAGACATAACTCCTAGGTTGGTTACAAACTTGATCTCAGTTAGGTAAAAAAATCAGCTTCAGTTCGTAAACGATCTACTCATCTGCCTGAATCTAAACTAATAAACTATCACCTCAAATTTGTATTCTCACTTCATCTTAAACCCACGTTCAACAACTATTTTTATCAAACATTAATCGCCATGTCACTTTGTTTGTTGACTTTAACTCTTACGCGTGTGTTTTTCTCAATTTTCATTAAAAAAACTAATAAGTGTATTTTATACACTTATTTATGTCCTAAAAGTAGGATTTTTATTATTTATTCAATAATATTTGCTATTTATTCTAGTTGTACTATTTGTATTTCAGGAAAAACCCCAAAGTCGAGAAAACAAAGGAAATGAAGCAAAAACAAGTCATTTTAATGATAAAGGAGCTAAAGTGTGAAAACCAAGAGTTGACGAAGTAAATCAAAGGGTCAATTGGAAGAAAATTCAAAGAAAAAACCAAATTGGAAGAAATTAGAAGTTCAAGGACTAAAGTATACAAATTAAATGAAGAAGGACCAAGTTGCAAATACTTAATGATTGATCCAGACTATGATACGATACTTGAAGATTTCTAGAAGTCAATTGGATGCAATTAAAAGTCAAAATGGAATGAAATATGATAAGAATATTACCATAAATTCATTCCAATCACACAAGATATTCGGGCAGATTTTTAGTCATAATTGAAAGCTAATTTCGGGGTAGTAAACGTTTGAATTGGGAAAATCGTATTTCATGAATAATTATAGTAATTTAATATATATTTATAACGGACTTTTAATCACCTCAATCCGATAAGGGAATAGAAAGATATGATAAAAATACTAAATGCTGTGCAATAAAAGGATGAGGATCAAATTGCAGAAATTTAAAGAAGAAAAATGTTAATGCCGGTATAACCGTGCGGCCGCACGGTTGAAAAAGTGTGCGGTCATACGGCTTGAAAAAATGACGACTGAAGGTTGGCTTTTCGAGACTGCGACCGCAAAGATTCCTACCATGCGGTCGCACGGTAGTCCCGACTCGGCCGAAGCTGGGCTTTTTGCGCGGATTTTAGCCAAATTCTCATATTTTTTACCTAGCCTTCGTGAACATCTATAAATAAGAGACTTGAGGCACGAAATTAGGGGTTTCAAACTTGTCAAAGGTGATCCCGAAGGGCTGTCGAACTTTCAAGGAACCAACTGGCGCATGATTGAAGATTCTTCTACAACATGATGAAAAGGGTGATGAACTCCAATTATCATAGTTGTAATTTATCTTTTATCATGTTTTTAGGCTAGAAATCTTGTGTTAGAATTGTGATGAAGTTTTAACTATTTGATTCCATGTTTTTACCAATTATTTAATATATGCAGTTTATGGGTTTGTTGCAATTAAATAAATGCCTTTATTATCATGTAATTATTTGGCCAGCTCTTGTGTGATTGTCTTCATGATTTTCTATGTTCGAAAGAGTGAAATTTCATTAGAATCTATTTAATTGCCACAAAGTTCGATAGGGGATAGAAATATACCCTTATGCTTTGTGTTATCCTGTATAGAGGTGCGAGCTTCGAGCAATCCGGCCCTTTCAGCCGGTGATTCGCCGGCCCTCGGACTAAAATGGTAAAGTGTAAAGATTTGGGGTTTTGAAAGAGTTGAGACCAAAATAAATAATCTTGAAAGCGATTGGGCTAACTCATATGTTTTAGAAATATTTAGGGACTAGCTAATTTATTTTAAAAGTACAGGGCTGAATTAGAATATTTCAAAACCAAAAGATCAAAATAATACTTTTAAAACTAAAGGGGCTGACATAAAATATTTCGAGAATTGAAGGGACTGAATATAAATGTTTTAAAATCAATGGACTGAAATAGAAAAGTTTGGGGTTGAATTAAAAGGATTTTAAATCAATAGAGACTAAAATAAACGGTTTTAAAACTTGAGGACCTAAGAGGCTAATTAACAAAAAATCAAATATAATATATATATACATAAAACTCTCTCTTTTCTCTCTCTATACTTCACGACAGAGAGAGAGAGATGAGAGAGCGGTGGAGAGGCAGGGCCCCTCCTTCAAGGCCAATCGTCGGCGATGGTGCCGGCGACGATGCCGTAGGGACGGGGTGACGGAGGGCGTACATAGGTACAAAAAGAAAAGGATTTTTGGGGTAAGTTTTGGGCGAAAACCGAGGCTATTGGGTGGTATTGGACCTGCAATTTCTGGCTTAATTATGACAAGGAAGGCCGGCGGTAATGAAGGTAAGTTGTTGGTTAATTAATTCGGGGTTTTGGGTTTTGATTTTGGATTTTCGTGGGTTAGGCAGCAGTGATTTGGAGGTGATGGTGCGTTGGTTGTGTGTGCATAAATCTGATGTTACAGGTTGTGGTTTGAATGTAGATGAAGAAGGTTCAATTCTTGGCCGGGGAGGTGTAGATTGGTTTCAGAATGATTGCGCGGTGATGGTCCGGGTCGATAGTGATGCTAGTTTTTTTTTTTTTTGGGTAAGGGCAGCGGTGGTTTGAGGTGGCAGCGGTGGTTGGGTTTGTCTGATTGGATGTATGTGGTGGTGGAGATCGATTACAGATTGTGCAGTGGAGTTTGGTTGTTTTGGTTGTGAAGAAGGCAGAGGATGGCTGGTTATGGTGGTTCGATGGAATAGGCCGCTGGTTATGGAGGATGGCTGCCTTGAATATACTTTGAGAGAAAAGAAAGTATACCGTGCAGGAGGTTTGGGTGTCGTGAATGCAAGGGATAGGGATCCAATTAATAGTTGATTTAGGTGTTAAACATGGTAGTTTAGGTTAAATCTTGATTTATGGAAAGTTGTGGGAATTTTGGAAGTGAATATGGTTGTGTAAGGAAATACTTGGAAAATAAGTTGATGATTTAGTTGGGCCAAGAATTTATTGATTGGTTACCTTCACGTGCCATTGCTCATATTCAGTATCTTTAAATAGTCGTGAACTTGAAAACACACTTGTTGAGTATAGTAGTAGTAATTGCTGTTCTTACTCATTGAATTGGAATTTCTTGCAGAGAAAGTTATTAGATTCAATTTTCTGGAATGAGAAAGATCAGCTCTATGAACACCAGAAGTAAGATATTTATGCTGGCCTCCAAGTGTCCTAAATGAATGTAAGTTCTGTTTTCTCCTTTGAAAATCGTAGACGAAGTCGTCTGGCAGAAACATGCTCAGGATATTGTTAATCTCGTGTCCTTTTTATGATTTCTTTTAAAGAATTGAAATTATTTCTAGTGCCCATTTTGTGCTTCTTTTCATCATAGCCTTTGTCTGGATTCAGCATACCCTTTGTGGTTAGTAAAACTCTGTATTTCTCCTAAACTCTTATCCATACCAGTTTCATTGTTTTTTGGTTTACCATTCCCATCTAGGCCCTACAAAGGCATGTTTGGTAGGGAGGATTAGATAATAATAAAAGAGAATCTACAATCTTGTTCAATACGACGTATCAAACATACACTTTAATATATTCTTTCCAGAGGTTTTGAGTAAATAAATTAACTTATTGTTGATTTACCATTTTGGCAGACGAACTTTCAAGAACTTATGAAACGAACAAGTGGACTTGCACCTGTTCTATTGCACAACAACCGAATGTCAAATTCTTCCTGGCAAACTGCTCGTCATCTTGTGATTGCAGTCCTGGTATTATTGATCCTTTAACTTCTCGCCAATTCAAAAAAAAATTTCTATAACTAATTTACAATGTGTAAAAATTTCCATTATCCACCAATATCACAACTTATCTTACTAGGTATTCATAATCATGTCACATGAAAAATGTGAATACTATGGTTAATAATGAATTATATTTTTTTAATTATCTTAATTTTAATAGTTGCATAAATGTTATATGATTTACTATTTTTAGTGTAATTTTTTACCTCAAACATTGCATGTTGTCATATCATGATAATTTCTATATTTACGTAACTATTATTTTTGACTATTTGATTTTATAAGTAAAAAAATATAAATTTATTGGTTAATTATTCTCTTTCAGAGAATTGCTCAAGAAACCATTCTTTTCAAAAGATGAGCAATTAAGAGAGGCACAAGCTTCTTATGGTAAGAAATGTTTATTTATTCAATGATATTGTGTAATTCTTATTTATGACTAACTTCATATAAGTCTATTTTTTATTCCAGCTAAATTTGAATTCAAGATTTTTGTTAGCTATTATTAATTAGTTTTAAATTTGATTTGGGTTTAGATAGAGTTTATTGTTGAATTTGTGACGTTGAGGAGTTAGGGATTGATGTTGGAAGTTGTTTGAGGTGTTGGTTTGATTTTTAAATTATTATGTTGGTTATGATATTTTTTTACAGGTTGACTAAGTCCAATTTATAGGGGAGGTTCTGTCGAAATTTCTATAGAATTTTTTACAATAGAAGGGAAGGAAAGAGAAGTTAACGCGTCTAAGTTTAGGTTTTACACTTTGGGTGAAAGCTCATTTTCCTTGGTGGTAGACCTAACATCTAGATGACATCTGTCATCGATGTACTTTCACGTCTCTGGTCTAGTAGATTGATTTAGGACAAGTCATATCAATTTCTATGAAATCACATTTGAAAGATATAAATGTATTTTTCTTTTAACTCTATTTTTTATTTTTTCTACTATTTATTAAGTAAACTTGACATTCATTTATAACATTGCTCAAATTTGTTATAGGTGTAACTTTGAAGATGGACCGAATTTTGCAATTTAAAGGTGCGGTTATATTGCGGGATGAAGTTGATATTCCCGTAGTAAAATATTTTTTTTGTCAAATGATGATGTTCTTTTGAGAATTTGTTAAACATTATCAACACTTTCTTTCGTGGATTTGTTATTCTGTATTGTGGATTTATTAGACATTATCAAGATTTTATTTTGTATGGATTTGAAAATTCATAATGTATTTACTTTTGTTTTTTATTTAAAGTACCATTTTAATGAAGTAATTACAAAAATTTGGGTTTTATAAATAATTTGTTCAATAAGATTTTATATATATATATATATATATATATATATATATATATATATATAGCAACGTTCAAAAAATGTTGCAAAAGGGTCTACGACAACACTCAATAAATGTTGCAAAAGGTTAGGTTAATAGTTTTTGCAACACTTAAAAAACGTTGCAAAATGGTCTACAACAATACTTAAAAAACGTTGCAAAAGGGTCTACCGCAATACTTAATAAACGTTGCAAAAGGGTCTACGGCAACACTTAATAAACGTTGCAAAAGGGTCTACCGCAACACTTAATAAACGTTGTAAAAGGTATTTTGCAACGTTCAAAAAACGTTGCAAAAAGTTTTTTCTCTACGGCAATACTGCGATTTGCAAAAGGCTATTTTTGTTGTAGTGTGTCTTCATGATTTTCTATGTTTGAAATAGTAAAATTTCATTAGAAGCTATTTAATTGCCACAAAGTCCGATAGGGGATAGAAATATACCCCTATGCTTTGTGTTATCCTGTATAGTGTTCATTGACCTTTAATGCTTTTCTAATTGGTTAATTGTCATAGAAATATAGTCAATTGACATTTAGAGATAGGTTTTTATGCATCGCTCGAAAGAGGACTTAAAACATTTTAGGAACATGGATATTCAAAATCCCATAAGTTGTCTTTAAATGATTTGGTTAAATATATGGATGATTTGGTTAAAATGGATTCATAATTCTAACGCGTTTGTTTTTACAAGTTTTAACAAATTAAATTTTCTTATTTTTAGTTTAATCTTTATTTTAGTTTTCAAAATCAAAATTCTGAAATCAAAACGAATCTCTAGTTCCGGTTAAGGTAGTAATCTAAAATATAATTTAACACAATCTCTGTGGGATTGATACTTGGACTCACGTCCACTTTATTACTTGCGCGGCTCATGCACTTGCGGAGCGTATCAAAAACCAATCACGGTAACTACAAATGTGTATGGGGAAAAATCACATATACCTACAACAAAAAAAAAAAAAATTCAAATAATACTACTGCATGACATAAATACTATAATTACTACATTGTAGGTGAAAAAACACCAAAAGTACGGTTCTAATCTTCCCTTTATTGATTTTTGTAACTGAAAATTGAACAACGGGCAATATTAATTGTAATTATAAAAGTGATTCAAATTCAAATTGTGATATTCAAAAGCAAGAATAATGAAAATTGTAATTCCGGCTCCATTTATCATCGTCTGAATCATAAATCAGCAACCGTTCTTCTCTGTTTTGAAAATTTGCAGTCCTTCACAAACCCAGTAGTTCGTTGAGATGCAGAATGAGTGCAAATCTTCTGAAGTTTGGAATTTAGTCAGCAATATTTTTTTTCTATATGTAATGGTCTGCGAATATTGATATTGGATTCAGATTATATAAACTTTGATATTTGTACTACTAGATAGAGTATTACAATAATGATAATTAGAAAAACATGAAGGCAAATTCCTCTAAGTGTTCCTTTTCTTGACAAATCAGTGATAATCCGAAAAAACTACAACATTAATCAGTAAAAACTCCATCCATAATTTTTCAAATTTGTACATACGAATTTCAGTCAATAATTTTATAATCTTTAGTTCTCGTCGAGATTCGAAGTTGATCAGAGTTTGCGAAGATTTTATCTCATTTCGACCTCTATTTTCGTTTTGCTAATTCACTCTGCAAAATAATTTCATAAGATATATATATATATATAAACAATAATCTTGTTTCCTTCCTACAGATTTGGATGAACGAGTTCGTATGGTTGTTATTTTTTGTGATATGAATGACAATGATAGATTAATTGAAAATAACACAAGTATGAACTAAATATGGATAATGGTTTAACTTGATTTCTGTAACATAACAGTCAACACAATGAACTAAAATATGTTGTAGTTCCATTAACCTTTAAGGTTTCTATTCATACATGCACAGCGGAAATTAAACAGACACGAAATCATATCCCGGATCAACCTTGCACTTAGACAGAATTTGTGATAAAGAATATACCTTTGATGAATATCGTGGATCTGAAACCTGAAACAGGAGGTACAATCTTGTCACCACCAGCTGTCCAATTATTCTGCCTCTAACAGAAATCCATATGGCGAGTTGAATCTGGAACTCCATCAATCTCCAACTATTTGAATGAATTCGAGAGAATTGATTTTTCTCTTTGTGCTAGAAAGAGAAAAACCTAATAATAGAAAAGCGACTCTATGATTTTCTTGATTCTCTCTTTGTTTCTCAACAATAGTGCACATATTAATATGTGCACCTCAAAACCCTAACTCTATTCACAACAGGGCCATTAACGGGCTTTGATTAATTAATCTAACTGTAAAGTCCGGCCCAAAAATTGGGCTTGTACATTAATTCTAACAATATCCCATTTGGACAAGATCCAATTCCAAATACTCAATTCTCGCCTTTCGTGTGTTCCATTAGGTTCCATTCACGATGGCAAACGTCGTGTTATTATTATTCCAATCTGATTGGAATAAGATGAATTTAAATCTCTATTTCTAATTCATCCTCGACTCACCAAGATCGATTAATTCATGTCTTCGTCCTATATTGTCATCTAGCAATGTGCCAAGGCAATCCAAGTGAAAAGAAAAGTCATGCGACATGACAAGACCAGTTCATGTTCAGTTACCATGGAAATATAAGCCCTTCATCAATATAACCAAACTGGTTAAGAGATATGGATAGCGTCAATCTCATTTCAACCAATTATATTATTCACTTCTTATCTTAGTTGATCTTGTTATGACTGAAAACACTTTTTAAACTCATAACTTCACCCCGGCCGAGGAATTTACATCAACTTAAGTGAGCGAATTACAGGTTATAATCTCCTACTACCCAGGAGTGACGAATCCTCATATTGGACATATACAACCTTCATATGACTCTCACTATACTCATACGACGTCATCCTGATGACTCCTTCTCAAGAGCTAACATTAACGCTCGCCAAAGCATAGTAATCCTCATATAAGATTCTATGAAGTCTTCAAGTCAAAGGACCAAGTCCAAAACCGCGCATTAGTCACATATCCTTTCAATATATCCATGTATATCTCAAATGGATACATATACCTCAAGAATACTGGACCACATATCTTAATTTCTCTCACCAAGTGAACAAGTAAGTGCACCATAACGTCAAAAAATGATGGCGGAAAATACATTTCAAATTGACATAGAGTGGTAACAATATCGGCCTGCAAATCATCTAACGCCTCCGGGTCAACAACTTTGCTGCAAATTGCATTGAAGAAAAAACAAAGTTTTATAATGACTTGTCTAACATGTTTTGGGATAATGACCCGAATTGCAACTGGTAACAATTGTTGCATTAAGACATGACAATCATGAGACTTCATACCAACCAATTTTAAGTCCTTCATCGACACAAGAATTTTAATGTTTGATGATTACCCAGGATGAGTACCCAGATGGAACCTTAATAGTATCCAGGAACTCACAAAAACTTGTTTTCTCTTTTCTCGACAAAGTATAGCAAGCTGGGGGTAAATAAGTACTTTTTTCCGACTCTTGAGGTGCTAATTGATCCCGTGTCCCATTTCTACCATGTCCTCCCCGACTTTAATACCATCTTTCGTCTTTCCTGAAATGTTCAACAATGTCCCAATGATGCTATCACAAACATTTTTCTCCACGTGCATTATATTAAGACAATGCCTTACAGATAAGTGTTGCCAATAAGGTAGATCCCAGAATATGGACCTCTTCTTCCAAAGACTCTTCTGAGGAGGTTTAAAAGTTTTTCCAAACAAAACATCAATATTTTTAACTCATTCATATACCTCACCTCCTTTTAACGGTAAACGAGCTGCTAGAGCCTCGATTTTTCCATTGAATGGCTTTTTCTTCTTTCGATAAGGGTGGTCAGTAGGGAGAAATCTTCTATGACATATAAAGACATTTTTCTTGCAGTTTTTCAACCAAACGGGACATGCTTTAGGTCCTTTGTTAGTATAACCCGACAAGTTACCATAAGATGGAAAATCATTTATGGTGCAAAATATCATAGCACGTAAGGTGAAATTCATCTGAGTATGTGCATCATACGCCTTCATCCCACAACAGTCTTAAATCTTCAATTAGTGGGGCTAGGTAAACATCTATGTCATTCCCCGTTTGTTAAGGCCCTGATATTAACAAAGATAATATGATATCCTTGCGCTTCATACATAACCAAGGAGGAAGATTGTAAATCGTCAAAAGAACCGGCCAAGTGCTATGTCGACTACTCATATTACCGTGTGGGTTCATCACATCTGTACATAGTCCCAGCCTAAGATTTCTATCTTCGCCCCCAAATTTAGAAAACAACCTATTAATGTTCCTCCATTGAGGAGAATCAGCCACGTGTCTTAGTTTTCCATCTTCTTTTCTCACGTCTTCATGCCACCGCAAGTTCTTTGCATCCTTTGCATTGGTAAACAAACGTTTAAATATTGGTATTATAGGTAAATACCATAACACCTTTGCCGGAGGGCTTTTCTTATCACCACAATTATCATTCACGTTCTTTCGCTTATACCGTGATGCCCCACACTTTGGACATAGATGCAAGTCCTTGTAATCATTTTGATACGGTATACAATCATTTGAACATCCATGTATCCTCTCGATCTCCATACCCATCGGGCACAACAATTTCTTTGCCTCGTAGATTGAACTAGGAAGTTCGTTATCTTCCTGAAGCATCTCTCGTAACAGTTCCAATAATGCCTTAACACTCTTATCACTCCACCTATTGCTTGCTTTCAAGTTATACAATTTCAGTACAGTAGACAATTTAGTGAATTTATTACAACTAGAAAACAAAGGCTTCTCAGAATCGTTGAACAAGCTATCTAATACATGAGGCTTTTCAATGTATTCCCCTTGTATATCACGCATCATTTCGTCTATCATATCATTCTCATCATCTTCCACATCATTCTCACCAATATTTCTTAAATTATTCTCCTGCTGATCACCAACATCGTCACTAGTGCTCGTGCTCGGAAGCATACTCTCACCATGCCATATCCATCGTGTATAACCTTCCTTAAACCCACGACGAATCAAATGACTCTTCACTTGATCAAAACTACGAAACTTTCTCAAATTCTTACAATCATAACAAGGACACAAAATCATTGCTTCACCTTCTTTCTCTTGTGTTCATCCGCACATTTCATAAACTCTTCAACACCTTTTACACATTCATTTCTATTACGTCTGCCATACATCCAACCCCGATCCATATCAATGACCTATATGTGAAGATATAATTAAAAAAAATTATTACTTTTGAGTTAATATTTTTCATGATACAACCTTAAACCAACTATATATTAATTTTTGAAATCAAATGCGATAATTTATTAGGTTGGAAACTTCATAATTTTATTAGGATGATTATATTCTATGTAATTATTTATTTAGTATGGTCAATTCTGTAATAGTGAAAATCACTTTAAATTATAATTTTCATTTTTTATTTACAAAATCCTACAAAATTTTTGGCAAAACCTCCCCTATAAATTGGACTTAGCCAACATGAAGGAAGAATCAAAATGCCACAATAAACCAAAATGTTCAGCCTCGACATATTCAAAACTCAAATACAACTCCAATCAAACTTCAACATCATCAACTACTCCAAGTTTAATCCAAAATCCATTCCCAATTCCTAAAAATTCAAGCTAAGATTTCATAACTTAATATCTCATAATTTCAATATAACTCCAATAATTAAAATATTACAATGTATCTATCTACCAACTTAAAATAAAAAATATAAATTTAACATCCAAACTTATATATATTAACATTTAATTAACACATTTATACATATTAACATGTAATTAACAAATTTATATAAATATACACACACACACACACACACACACACACACACACACACACACACACACACACACATATATATAAACGCACATATATAGACACATATATACACACATGAGGAGGTGGCGGCGGGCGGAGGTGGTGCCGGGTGGTGGAGGGGCTCGGTGGTGGAGAGTGGAGGAAAGAGAGAAAGACCAAAGGAAGAGAGAGAGAGAGAGAGAGAGAGAGAGAGAGAGAGAGAGAGAGAGAGGCGCGAGAGTGAAGATATGAAATGTTCGCGGTAAAATAAGAAGGGAATACGCGTCGGTTCTAATTAAGAACCAACGCCTAAAGTCGGCCGGTCCGACTTTAGGCGTCGGTTTAAGGAGAACCGACGCGAGAAACCACGAATTTTGAACCGACGCCTAAAGTAGGCCGGTCCGACTTTAGGCGTCGGTTCTTAATTAGAACCGACGCGTATTTCAAAAATAAAATTACGAAAATGCCACTGTCCTTTTTTACACGTCAGTTTTTTGAAAAACCGACGTGTATTCCCCTTTTTCTGCTGTTTTGTACTAGTATTATTTTCTTGAAAAATATTTTTAACTTATATAACTATTGACTGGAATCTAGCTTGGTCGATAGACCTGTCCAATCTCCACATCATCTCCTGAAATAACAATATAAATTTGGGAAAATTACATGAAGCCCTATATATTTAGTATACAATTTAAATATAAAGGGAAGAAATTTTATTTTATAAAAATCAAGTGTTAAAAAATTTAATTGATATATTTAATAAAAAAAAATTAAACGACTCTATTTGAAATTATCTATTGTAATATATTTTTAAATCCCAATCCTTGTAATGCTCTCATTTCCCCTCTCTCTAAAGACTCCTCCATAGACCTACAAAGATCTAGACCATTTCCTTGTTATTTTTAAATCAATTATTATTTGTCTGATGCTCAACTTTTCATTTGTGTGTGTTAATAACCAAAATCAAATGTATACTCATATCGAAATAAATTCAAAGTAGTGTGGCTTAAATTGCATAAATACAGATCTCAGGTGGTTAGACAATGATTTTCTTTCAATTTCTTGCATCTCTCAGGTATGATCACTTCCTTATATTTGTTTTCTCAAATCTCGAGGTTCCTTCTACTTATGTGGTTTCTAAAAATCAAACATTGCATTTTTCCATACAAAGAAGCCAGAATCAGATAAGTCTGCATAAAAGATCGATGATAAGTAGTTCCCTATTCCATGCTCTTCGTTTCCAAAGTTTCGGTCCAAAGAGTATACCATGCACTTTATTGTGCTCTAAATGGACGACCTTTTTCTTTTCATGTCCTTGTCTCTTACCCATCTTTGTGCAATAATTCTCTCATTTACTTTTTATGTGACCCTTGTAGCGGGTTTTGGTTCGATGACTTTGAATCCAGGCGACTTTAGGCACTAATTTCAATGAAGTCTTAAAGACTTAATTACCCAAGTCGCGAAGGCAATAAAAAAAGTTAAAGATGTTTTAGCGTCTTACGTGTATGCCCTCTCCCCCTTAAGTTTTCTAGTTCATGTAGCGAGCTTAGGCTGATAACTTCCAACTCATATGAATTTAGGGTACCAATTTTTAATACCCTTAAAAGTTAATTACTTGAGTCAAAAAGGAAAAGAAGAAAAGAATAAGACTATTTATTGAGTAGCTAGTGCTCGCTTATACTTGTTTACCAAAACCTCTTCAATCATGGACACATTTCAGGAACTTCAGACCCTTTAACGTTCATGCCTACCTATAATAATCTTTCCACCCCCAAACTGCTCTTAAGTAAGTTTAGATTCTAAGTTAAAGGTTGGAATTTCTATAGACTTAAGACAAGGAATCATAGTGTCAATACTAGGTCGAAAATTTAGAATTTCGCCACAAATGCTAAATATATCGCTCCAAGTAATAATTCAATTAGGGCTATGTACTCAGATTGGAAAAGTCTAACGTGAATAAACAATTTAGAAAACATTTACTTTCACATGTTGTCCAAAATCTCAACTAAAGCACAAATTCAATACGAACTATATCATAGGCAATAAACAAATCAACAATTTTACTTATTTATTTATTTTTTGTGTCCCATAGGAGTTGAATGAAATTAAACATAAAATCAGATTTATGCAAACAATAACCCAATGAGGAACACTAAATTCTACCCCAAACTAAAGTAATACATTGCCCTTAATGTATAATAAGTAGATATATCATATAAACAAACATAAACAAAATGGTTCAATTACTTCCATGAGTTGGCCTTTTCTTCACGATCCGTTCATTCCTTTCCTTGATGTATTTAGGGTAAAAAAGCTATCAAGAGCATTTTCCTGCACATGAAAAATAAAATCAATGTAAGAGATGGCAAAATGCCCCATAGTTATTTCCATAACACAACAGTTCCACCCACAAACTAAGAATTTGCAAAATTCTTGAAAGTTTGAATGTGTGTGACTAGTGATTCTCAGCTCCAGACATCGCCTCGAAAAATGAAACTTTTTTAGACATATCTGTGAATATGAGATTCATAACTAATTCTACGACATATCAAAATTCAAGTCAAAAAGATGTCGTTTAGTTTAGGAAACAAATGGACGAAAGTCTGGCGTGAGGTTGCATTGAGCCTGCATCTGTGTAGTTAGGCTTGCATTTGTGAATGAATTTCAATCAAATGATTTTTGCAATGTAATGATGCAAAACACGAAGTAATGGTACACAATCGATGCTAAATATGTAATGAAGCTAATTACTCAAAAGAATTTCTCAAAAGTGACAAAAATTCAAGTTTGGAATTTTGTCAAACACATTGGGTGCATTTGGAATTCTATAGAGAAATAACAATATTTCAAGCATGAATCAACCAAAAAAACTTTAAAGCATCATTCACAACCATTATAATCCATGAACTAATCTAAGCCCGACCTCCATACTCATCAAAATTGAATTTTTACACAACTAGGGCAATATGTATGAAAATTAGAATAAAAAGTTCAAATAACTTTGAAAAATCTTACCTAGATTGTGTTTTGGAAAGCATATGAATCATCCATTTGTTATAAATAAATGTTTTCGGTATGTAATGGCTGATATTTCCAAATTGGGAAATTGCTTAAAGGTTATAAGCTTTAAAGCCGATAAATGCTTAAAGATCTGCATTTTATAATTCCAATTTAAATTATTTATTTTTAAAATGTGTGCATCGAAGAAACACATAGGGTTAGTATAATTTTCATGAAGCAATTGTGGAGTTGTGGTGAAATTGATTGTGAAGTTGTGGTGAAATTGATGCATTTATGTTGTGATTGTTGAGAAGTTGTGATAGTTTTCTATAGCAGGCTCTATCTACATGTTGGATAAGTTCAATTTATAGGGGAGATTCTGTCAAAATTTTTGAGGAAATTTGAGTATTATTATTATTTTGTAACTTGTTCATATCATTTATTGAAACTTTAGGGCTTTAAAAACGTATTGAGTATGTGGAGGCTTTAGGACAAAAATGAATGCAACGTACAAAAATATAAAGGTATGAAAACACATATTTAAAATTTATTACAGATGTTTGAATTATTTCCATATTTGATTTAGGTTGATTACTAATGTTCATTTTTAATTTGAAAATTTCAGTGTCCTCAACAACCTAGGGTTCTGAATGTGGTTATTACGTTATAAAAAATATGTATGAAATAGTCACATATCACTTTCAACTCGAATCGTTAGAAAAGGTATACATTATTGAAGAATGAGAAATTTAATTATGACTTTATATTTTATTAACAAATAACTAATTATTCATTTTAATTGGTTGTAGGTGTTTAAAGAATACTACTCAACAGAGGAAATTGTCGAGATTTTCAAAACTTATGCGCAAAATACTTCGTTGATGTGTGTATGTAAATCTTTTTCATTCAAACTTGCATGTGCATATTTGTATAACAAATTACCAATCTTGTAAATACAATTGTTTTCTATTTAATTTTATTACGTATATGTCGATTATATATATTCGATGACGATATATTTGATAATGTATATGTGGAGAATGTTCAGGTCATCGCAGGCCAAGTTCAGGTGATTGCAGGTCATGACCCTGTAGTGACCTAGATCAATCCAGGCCACTTTTAAGTGATTGCAGGTCATGACCTGCAGTGACCTGAGTCATTGTAAAGCCACGTTCAGATAACTGTAGACCATGACCTGTAGTGGCCACGTTAAGATGACTGTAGCGTATGACCTGTAGCAGAATGGATGAAAGAAATGTGGTGCTTTCCAAAAAAAAACACTTTAGGCATCGGTTTACAACCGATGCATAAAGTCAAGACTTTATGCGTCTGCGTCATATACATTGCCTTTACAACCGATGCCTATTGTCTTTTACAACTGACGCGAATGAGTCTTTTGTACTAGTGAATTCAAAAGAAGACAATTTCCATTCATTGTGCCGTATGTTATAACCATCAATAAGAGTCAAGATCAATCACTTTCGTATGTGAAACTATTCCGAAAAAAGCTGATTTTCAGTCACGGGCTGTATGTAGTAGTATCAAGAGTTACGAATTGTGCTTGTTTGAAGATATTGATATGCGATGATGATGGGAACCTAACAAATATGACGGAAAATGTTGTGTATATGGAGATTTTCCAAAATTTGTAACAAATATCATAAAATAATGCTTATTATAATTTATATTTGCACTTGATTTTGTTTCTTTATGTTGATTTTTTTTTCCAATTCTTCATTTTCATCAATTTTATGTTTTGCCATTTGAATGTGTTCGTGCATTGCACAAGTGTAAAACTAGTCAATTATTATACGAAGACAACAATTGTAATTATGGTGCCTAAATCAAATATAACATATGTTCATGTTTCTTTCCGTGATTCCATCTTAGAGAGAATCAATTGAGTAATAAGGTTATTTTTCCGTGGAAGATCAAACATAAACAAATGTCAATGTCAATGGATCTATGTATTCTTCCATTTTATTATTTTTGGTAATTTAACATGATTGTTTTGGACATTAAATAATGGTAAAACACATAACTACGGTTTTCAAAATATATTTTTTAATATTAAGAGACTTAAGATTTTAATCCAAAAATTAGGTCATAATTAATTATTTAATTAATTAAACATAATTTATTGTTCAAATAGATTGAGGTCACAATAATATAAATCTATAATCACATTAAAAAATCTCTTATGTCACAACTTATTTTTTGGTCACAAATTTCAAATTTTGTAGGTTAAAATTTTTTTTAGTCGCAAATCTCGTTTTAATTTATCACAACTTAACAAAATATGAGTCACTATTCTTTATTGGTCACATGTTATAAATTTCATAGTTAACAATTTTTTCTCAAACACATCATGAATTTTTTAGGTCACAATTGTAACATATCCTAATTTTTCACGATTAAAGATCACAAATCTGATAGGTCACGGTTTAATTTACAATCACAATTTATCATATTATTTGGTCACGACTCATTTGTTAGTCACAAATAATCGATTTCATTGGTCAAAATATGATTCTAAATCACAAACCACAAATTTTATGGTTCACAAATTATGGTTATGGTTAGTAATTGGTCACAACTTATTTTTGGGTCACAGTTATTATTATTAGGTCACAATAATTGAATTAAATGTCACAAATTATCATTCATCATCCTTCCCCAACCCCACAACCATCGGCGCCAACACTACTTTCCGACACATCACCACTATCGTAACCACCACAACCTTCACATGTATTGTGACGATCGTCATTCACTGCCACCTCCACCTCCACCTACACCTACACCACCTCCACCACAACCCTTAACAACTTGCCCCCTAGTGCTGTCGATCTACGACCCTCACAACTAACGAATCACCACAAACTCATCCAACAAATGGACCACCGGAACAACGCAATCGCCCAAACCTCCAACAAGTCGCCACCGCCACCACCACCACACACCGCGAACCACATCACCACCACGACACAAATAACCACACACCAAGGAACCACAACACCACCTATATATTCTTAATTTTAAATAGAATTTTTTATAATTGAGTCATAACCTTTGCAAAAGTGTAATTTTGTATGTCCATAACTTTATTTTTTATATTTAATTAACTAAATTAGTAGATTATTTTTTTCCATTAGGATTTTATAGGCCAATTGAATAATATAAATATAAATTTGTTTGTATATTCTAAAAATTATTATGAAATAAATTAAACTAATATTTGTTTGGAATAGATTTTTGAAAAGGGAAAAAAATAATTTTTTACTTGAATAAATCTCTCAAAAAAAAAGTGAAAAAAATTGATTTTTCTTTTTAATATAATGTGTAGCTGAAAATTAGGAAAACGTTATAGGTTCCTTTAAAATGTGATTTCGAAAATGAACTTAGGGGGAAATTAATTCTGAAAAAAACTATTTCAAAATAATATAAATTTAATTTAGTTCATAATAATTCATAGATTATACCAAAAAATTATACAATCCATTTGATCAATAAAAATTTTAATTAAAAAATAAATAAATAATCTACTAACTTTAGTTATTTAAATATAAAAAAATAAAGTATAGATTGATTCAATTCCACTTTTGCAAAACTTAAAATTTAGAATTCAATTGCAAATTTTTTTCTATTTAAAATATAAACATTTTTTTTTAAAAATAAAAATACACTTTGTTAATGATCGAAATAAATTTGACTCTTACCGCAAGTGTACGGTATCGAACAAGTAATACAATGGATTTGAGTCCGAATATCATTCCCACAAGGATTGGTTAGATCTATTTTCTTAAATTATTAACCTTAACCGAAACGAATGAATTTTCAGTGATTTAAAAGAGATTTTAAATGACTAAACTAATTATCCAAGAAATCTAAAATTAATGATCAAATAAATAAGCAAATGGAATTTTCAAGATTTGTTTAACAAATGTATGCAAATGAAGTGCTAGGATTTAGAATCCATCTTAGAATTGATATTTCACACTTTGATTCAATTGACGCAAGACAAGGTATATTATTGACGATCAATGTTTCTATAATGCCTAAACCTCTCTTTCGAACAAGAATTAGGCCTTTTCCTAATTACTATCCACCTATATTTCTATGATGAATGCTAATATTTAGGAAAGCATTAAACAAGCAAAACATGAAAAGATCACATAGGACATAGTGGTATATTTCTATCCCTATCGAACCCTATGGCTATTGATTCAAGTCTAGTGAAATTCCACTCTTTCGATCATAAAATTCACCACATACATCATATAATTCATGCATCAAAATTATAGATGAAAATAAATACGAATCAATAACTCAAAATATCAATTGTCAAAAGATTAAGTAAATCAAGCATGAAATAGTTTTCTAAGACTTCATCATAATCCTAGTACAATGAAAAATTAACCTAAATACATGATTGATAGCAAATCACAAATATGAAAGATGAAAAATAACAATGAGCATTAAAAATAAAACCCGGAGTTTGAATATTGTTAAAATTGCGTCACTGCTTTGTGTTGCGTCTAGCCCCAACCTGACTCATTTCAAATTCTTGCTGCATCCTTGCGTCCATCTTGCGTCCAGCCGCAGAACCAGCAATAATCCTCAGCTTTCTATCCCAACAGCAGAAATTCAGTTCCTTCCTCAGCAGTAGCAGCTCCAGCTTCACTTGGCAGCACAGCTGCATCATAGACAGCACTCAGCAGCAGCAAATTTCACAGGCAGCAGCAGCAGTTCAGTTCCTTCCTCAGCAGTAGAAGCTCCAGCTTCACTTGGCAGCACAGCTGCATCATAGACAGCACTCAGCAGCAGCAAATTTCACAGGCAGCAGCAGTAGTTCAGTAGCACCAGCAGCCTGCAGCCCCGTCTGGTTCTTCCTCCTTCGCTGCAGCTGTCAGCAGTAGTGAATCTTCCTCTGAATTCACAGCATCAGTGACCTCAATTTCTATCTCCCTTCAGTTTCAGCAAGCGGCCTGCACTTCACTGGCAGTGGCAGTCAACTTCCAGTTGCAGGCATCAGTCCTCTTCTTCAGTTTTGGTTCTAGCACCACCAGTTGCAGCTTCCACCAGCAGTAAGACCTCTCCCTCCTGCTCAACTGTGTGTATATATCATATATGTAGCTGTTCTGCCTATTCTCCTTCACTCCCCAGCCATCCTCCTCAGCCTCACAGCCTCTGCTGTCTCTTTTCTTTTCCCCCCGTCCAGCTCTTCTTTCTCTCTTTCCAGCTATCACTCCTCTTTTCCCAGCTTTGTCTCCTCCTTTCCAGCTTTTTTCCTTTCTTTTTCTTTCTTTCTTTTCTTCTTCTTTCCTGCTTTTTTCTCCTGTTTTATAGATATATATATATATACACACACACAAACATAAATACATATATACATTATAATATAATATAATAAATACACACGAACATACACATTTTGTACAATTTATTTCAAAATACATTTTCATTAAATTGCACACGAAAAACGAAATAATTACGTAGATATTTTCTCAATTCTTCAATTAAAGTACAAGTTTAGAAACTAAATAAGTGTGTAAAAACACACTTATCACACCCCCAAACTTGAGCTTTTGTTCGTCTCGAACAAAATTATCTACTAACGCACACAAATTAAAAAAAATTAAACTCAAATAAAAGTTAAAATAATAAATGGTTAGACACTTTGCCATAAGTCTAAGGATTGGAAATGTTGCATTAAAACTACAAATAACTTCAAAATCTTAGTTTACAATTAATTTATACCTATTCAATGCAAAACTGATGTGTGTGTGTGAAAACTTATGCAAATTGCCATGAAGTCACAAATGATTCAATTCCCAACCCTTGATGGTCAAATATTTCCTTACATCTCTCGTAAGATTCACACATTCCCCTAAATTTGATATTTTCTCTCTAAACCGGAGGTGTAATCCTAAGGTTGAAATGATAAACTAATCCTTACCCTCTCTAGTTTGGATGGGCCTCACAAATTGCATCTCAACATGTCAACAAATAAGGATTCTCCCATATTTTTGATTGTTTCACCCACAAGGAATCAATTGGGTTACCATTGAAGTATTAATCCTTTCCAACGGGACTTAATCAGGGCATTTTGTGCGTCTTCTGTTTCATGCACCGGCTTTTTTCAAATTTTTTTTTTTTTTAAAAGCATTCGTGCGTCTTCTGTTTCATGCACTTGCTTTTTCGCCTTTTATACAATCAAAAATAAAAACAATAATGCAGTAAAAAGAAGAATGTTGATATCTCCTATAATGTTTGAACCATTGGCTTCATTTTTTTTTAATGCCCAGATTAGTGCAATGTCCCTCATTTGTCTTCAAAAATCAACCTTCAATGAATTCACCCCACTTTCATCCTATTAGGCTAGACAATCCACACAAAAATTCACACACAGAATCCTCATCTATCTCAATGTCTCCTTACAACTGTGTAGCCCTTCCAAACTATCCTACAATTGGTTTAAGGATTTTTATTTCTTTGAATGTTTAGGTTTAGCATGTAAGTCCAAGTATTTTCAACCTAACTAGCAGTTTCAATCAAATCATGCCTTCATGATGCAATGCATAAATCTTGTGCTCAATTAATATCAGTTTTAACATGAATAAGTATAAATTAATTCAACACATAATTCTTACATCATTTGAAGCATAATACTTGATTCCAATCTAACATCATAATTGGCACAGTCATCTAACCCACGCAAACACACAAAATCAAAATTTCAATTTTTATTTTATTTTTTTATTTTTATTTTTTTACAGAATGCGTCTCTAGAGTAAAAATTTCTCCATACTCAGTCATTCTAAAACAAGCATGCATATCTAATGATTTTACAAATAGCAAATTTTTTTTTTTTTTAACACATGAAGTAAAATAAAAACATATATAACAGGTATTTTAATTTAATATAGAATGCGTCTCGAGAGTGTAAAACTCCGTACTCTGTCATCTATGATTAAATTAAAATACCAAACAAACTAAAACAAACTAAAAACATGCATAACAAATAAATTCCCCCAAACTTAATCTTAACAGTGTCCACAATGTTAACGAAGAAAAAGTAGGAGAGATATCACCTGTTTATGCAGCAAACAAGAAATACCTGAAAAAAAATAAACATCAAAAAGAAAAATGCTGTGAGTAAAATTAAAAGATAAATATTCCACAATTCGAAGTCTCAATTCCAAATCGAGTTCCTCCTTGTTCTTTTGATCAAAGCTTTCAATTATTGGCCATTGAATATGGGGTCCTTCATGCACTTTCCTCTTTCCCTTACTACTTTCTGGCATAGTCAAATCAACATGGGCGCTGGCCTCCAAATTCCTCTTTCTCTCACTGCTTTCTAGTATTGACCAATCAATCTGGGCTATGTCTGGATCTCTTAATGGAACATATGAAACTAATTTCTCAAATAACTCGTCAATAGATGCTGCAGAAAGCACAATATTTCGAGCCACGGAAGAAATGAATTTTTGTTCCATCATGTAATCAAGAAATGCTAATAAACCATCAAAGAAATTATTAACATTTAAGAGTCCAATAGGTTTAGAATGTAAGTTCAGTCGAGCCCAGGAGATTACATTAAAAATTTATTCCAGTGTACCAAAATCTCCTGGTAACGCAATGATAGCATCAGAACCAACAATAATTAAAGCCATGCTTTCGTGAATGGATTTGGTTCTTACCTCATGTCCCAGTGTTTTTCCAAAAACTTGTGTTAGAGGGGTTGGTATGAAACCACGAGTTCGCGCTCCATGTACCTGTACAGCGTGTGCAACGCACCCTATCAATCCACAATTACCTCCTCCATATATTAGCATCATATTTCTTTCGCCGATTTTCATTCCCAGTGCAACTGCCGTGTTAATGTATTCAGCATCTTTTCCAATTGTTGATCCACCAAATACACCTATAGCTTTGATCACACGAACTCGGCCTTTATCCATTTGTAGAATTTGTGACTTTGTTGAACCTAAAAAACTGAAATAAAACAAAAAGAAAGAAAGAAAAAAAAAATTAAAGAATAAATATGAACATGTAGTTGTGATTTTGGCTCACATCTTCCTCTGGTTTTACGTCCAGAAACGGCTTAAACACCTTCTATGAGTTGGGGATATGCTTCCCATCCAATGTTCTTATAAATTGGCAAACAGGGTCTTTTTTAGTCAGATTCTCAAGACTATAATGTTGTTGTTCAGCTCTAAATTGATTCCATAAATCGAGAAGTGCTATTTGTACGTACCCACTAGGATGCATCTCAAGAGTCTGTTGAATATCATCTAAAGACTCCTTACTCAGTCCATCCTTAATGAATGCTATTTTATCTTCTCGGTTTACAGACACGTACCCCAGTGAACGACATTGTGTGTTACAGGTCCATCGAGAACATTTATAACAAACCTGTAAACGTTTTCCTCGTCTTTTCTTTACAAAACTACTCTTACCTAAACCAGGCATATGTTTAGTACAAAGACCAAAAGTTTCTCCGGCTAATCGAACTTTCGCTTCGATTAACCAACGAATATCTTCAGGTATGCCTTTGTACATCAACATTCTGAGCCGCTCTTTCCTGGCTAGATAGATTTTTTTCAATTCTTTGTAAGGAAACGTTGGGTAGTATTTGCGAAGAGATAAGATTTCAGAATTCATTTTTTTTTTCAAAATAAATAAACATGAAAGAACAAACACACAAATATGTAAAAACTCGAAATGAAACAAACACACAAATATCTAAAAACTCGAAATCAAACAAACAAACAAATATAGAAACTTAAACAGAAACCACTCAAAAAGAAAGAAAAATAATTACCTAAGAAGAAAACGGAAAAGAAAGAGAAAAGTTTTAAGAAGAGAGATGCTGAAGTGATGAAAGAAAGAAACTGAAGCTGTGAGTTGTGTTTTTCCAACGTCTGAAATGTTCATTTATATAGAGAAAAATCTAGCACTATTCAACCTACCACTTAGTAAAAGAATAGTAATCTGATTACTTTTTCCCTTCAACTGGCCTTTCACTCACACGACAACCCATAAAAACTGTAACTTTTGACAACTTTTCCAGCACTCGAGATAAAAGTAGTCGGCGGACATAATAATTATCACACGAACCCATAAAGTTCCGCTCTTTTGACTCCTTTTTACGCCACTCAGAAAAGTTGTCGGTTGATACGCAAATAAAAAATTAAAAAGAAAAATTAATGCGTATTACAGCTAAATAAAGTTATCTGACTCCACTTTTTTTTTTTTTTTTTTTTAAAAAAAATAGCATCTCAAATCTTTTTCTCTTTTTTTTTTTTTAAACATAAAAAAAAAATAAATAAATAAAATAAAATAAAATCAAGAAAAGATAAAAGAATTTACTAAACATCGCAATAATTGATAGTTCGTTCAGTCTCTGGCATGTGAAAGTCTTATCGCAAACACCAATAATTCTCCCCCAAACTTGTGTTGAATCCTCCAATTGATTGAATACAAATTTTTTCAGTGAGATATTTCATCGAACACCTTGTGAGCATCCTAAAAAAAACACAAGAAAAGAGAAAATATTAATTGATGAATGATCCAACAATTTAAATCACATTCAACATATCAATTCTAAGTCATAAATCCAATGTAATCTGACTGTCCACGTCAATTTTAAATCACATTTGAAAATAAAAAATAATATGTATCAAGTGATTTAAAAATTGATTTGTCAGCAAATTTTTGATTTTGAAATTTTGATATGAGTATGTACTTTGAATTAAATGAGAATGTATTCGATCTATTTCACAATACCTAACTTGATTGCGATGAAGTAAATAAAATGCAAAATAAATAAAAATAAAAATAAAACACGCAAAGGATACAGAATGGGTTGCCTCCCATTAAGCGCTTATTTTATAGTCTTTAGCTGGACTTTTTGGCAAACTCTCAAGGGCACCTAAAGAAAGCTTTGGATGCCTTTCCCATCTTCTTTCTTTTGGATTTGTTCCACTCCTCATTTGATCTCCAAGACTCGAAATTGCCCCTCTCCATATTATAGAACATGTCCTCATCCAATTGTAATTCAACTATGAAGACTTCCACCTCCTCATCGGGTTTAATTACAAACTCAATTACTTGGCAATCAACAAGGTCAAAATCATGTAAGTTGATTTCTTCCTCATTGATGTCCAAATCTCTAGTTAGCTCCACTGTGATTGATTTTTCATCATCTTCAAGTGTTTCTTCAATAGTTGACTCATCTTTGGATTCAATGGCGGGTTTTTCGTCAAACTCCACGGGCAATGACAAGTCCTTCCTATGAATTTCTTCGAGTGGATTATACCCCCACCTTTTAAATTCACTCTAATACATGGAGTCTCCCAACAGCATATCACCTTCATCTAACTTGGCTAACTTCAGAAAGTATTTTGAAATTACCTTTTCACTCCATAGTGGAGGACCATCTCCCACTAGAGCGATGTCCTCATCCCAATCATTTGGTACACACTCATCAAAGAGCATGTGACTTGCATCTGACGTGTCAATTGCTTGTTGTCGACATTTCAAGTATTCTTTAAACACTAGGAGTTTTGGTGTGACCCAAATATTGCTCGCATCCAAACACTGTCCATTACAATATATTTTGAAGCAGAATTCACAGCCTGGATATTCTCTGAACATGTCTTCATAGTCCATGTTGAAATCATTTATTGCAAACCAATGGTAGATTCAAATATACCTCGCAAGAAAAACCAAACATGGGAAGGCTTAAAATTGTGGTGGATAATCCAAAGTAACAAAATAAAATAAAAATAAAAAAAAAAGTCCGAATTAGTGAAAATAACCTAAGAATAAATCTAGACTACAATCCCCGGCAACGGCGCCAAAAACTTGATCGAAATAAATTTGACTCTTACCGCAAGTGTACGGTATCGAACAAGTAATACAATGGATTTAAGTCCGAATATCGTTCCCACAAGGATTGGTTAGATCTATTTTCTTAAATTATTAACCTTAACCGAAACGAATGAATTTTCAGTGATTTAAAAGAGATTTTAAATGACTAAACTAAATTACCCAAGAAATCTAAAATTAATGATCAAATAAATAAGCAAATGGAATTTTCAAGATTTGTTTAACAAATGTATGCAAATGAAGTGCTAGGATTTAGAATCCATCTTAGAATTGATATTTCACACTTTGATTCAATTGACGCAAGACAATGTATATTATTGACGATCAATATTTCTATAATGCCTAAAACTCTTTTTCGAACAAGAATTAGGCCTTTTCCTAATTACTATCCACCTATATTTCTATGATGAATGCTAATATTTAGGAAAGCATTAAACAAGCAAAACATGAAAAGATCACATAGGACATAGTGGTATATTTCTATCCTTATCGAACCCTATGGCTATTGATTCAAGTCTAGTGAAATTCCACTCTTTCGATCATAAAAATTCACCACATACATCATATAATTCATGCATCAAAATTATAGATGAAAATAAATACGAATCAATAACTCAAAATATCAATTGTCAAAAGATTAAGTAAATCAAGCATGAAATAGTTTTCTAAGACTTCATCATAATCCTAGCACAATGGAAAATTAACCTAAATACATGATTGATAGCAAATCACAAATATGAAAGATGAAAAATAACAATGAGCATTAAAAATAAAACCCGGAGTTTGAATATTGTTAAAATTGCGTCACTGCTTTGTGTAGCGTCTAGCCGCAACCTGACTCATTTCAAATTCTTGCTGCATCCTTGCGTCCATCTTGCGTCCAGCCGCAGAACCAGCAATAATCCTCAGCTTTCTATCCCAACAGCAGAAATTCAGTTCCTTCCTCAGCAGTAGCAGCTCCAGCTTCACTTGGCAGCACAGCTGCATCATAGACAGCACTCAGCAGCAGCAAATTTCATAGGCAGCAGGAGCAGTTCAGTTCCTTCCTCTGCAGTAGCAGCTCCAGCTTCACTTGGCAGCACAGCTGCATCATAGACAGCACTCAGCAGCAGCAAATTTCACAGGCAGCAGCAGCAGTTCAGTTCCTTCCTCAGCAGTAGCAGCTCCAGCTTCACTTGGCAGCACAGCCGCATCATAGACAGCACTCAGCAGCAGCAAATTTCACAGGCAGCAGCAGCAGTCCAGTTCCTTCCTCAGCAGTAGCAGCTCCAGCTTCACTTGGCAGCACAGCTGCATCATAGACAGCACTCAGCAGCAGCAAATTTCACAGGCAGCAGCAGCAGTTCAGTAGCACCAGCAGCCTGCAGCCCCGTCTGGTTCTTCCTCCTTCGCTGCAGCTGTCAGCAGTAGTGAATCTTCCTCTGAATTCACAGCATCAGTGACCTCAATTTCTATCTCCCTTCAGTTTCAGCAAGCGACCTGCACTTCACTGGCAGTGGCAGTCAACTTCCAGTTGCAGGCATCAGTCCTCTTCTTCAGTTTTGGTTCTAGCACCACCAGTTGCAGCTTCCACCAACTGCTCTCCTCTCGTTATGGCAGCAACCTCAAAACAATTTTATTCTTCCGGTTCTTTACTGCTGCTGTCACCAGCAGTAAGACCTCTCCCTCCTGCTCAACTGTGTGTATATATCATATATGTAGCTGTTCTGCCTATTCTCCTTCACTCCCCAGCCATCCTCCTCAGCCTCACAGCCTCTGCTGTCTCTTTTCTTTTCCCCCCGTCCAGCTCTTCTTTCTCTCTTTCCAGCTATCACTCCTCTTTTCCCAGCTTTGTCTCCTCCTTTCCAGCTTTTTTCCTTTCTTTTTCTTTCTTTCTTTTCTTCTTCTTTCCTGCTTTTTTCTCCTGTTTTATAGATATATATATATATACACACACACAAACATAAATACATATATACATTATAATATAATATAATAAATACACACGAACATACACATTTTGTACAATTTATTTCAAAATACATTTTCATTAAATTGCACACGAAAAACGAAATAATTACGTAGATATTTTCTCAATTCTTCAATTAAAATACAAGTTTAGAAACTAAATAAGTGTGTAAAAACACACTTATCACACCCCCAAACTTGAGCTTTTGTTCGTCTCGAACAAAATTATCTACTAACGCACACAAATTAAAAAAAATTAAACTCAAATAAAAGTTAAAATAATAAATGGTTAGACACTTTGCCATAAGTCTAAGGATTGGAAATGTTGCATTAAAACTACAAATAACTTCAAAATCTTAGTTTACAATTAATTTATACCTATTCAATGCAAAACTGATGTGTGTGTGTGAAAACTTATGCAAATTGCCATGAAGTCACAAATGATTCAATTCCCAACCCTTGATGGTCAAATATTTCCTTACATCTCTCGTAAGATTCACACATTCCCCTAAATTTGATATTTTCTCTCTAAACCGGAGGTGTAATCCTAAGGTTGAAATGATAAACTAATCCTTACCCTCTCTAGTTTGGATGGGCCTCACAAATTGCATCTCAACATGTCAACAAATAAGGATTCTCCCATATTTTTGATTGTTTCACCCACAAGGAATCAATTGGGTTACCATTGAAGTATTAATCCTTTCCAACGGGACTTAATCAGGGCATTTTGTGCGTCTTCTGTTTCATGCACCGGCTTTTTTCAAATTTTTTTTTTTTTTAAAAGCATTCGTGCGTCTTCTGTTTCATGCACTTGCTTTTTCGCCTTTTATACAATCAAAAATAAAAACAATAATGCAGTAAAAAGAAGAATGTTGATATCTCCTATAATGTTTGAACCATTGGCTTCATTTTTTTTTAATGCCCAGATTAGTGCAATGTCCCTCATTTGTCTTCAAAAATCAACCTTCAATGAATTCACCCCACTTTCATCCTATTAGGCTAGACAATCCACACAAAAATTCACACACAGAATCCTCATCTATCTCAATGTCTCCTTACAACTGTGTAGCCCTTCCAAACTATCCTACAATTGGTTTAAGGATTTTTATTTCTTTGAATGTTTAGGTTTAGCATGTAAGTCCAAGTATTTTCAACCTAACTAGCAGTTTCAATCAAATCATGCCTTCATGATGCAATGCATAAATCTTGTGCTCAATTAATATCAGTTTTAACATGAATAAGTATAAATTAATTCAACACATAATTCTTACATCATTTGAAGCATAATACTTGATTCCAATCTAACATCATAATTGGCATAGTCATCTAACCCACGCAAACACACAAAATCAAAATTTTCAATTTTTTTTTTTTATTTTTTTTTTATTTATTTTTTACAGAATGCGTCTCTAGAGTAAAAATTTCTCCATACTCAGTCATTCTAAAACAAGCATGCATATCTAATGATTTTACAAACAACAATTTTTTTTTTTTTTAACACATGAAGTAAAATAAAAACATATATAACAGGTATTTTAATTTAATATAGAATGCGTCTCGAGAGTGTAAAACTCCGTACTCTGCCATCTATGATTAAATTAAAATACCAAACAAACTAAAACAAACTAAAAACATGCATAACAAATAAATTCCCCCGAACTTAATCTTAACAGTGTCCACAATGTTAACGAAGAAAAAGTAGGAGAGATATCACCTGTTTATGCAACAAACAAGAAATACCTGAAAAAAAATAAACATCAAAAAGAAAAATGCTGTGAGTAAAATTAAAATAAACATCAAAAAGAAAAATACCTGCTTTTTTCTCCTGTTTTATATATATATATATATATATATATATATATATATATATATATATATATATATATACACACACACAAACATAAATACATATATACATTATAATATAATATAATAAATACACACGAACATACACATTTTTTACAATTTATTTCAAAATACATTTTCATTAAATTGCACACGAAAAACGAAATAATTACGTAGATATTTTCTCAATTCTTCAATTAAAGTAGAAGTTTAGAAACTAAATAAGTGTGTAAAAACACACTTATCAGTTAACTTAGGGCTTGTTTGATCCTGTAATTTTTTTTTCAATTTCTTCACGAAACTCATTTTTAACCACATTTTTATAGGACCTACTATAATTTTATGTATGTGTAAAATGACTTTTTTGGTGTTGGCTTTTGGTGTTATGTATGTGGATTTGGCTTTTGAATTCTATTCTTCGTTCCACAAAGATAGACTCGTTTCCCATTTTTACTTGCTCCAATTAGAAGTCATTTTCCTTATTGAGAGTGTATTAATGTCTTAATTTTTTAATATGCAAGGTTATCATCAAATATAAACTACCCATTCCGTCCCGTGAAGATTGACTTGTATTCCTTATTTATCCGTCTCAAATTATAAGCAACTTTCCTTATTAAAGTCTAGACATTTTTAAGTTTTATAACGCGTCCTTATTTAATATCCATTGTTATCAACAAATATAAAATAATCATATTTATTACGTTATTTAGGGTGGTTTATTCATTATAAATTTTGAAAGACATTTAAAAACTTTTTTAAAGGACTTTTTTTAATGGATTTTATTGGACTTTATTGACTTCTATGGATTTATATAGACTTTCAAAAACTTTTGTAAACTCTTCTTTAAAGGACTTTTATAGAATTTCGAAGACTTATTTAGACTTTTATAGATTTTCTAAAACTTTTACTGACTTTTATTTTTCAATTGAAAATTTTGAATATTAATAGATTAATTTTTCTATTGCGTGAATATTAATTATCAATAATAATTATATGTTAAGTGAATCAAGAAATTGTGGCTTGAGAGATAAATAATTTTAGGACAGAGAAACATTTGTGATGAAAAAGGGAGGAAATAAAATCACATTCGATATCGACTTAAAAAAGTGTACTATGTTCACAAATGTTTTTGAATATACAAACTTTTATGGGTTTCGACTAACTTTTAATTAAAAACTTTGAATATACAAATCTTTCTGAAGAATATTCTAAAATCACTTTACTTAATTATTATTTATTTTGATACAAGTTAATTATTAATGTTCTATAAAATTTTAGTTGGATCTATATTCATAGAAAAGTTGAAGAGAATGATGAAAAAGAAGAGAGCGGAAATATAAACTATAAAGAAAAAATATTAAAAAGAAAAAATATAAAAGTTGAAGAGACAGAAAAATAATGATTTGTGTAGTCGTATGTCTATGGCTTCTAAAAATAACATGAAAATAGAAAGAAAAATATAGAAGAAACAAAATTACAATTTAAAAGAGTTTGTTTTTTAAAAAAATTCTTTTGAAATTTTGGAGGGTAATGATAGACAAATTAAGAGATTTTTTAGTTTTCCTTTCTGTTTAGAAGTTAATATATAGATGATTTCATAGGAATCTTTAAAAGTAATTGACATTTTGAATAACACAAGAATTTTAAAGACTTTTAAAAGTCTTTATATAGTGTTTGATTTTGTTTAAAGAAAGTTTTTGTTGTTTAGGAGAATGTGTCCTTAAAAGTGGACAATCTTTTTTGGATTTTTATAATATTATTTTATTGATAAATGTATAGTTGGAAAGTAGAGTAAGGAAATCATAATTTTTGAATAATGAAAATCAAATAGGCACATAATACACCATGACTTTTATAGACTTTTAGAAAGTCCATCAAAATCTATATTAAATATTTCAAGATTTTTATGGAGTCTCTAAAGTCTAAATTTAATACATTCAAATTTTTTAAATCCTTTAAAATCTTTACAGGTCTTTCAAAATCTACATTGAATAAACTCCCCTTAATGTGGGGATATAATAGTAAAATATAAGAAAAAATTATATTTTCGACTAAATTAATTACATTTTCATAATCTATGTTAGAAAATAAAAAAGCCTATCTTCACGGGATAGAAGGAGTATCTATTATTTAATGTAAAAGTAAATTAGATAAATTGTAAGTAAATTTATAGTTCAAACGTATATTAATTATGTTTTTTTAATCTGTGTGAAAATAGAAATGAGTCCATCTTTATGAGACGGCGGTAGTATTTTGGGCTTGAAAGGTTCACCTCGTGCGTGTATGTGTATGAATATAGAGGTTATGAGACTGAATATTGGATTTGGAATTTCTGTATGCAAATGGTTGTATTCAGATGCCAGTGATTTTAAGTCCAGGGAATCATTTTGCAATTTTTGTTTTATTTAGTTTATTGCACCTCAGGTTCTCATTTTTATTAAGAAAATTGATCCTAATCCCTAAAAATATGGAATTTAGTATTAAGCTCTTCAAGTTATTGATTATTAAAGTTAGGCCTTTTAGCCCCCGTGGTCTAGGAGTTTTTGAACTTGTTCCCAAATTTCATTTTCAACCACACATTTTTATAGGATACAATACTTTCACACTTTTCAACCACACATTTTTATGAGATCCAACACTTTCACAATTTTCAACTACACATTCTTAAAAAAATCCAAAATTCCTCCAAAATCTCCTACGACAAACGGGCCCTTAAATTTCTGGGTATAATCCAATCCCTAAAATTTGAATTTTTTCTAAGTAGGCCACTAATATTTTATAAAATTGAAATCAAGCTCTCAAAATCAAGGAATGCTTTACTTCGGCCACTAACGTTTACAAAATAGCAATTTAGCTATCAAAATTAAGGATTACTTCAAAATTGACCACTAAATTTTTGTGAAATTGCAATTAAAGTTTCAAAATTAAGGATCACTTTGTAATTGGTCTCTAAAGTTATGAATTTTCTAATTTTAATCCATAAAATATTGAATTTTAAAATTTGAAGTCCTTAAAGTTATAAAATCTCAAACTTCAGGTCCTCGAGTTTTCGATCTTCATTTTAAAATCCCTAAAGCTAGGATTATTAACCCTTATGATCTTAAGAATTTGAGCCTTAAAGTTTGGGATCTCGATTTTTTTCCTCTTAAAATCTTTAAAATTCATCGATTGTCTTGTATTTCAAGTTCATGGGTTAGCTCGAGGCACCCTGATAGAACACTTGAGTTCGAGTCTATAGGTGGGTTGGGTTTTGGATCTTTTTGTGTATATGTTCAAAATTAATAATAATAATAATAATAATAATAATAATAATAATAATTAATGTTGTAAATATTATATTGTATTGGCGAATAACAACTGTATCTTGTAACCCTAGACATTATTACTTTGTATATCCTTATTATCCTCTATATATATAGTGGTTCTGGTTCATAATATAACACATAAGTATATTGGTATCTCTATTCTTCTCTGTTTTTTTCTTTATTTTATAACACGTTATTCTCTGCCAAATTGAGTTAAAAAAATTCTCCAAAATCTCAAATATCAAAATCTTAGTTAGAACGTAATATCATATGTGCCGAGATTAATTTGCTGGCGTATGATTTATTTTATATATATACACGTTTTATACATATTGAATTCCATTGCAAATCCACTCGATTCTAGTCTCCATCCACCGAATTCCAGATTCAAAGCAAGCTTTACTTGCCGTGTGGTTTTTTTTTTTTAATTTTAAACCTGTACCCTAATCCCTTTATCCAAGTTGATTTGGAATCTAACTCCATGTTTCAGTTCAAAAAATAATTATTTTGATTCAGCCGCGGATTATAACTATTTCGTTTCAAGAATTGTTTTTAATACTCCCTCTATCCCGAAAAGATATTCCCCTACCAGTTTTCACACAAATTAAGAAATGTCAATTAATATTTTTGAAAAATAAGTTTTACAATTCATTTTCCTAATATGCCCTTATTAAAATTTTGTAGTTTCCACAAAATTGAAAAGTGTAAATTTATTTAGACTAATAAAAAATACATTAAATAAGGGTAAAATGGGACATAAAATATTAACTTCAATCTAAAAAAACAAAGTGGACTATCTTTTTGGGACGGACAAAAGTAGAATAGTGGACTACCTTTGTGGGACGGAGGGAGTATGTGATTATATTTTGTAGATGTGATATTCTTTATATTAACGTTCAATGTATATATTATTATTATTGATGTTATAGATGTCAAAATGATAATTTATTAAGTTATTACTCCTGAAATAACACAACAGTATATTATTACTCGAGAGAAGATCTGTACAAATATTTGTTGTTATTCCTAAAGTAACACAATATTATAATTTAGAAAAATAATTTGTAGTTACCCCTAAATTAACACAATCTTCATTATAATAATATTATATGCTTCTGAAGAGCATAATTGTGGAGGATTTATTATAATGTTATTTTATTGCTCCAAAAGAGCAAATCCTTATATATGTTCAATATTTTATTATTTGTTTCTTATGAAGAAACACAGCGTGAATGAATATTGGAAAATATTATTATTTGTTCGACAAGAACAAACATACAAGGTTCAATATTTTAAATATTTTGTTGTTGCTCCAGAAGTAGTATAACATTATTAATATTCTAGAAGAATATTACTTGTTCATGAAGAGTATGAATTATAATTCCCAATATTGTAGAAAAATATTGACATATTGTTCTTGAAGAATAGCAATTTTAGAACTATAAATAATTTAGAGGAATAATAAGTTGTCGCTCCTGAAGCAACACAATAGATAATTAATATTTCATAAGAATATTAATCGTAAAATTGTCTATTATAAATAAACATAAGCAGTATATATTATATGATATGTAATATCGTTTTGACTATATTGGTTTATGATAAACATATATTTCATTTAGTATAATTTATTACTTCGTACCAATATTTTCGAATATTATTGATTTATTAATATTCTAGAAGAAAATTGAGTCAATGCTCCTGAAAATGCATAATTTAAAGTATATCTTAAATGAATATGGTGTTAATATTCTCGAAAGAACACAACTCACATTATAACTTATTTAGAGCACAAATATTGTAAGCTCAAAAGGTAGAACGAATCATTAATGTCAATATTCAAGAAGAATATTGTATTGTTATGAATATTTCATTTAAATTATTCATTTTTTCTCTTAAAGAAGAATTTTTTTATTTTACATTAAACATTTAATATGTTTAAATTGTTATTGCTCTCGAAGAAGCATAAAATCATAAAAGAATATGTCGAAGAAAATCGACATAAAAATAGTTGGCCAAAGTATACATCTAGGCTAAATTGAACTTACTAAAAAATATGAAGTTTTGAGACATGAGGTCCAAACACTTAAAATTGTAAAGTCAGTAAAATACCTATAGGTATTTGCAAATAGAAAAGAAAATTGTAAATTCGTAGTACACGAATTATTGCGCAACGAATGTTTCAAAGATCTTTTATTACATATGAAACGATATATAGTAGATACATTATATTATTTCCATGACGATGCATCAAAAGTGTCAAAGATTATTGACTCTAATTACTATCTTACGCTCTTTGATGTATCAATGACTGATATCAAAATGTATGATCATAAATTCGATACGTTGAGATTATTTTTTAAAGTACCCAATGAGAAAGATTAAAAAGGGTAATCAATACCCCGGTACTTTGAGATTACGATGAAATGATTATAGAAAATCTATTTGAAATATAGGAGTCGTTACCTATCTAAAGTTTCAAGACTTAAATTTGGTGGTAGCAATTTGACAACTGCAATGTGAAACGTATACCAAGCCTGAAGTATACTATATAATCCTTGGAGAATTAAATATATCTGAAATATATAGTTCAAGTTTTTAAGAACTTGTTTGATCAAAATATATACAAAAAATATCAATATAATTGTCCCACGGGTTTTCCTATCAAAGTTTTTAATGAGATAACTACTATGACGTATTGATGAAGAATGATCAATAATACTCATATGATACAAAGATCAATATTTTATCGATAATTTAGATATGATTTGATCTCTTGAATATATTTCAAAAACAATTGAGAAATTGATAACCATGATATACAAATCTCAAGTAAATAATGAGGTTAGTTGTACTCTTTTTCCTTAGCCAAGGTTTTGTCCCATTGAATTTTTCTGGCAAGGTTATAACGATGCATCATTCATCTTAATACTCCAATAATAACTATACTCTTTTTTCTTTGTTTGATATTTTTGTCCCATTAGTTTTTTATTAAATAAGGTTTTAATGAGACATATATTTTGTAATATGTCATTCAAGGGGGAGTGTTGTAAATATTATATTGTATTGATGAATGACAATGGCAACATATAACCCTACACATTATTACTTTATATATACTTATTGTCCCCTATATATATGAGTTCTGGTTCATAATAAAACTCACAAGTTTTTTTTTTTTATTTCTCTCTAATTAATAACAATTGAAAGAATAATAATTAAGTAATTTTCAATAATATTATGGAGGACATGTTTTGCCTCCAAAATCTCTATTAAAAAGTACTTACATTTATTGTTGTTAATTAATACTCATTTAATATCAGTTATTATTAAAAACGATGCAACTCCAAACATGTGCAAATATCTTTTATTTTTGAAAAAAACAATATCAATTCTTTTTGCAAATAACGACTTTATTTTTTGGTGGAAAAAGGTGAAAAATTAATAATCATTTATTATTTAAATATATAAATTGACTTTTATTATTCAAAGAAGCTATTATAATTTAAAGTAGTTTTACTATTATTAAAATTTTAATAATTATTTTTAATATAATATTATTTTTTATGCATTTTGTATACGGGAGAAATTATTTATAAGCATTAAAAAATTTTCAAATACTTATCAAAATCGATATTGTTGAATAGCAACTTGTGTGCATCGTACGAGAGAAATACTAGTTTCTTGATAGTAGTTAATTATTTCAGTGGCCACCGAACTTTATATGCTGTCACGGTTTAGCCACCCAACTTCAATATGCTTTCAAGTGCCCACCGAACTTTACATGCTGTCACGATTTAGCCACCCAACTTCAATATGCTTCCAAGTGGCTACCAAAGTTTGTATGTTGTCACGAATTACCCACTCAACTTTAATATGCTTTCAACCTGTCACTGAAGTTTCAAATTCTAGTTTCAGAGAGGCATGTTCAAGTTTAATTTCTGGGTACCGACCTATGGTCAAATTCTTAACCTTATTGTTTTGATAAATAACAAACAAGATTATATTGTGTTATTAACAAATGTATTTCAAGTGTTTCATGTAAGGATACTCTTCAAAGCATTCAAATGACTAATCATCTCTCGAAGATAAAAGATCAAAAACACAAGATGCGATAGTATGAAGATCGATTAATGGAGTTTACAAAGAATGGAGATCTTACAAGTGCTTTTCAATGTTATGTAAGGTTAATGCATCAATAGCTAGCAATGCATTTCATAAAGCTCAAGAAACATTTTTTAAACCATTAAAATATCGTTTTCAAAAGCAACCTTGATCAAAAAGCCTTGCAAAATCAAAATCGTAAAAATTTGATTGAACAAGTCGACCAGACCGGTCGACCGCATGATTCATACCGGTCTACCGCATGACATGAACCGGTCGACCGCACCGCATGATTTTGAACTCAACGGCTATTTTCTTGCAACGGCTATATTGAAGTCGACCGCATGGCTGAATAGGTCGACCGCAAGAGTCAGTATATGTGAAATTTACTCTATAAATAGCCACTTCTCTTGCATTCATTCAGTACCACTTACAAGAGCATTTAAGAGAAAAATTTATTGAGAAAATCATTGAGCTTACTTTATTTTACATTCCATTTCATTTATTGCAAGGAATCTCTTGATTGTTCAAAAACTATTTCATATCTTTATCAAGAATTCCATCTTGTAGAAAACTCAATACTCTTACTTCATTATTGATCATTGATTGAGTTCATTTCACCAAACACTTATTGAAGTGTATATCTCTCTTCATACTTAACTAAGTATTATTTGGAAAGAGAGATTGTTGGTTGAAAAACTTTGATTCAAGAAAAACTATCTCATATCCTTCTTCAAAGTTTTCATAAATACTTGAGCTTTAAATATTTGCTATCTATTGAAGTGTTATCATAAACTCTCAAGATACTTGTATTGATCATATCATTTGTTAAGAGAGTTGGTTCGATTGTAAAAATTCTCATTTGTACTTTGTTTACGGTTTCGAGATCCTTGTGAAAACTCGATTGTAAAGGATAGGTGCTCCTTGTTGTAAAGTCACCTAAGGATTCGATACTCCTTGTTATAAGTTATCAATATAGTGGATTTGGCCTTACTCGTGACGGAGAGCTCGGTAACGGAGGACGTAGATCACGATTGGTTGATTGAACCTCCCTAAATCGCGTTTGCAATTTCTTATCCCTTTCACTTACTTGCATTACACTTACTCTTTACTATCAATTTATATTGCGCAACACTATATCCTAGTGCTTTACTTGCTTTATCAATTAAGTTCATACAGTTATAGCACATTACATTGATAGTTTAGCTACTTGTAATACTAAGTGCTCATACTTATACTCATTGGTTTTTAAGTTTTAGATTATTTATCGAAAAAGTTTTATAAACCAATTCACCCCCTCTTGGTTAGTTTATCTTGTGATAACACAAACGAGGTCGAAATATCAAGTTCTTGATACCATTTTGAAATACTCACAGCATACTTTTATGTACAATTTATCATACAATAAATGGTTAACCGAGAAGAAAGTTATGGCTTGTCAAAATAAGCAACTTAAAACTACTTTTTTTAAACTTTCAGTAAAGTGGCTTAATTTTCCAATCCATAACTTGCTCCTTGGTTAACTATTTCTTATGTTGTAAATTGTAAGCAAAAGTACGTTGTGAGTACTTGGAAATGGTATCAAGAACTTGATGTTTCTACCTCGTTTAGTATCTCGAAATTAAACTTGAACAAGCATCTCCAAAACTAGAATTTTGAAACTTCAGTGGCCGGTTGAAAGCATATTAAAGTTGGGTGGGTAACCCGTGATAGAATACAAAGTTCGGTGGTCACTTGGAAGCTTATTGAAGTTGAGTGGTTAAATTGTGATAGAATATAAAGTTGGTGGCCAACGGGGTGAGACAAATCAAAGTTCAATGGCCTCCTGGGAAGCATATTGAAGTTGACTGGCTAAACCATGACAGTATATAAATTTGGTGGCTAGTGAAACAATTAACTCTTCTTTATAGTATTAGTATTGCTATTTTAGCCTTTGTTTGACAAACTTATTTAAAAACATATTTTTTACAACATAATTCTCCAAATCACTTTTTAATTATACACATTTTGTCTCTCCACTTTGCAACCACATATTTTACATAAAAAAATATAAAAAACATATTTTATACACAAATCTTTTAACAAAAGTATCATAGAATTTTTGAAAGTATTATGAAGTAGATGAAGGACATGAATTTCACGTGACACAAAAAATTAAATTATCCTTGATAATTCATTTGGCTCCAATATCAACACTCTAGTCGATAGCATTGGACATTTTTTTGTTTTTTACTTTCCTTGATAAGTTAATCATGACTTCTATATTTCCTTTCGAAACTGTTAAAATAGAAGAATCAATAAAGAAGTTAATACAGATTACAGGATAGCTTCTTTCAGATTATTTTACTATGATAAGATTAAGATCATTACTAATGAGACTGAAACATGATAGAAAAATAATATATCTAGGCAATAATAGGAGCCAAAGCTACTTTTTGCCAAATGAAAACACAATCCAGTAAGAAATAAAGAAAATGGTACAAGACAATTACAAAGGAGTGGAATATCGCCCTCTAGGTTCACCATCTTCAGAAAAAACAACAAATTTGAGGACGTGAGCTAGTTTCCAATTGCTCCCTTCACTTCGTTTCTGATTTTCCAGTGCCTCCACAAAGTTTTTGGACATATCCTGGATTTCAAAGTACTGAAGCTTGTTCAAATGCTCGTAATCAATAGGCAACTCTACCAACTTGCAAAGCCCCACATATAGCTTATCAAGATTTGGCATGGAACACTTCTCCACCCTGATTTTCCTTAATCCATTTAACCTCCGAATCCCTAAGGTCTCGAGGTGTAGAAATTTTCCAGCCTTGAACTCCAATTTCTCACCTTCAAATGTCCCATCAAGTCCAAGATCTGCTAGATGAGGCAAATCTTGAAGGGATTCTAGTGGATCATTGCTTAACTTACTACCAGTCAGAACTAGCCGAGTCAACGACTGAAGAGAAGGTACCCATTGTGGTACCTTCTCCAACCTCCCCAGCAAGCATAGGGTTCGAAGAAATTTTAAATCGAGAGGATACTGCAAGTCAATGATCTCATCCTCTCCAATGGAAACTACGGTCAACGTGTGTAGTTCAGTTAACTTGTCGAGGGACGAGCAAAGATCCTTCCCATCTTCTCTTCTTAATTTAAAAATACCCAATCTTCTCAGTTGGGTTAGCCTCCCTATCTCTCGCACTATCGTAGTGTCACCCATTTGGTCTGCCTCTATATGACAAAGCTTCTGTAGGGATGATAAGCATCCTATTCGATATGGAGCCTTAAAACCTTGAATAAATTCAAAGAACGGCCTATGTTCTATGTCCGGGTTACATTTATATACTAAGAGATGTCTGAGCTTTTTGAGTTTTAGGATCTCGATTGGTAAATCAATGACCTCAGTGTATTTAAGATCAAAAGTCTCTAGACATTGAAGCTGTCCAATTGATTGTGGAATGACCTTGATCTTTGTCCCCCTCAGACTCAAATATGTGAGATGATAAAGTTTGAAAACTTCATTTGGGATCTTTTCTAGTGAAGCATCTCTTAAGTCCAACACCTTTAGCAACTTTCGACCACCTGACAGCAGCTTCGATAGGAATGATTCAAACTGTGAATCAACGGATACTGATAATATCAGTGACCGAAGATATTTCAACCTATTTATATCTATGAGGCTGCTGTCTAAGGAAGTACGTATTGCAAATCGTCGAACTTTATCAGGAAACTTTGAATCTCTTCCAATTACTGTGTTTACATTCTGCTCAATTGACTTAGAAACAAGAATTTCATAGACAAGATCATGGACACGAACGTATTCATATCCATTTGCATGTATCGTAGCAACTTGGATTAGGCTTCTATTAATCAATTCGTGAAGGTAATCAAGTGCAACATCTTCTTTTGTCCTTCTTCCTTCCTCTTGTACAAATCCTTCAGCTACCCATAACAGAATCAATCTCGGAAGGTCAATCATATAATCTTCAGGGAAAATGCTCAAGTACAATAGACAAGTCTTGAGATGGTAAGGCAAATCATAGTAACTTAGTAGAAGTACCTGTCGTATTCTTTCAAGTTTCCCATCACCATCTAGCTTGGTGTTAAGGTAGCTACGAACTACATTCCATTCTTCTATGCTGTTCTTGTCCTTCATAACCAATAGACCACCAATAGCATCAATGGCAAGAGGCAAGCCCTCACATTTCTCCAGTATGTCATCTGCATAGTCTTTTAGATGTTGGGGGAAGATTTCATCTCCAAAGGTCTTGTTACGAAGTAGTGTCCAAGAGTCATCGTAGGATAAGGCCTCCATTTTATGGACATATCCCGGATATGCCGACCGAGAGGCTAAGTTAGCCACATCGAGTGTCCGTGTAGTGAGAAGTACACGACTACTCATATTGATGTCAGGCAATGCATGCTTGAGAGAATCCCATGAACCAGTGCTCCATACATCATCAAACACTATAATATACCGACGTTCAGAGAGGAAATTCTTGACGGATTCTTTCAATTCAACCTCTCTAAGGAGTTCCAGTTGCTGGATTTCAAGGTGCAACTGTCGAATCAAGTCTTTGAGAAGCTACTTGATATCAAAGGAATTAGAAACAGTGAGCCAAGCACGGCACTGGAATTGCCCCTTCACTTGTTCATCCTCATAAACCCGTTTAACCAATGTGGACTTCCCCAACCCTCCCATCCCCACCACAGAAACAGCTTTAAGCCGAGTTTCTCCATCAAGAAGCTCTTTAATGAGCAATTGTTTTGGCCTGTCAATTCCTACAAGCTTAACTTCGTCCACCAAAAGTGCATCAACTCGTCCATCAAACAATTGGCGGGTAGAGCTAGATCTCAACTGTGCACCATATTTGCTTTGGAACGTCTGATGTGCTTCAGAAAAATTATGGACCCTTGACTCGATTTTAGCCAAATCAAGCGCAATATTATGGCGCGCTCTGAGATTCTTTATGGGGATACAGATCTTCTGGACACAGCCGCAAAATCCATCTTCTGCACGGAGATATGCAAATTGGAGCATAAATTTTTCGATGACATCTTCAGCATCATAAGCAACCTCCCTCACTTTCTTAACCCATGTTTTTAGTTGAGGATCACTATCTTCTTCTGCATCAGCAACTCCCAAGAAAGCCTGCATGAACTCCAATTGATCTTTGATATGCAGGACTTTTTCACCAAGTCCACCTAATTGTTGTCTTTTTTCTTGGAAAAGTATTGCTATTTGATTCAACAGAAATGATACTGCGCTCTCCGCCATTCTTGTCCGTGTAGTAATTGCAGTTTGTTGGAGGGTTGAAGACAACTGAACGGATAATTGGATGCTAATTACAATCAATAGAGGTTAATTCTTCGACAACCACGTTTTGTGGGGCCACATGTAGACAATCAACTGAAGTTTCTTTGACCCACGCGTTTCTTGTATTTTCTTATAAAAATATTAATAATATGTAACAACTAAGTTTACTTATATTTTCAAGTAAAATATGTTGAACATTGGAGAAAAAAAAAATGATTAATTAAATAATGATTCAAAAAATTGTGTTTTGTATAAATTGATTTATAAATTATAAGCTTAAAAAATAGGTTGAATAAATTAAAATATCTTTGTTGACTAAAAATCAATGATCGATCATACTCTACACATTTTGTGGGGTCACCTATAGACAAGCACGGTTGCAGAATTCTAATTCTTAAAAAAAAAAAAAAAAAAAAAAAAGTGTAACTCACATCTTGAGGGTCCGAACCCATCCCGTTCGGGCCATTAGTTCGAGAGGTAAATTGTAGGTTGTGCCTTCAAAGTCAAGATGAAGAGCATTGGTAACTCTCACGTATGGTGGTAACTCTCGCTTGCCACAAGCACAAATCTATTTTTTCAGTATTCTAATCTTGTATCCGACTGTGCTGTGCAAGTTTCCTCCCCTCCCTTACCACTGGGAAATATGTTTTGGGGGCAATTCTTCTTCTTTTCTTGACATAGTTACACTCTTGTAATAATTCAATTATTGTAATATTATAAAAAATTAATTATTTTGATATTTTAGATTATGTAGCATATATCTAACTATTCAAACGATAAAATGCTGTCAAATCCTAGGAATTTATTTGCATTGGAAAATAGGCACCAATAAAAGTAAAGTGATTCGTAAAACTTTAATCGAATAAAATTTGTTAATTCGATAATATGGTAAAAGGTAAAAATTTTGTATGTGCCATAATTGATTAAAAACTAATTTTTATAATCTTGAATAACTCATTAATTGTACCCTCATTTTCTTATGAAATTAAATATCCTATTGTAAACACACTTTTAAATTTTACAATTATTGTTGCTTTGACAGCAGTATCATTTTTTTATTGACTGACGCGATAGTTTAATCTTACTATCCTCTAATAAAAACGTGATTTTTTTATCTCACAATGTCTTGAAAAGTAACAATTAGAAATTAAAAAAAAAAAATTTTGCATTTATATAAACTTGATATTAGTCATACCTTTAAAAATTGCAAAAACTCATAGGATTCTTAAGAAAGTTCTTCTTCATTATAAATCTAATTTTACAGCCCGATGAGTGAAAAAAAAAATATAAAATCTAATAGGAATGTGAAGCTAATTTACAATTATTTGAATTATGCTTATACTTGAGAAATATTGATGACAGACCAAATTTTTGTGAATTGAATTCGAGAAAAGTCTGAATGTACGGAAGATTTACATGTATATACGTGTGTATATTATATTTGGTTGAGACTTATTTGCATTTTTTAAAGTTATCTCAAACATTTATTATTTAAATAAAGGTTTTAGATAGTGCACTAGACAATTTGAGTGATTTAATTTCTATAATACTTGAGCTTAGTTATTTGAATCTATATTCCTGAATGTCAATCCTTATTGTCAGATATGACACTACTCATATATTAATGGGTAATACAATTCAGTACATGTGTATTAGAGATGGCCAAAAAAAAAACCCGACTCTCACTACGTTTACCCGATCTTAATGGGGTGGAAAAAACTCGCTCTCCCGACCCGTGGGGCAGGGTTTGGTCACCCTGCCCCGAATCCGCCCCAAATATGTATTCGGAAAAAATATTTTAAGAAAAAAGAAGAAGAAAATGAAGAAAAAGCAAAAAGAAAAAATAAAATACTAAACAGGTCGATAAACAAGGTAGAAGTGCCAACCTGCCCCCACATTGGGAACCAACCCTGCCCTGAAATTCGCTGGTGGTGGGGGAGAGTTTGAGTTTATTTAGTTTTCGTGGGACAGGGCATGGGGTGGAGTGATCCAACCCGAACTCGCTCCGTTGTCATCCCTAATATGTACAATATTGCAATGAAGGATGAGTCTTTTATCATATTAAAATGTTATATCATACTAGTTTTAGTCGTGCGTTGCACGAATGATCGTCAAATGAAAATTTTGATAATATATTGTTAATGTGTATGGAAGTGTAAGTAATGAGGAAGTTGTTTATTATGTTGAATTAGATGTATTTATGTTATTTATATGTGCATACAATGTATGAATAGAAACGATTGAGGGGAGAATATATTTGTATCGTGCTTTGGGAGTTAGTGCTATATTTTGATTGAGTTGCGGTGAAGATCATAAAGTAAAGTTTGTAAAATTAGTGAACTTTTATCTGGAATTTGGGGAGTAAAATATTTGCTTGATTAACATATAACTATGAATTTAGTGAATAGAATTCTTTTGGAGCAAGCATTACAATCTTTTCTCCATATCAGTTACCCCCCCCCCCGGGGGTGCATCTGCTCACGAGTCAGATCGAGTGATCCAGGTGAGATCATAGATGTTCTCATTGCAGACAATATTTGGCACATCATACACTTTTAGTTCAGAAGTTTAATAGTGGATCCATATCCCTTATAATTGATGATTTTTGTTGATGCATAAGATCATAAACTATAAGTTAATATACAAATACAATATATCAAAAGTTTCTTTTCTGTTCCCATCTTATTGCTCTTTTTCTATCCTTTAAACATGCTCTACTTTACCTTCCACAAATGTTCCTAGAAGTTATATGAAGCAAATATTCAACTTGAATCAAGGGATGATAATCTGCTGGGGTTACGTTATTATGTACCTTCCTTTGGGTTAAATTCAAAGGCAATAAAATGAAATTGAACCTAAAATATAAAGTTACTTAGAGTGAGCAGGTATTATGTTTAAAGACTTTCTCTTTCTCAAATCCTAAATGCGGCAAGTATTGTCTTCACCACATGTAGCCAAATGATAGTAATTGGGAGAACATGTTAGAATAATTAGCACATTCTAGAATATGCTCTTGAATATGCTTAGAATATGCTTTATATGCTTTAGAATATTCTAAGCATATGCTTTTGTTTTGTATGTATATATAGGATTGAGTATTATAATGTATGGTATGGTTTAAGAGTTGTCTCTTCTCTCTTTCTTTTCTTCCATTCTTTCTTCTTCCTCTTAATTTATTTGTAGAACATATATAAGGATATATATGTTATTGTGTTTTCGACATGGTATCAGAGCTATTTGATTCACATTGCCTTTGGAAAAAAACGAAATCAGCGTGCATTTTTCTTCTTCGCGAAAACCCTAAACCGTACTGTTTTCACGAATTTCGAGGCACTTGCAGTAGGAATTCCGGTGATATAAGACCATATTCAGAATCTGCAGGTGGAGCCGCGTCGACCGGAGTGGCGCGTGAGAGTACACGCGCCGGCGTAAGGAGGCGCGTGAGTCAGGCAGTCGGATCTTCTGGTGGCGCGTGGGGGCGCGTACGGCAGTTTCTGGCGGCACGGTTGACGGATTTGCGATCGACTATTCATCCTCTATCTGCTTGTGGTGTTGGTTTGCAGTTATCCATTCTTTTTACACACTGCTTTGGCTTGACTTTGTTGGTTAGTATCGTTTTCTCTCTTATAATGGCATCCGATGATTCTCTTCAGGCTATTAATGTGCGTTTGAATGGTAAAAACTATGCTTACTGGAGTCATGTTATGAAACACTTTCTTAAGGGTAAAAAGTTGTGGGGTTATGTCAGTGGAATAGTTGAGAAACCGGAAAATAATGATGCAAATTATGCAACTCTGTTAGATACTTGGGATTCAAATAATTCAAAAATTCATACATGGATAAATAATTCTGTAGAACATAGTATTGGTACACAGTTGGCTAAGTATGAAACGGCAAAGGAGGTTTGGGACCATTTGCAGAAGTTGTACACTAAATCTAATTTTGCAAAACGATATCAGTTAGAGATTGACATTCGAGCATTGCAACAAAAGAATATGAGCATTCTGGATTTTTATACTGCTATGACATCAATTTGGGATGAGTTAACTCTTACTGAACCGGCAGGTCTGAAAGCAAGTGCGGATTATATTATTTATAGAGAGGAGCAACGATTGGTTCAGTTTTTGATGGCACTTCGTAGTGATTTTGAGGGACTCAGAGGTTCTATTTTGCACCGTACTCCTCTTCCATCTGTTGATTCAGTTGTTAGTGAACTTGTTGCTGAGGAGACACGGTTAAAATCCCTTACTGAAGATGTATCTCTTCCACATTCTAGGACTTCAGTTTTTGCTTTACCATCTACACAGAATCGAACCAAAGGACATACACGGTTCCCAAATGATGTTTGTAGTTTTTGTAGACAAAAGGGACATTGGAAGGCTCAATGTCCTAAGTTGTTGAAGTCCCAGCAGTCTTATAGATCCAATGCCCACACAGCAGCGATTGTTCCACCTGTTGGCTCCTCTATACTTGGTCCACAGCCCTCATCTGATTCCCGATTGACTGATCTTAGTGAGCAGTTTCAGAAGTTTTTAGCCTCACAGTCACATGTCATGTCAGCCTCTACTCATGTAGGTTTGTCCTCTCAGAACTCCTCAGGTAAAACCACCTCGTGGATTTTTGACTCGGGTGCTTCTAAGCATATGTCTCCTAACTCATCACTTTTTGATTATTTATATCCTTCTATGTCATCTTCACCTGTTATGACTGCTGATGGCACCCCGTTGTCCTTAGCAGGTGTTGGTTCTGTTCATACTTCTAATCTATCTTTATCAGATGTCTATTGTGTTCCTAACCTTACTTTAAATCTTATTTCTGTTGGTCAATTATGTGATTCTGGTAATTCTGTTCACTTTACTTCTACTACTTGTTATGTACAGGATCCGCAGTCTCGGAAGCTGATTGGGATCGGCCATAGGCAAAGAGGAGGACTTTATGTTCTAGATAATCTGAGACCAGCGCATGTTGCAGCCTCTAGTACTGATTTATCGTCTTTCCATTTGAACTCTTCTTCTTCTAATTTCTATTTATGGCATTCTCGCCTAGGACATGTGTCTGCTAGTCGTTTGAGATTTTTAGCTTCTAAAGGTTGTTTGGGAGACTTAAAACCTCATGATATTTCTGATTGTAGTGGATGCAAACTTGCTAAATTTTCAGCTTTACCTTTTCCTCGTAGTATTTCTTCTTCTATTGCATCATTTGATCTTGTACACTCAGATGTATGGGGCCCTGCTCCTGTTTCTACTAAAGGAGGATCCCGATATTATGTTTCCTTTATTGATGATTATAGTCGTTACTGTTGGGTATATCTTATGAAGCGACGTTCTGATTTTATTTCTATTTATCGTTCGTTTCGAGCACTTATTAAAACTCAACATTCTGCTGTCATTAAATGTTTTCGATGTGATTTGGGTGGGGAATATGTTTCTAATGATTTTCGTGAGTTGCTTGCTCTTGATGGTACAATTCATCAAACTTCTTGTACTGATACTCCTCAACAGAATGGTGTTGCTGAACGTAAGCATAGACACATTGTTGAAACTGCTCGTTCCCTTCTCCTATCTGCCAAAGTACCTAGTGAATTTTGGGGGGAGGCAGTTCTCACTGTTGTCTATTTGATAAATAGGATACCATCTTCTCATTTATCTGGTTTGTCACCATTTCAAACCTTGTTTAGTTATTCTCCTGATTACTCTCTCTTAAAAGTCTTTGGGTGCACTTGTTTTGTTCTTCGTCCTACGGCAGAACGTAGCAAATTAACTCCACGCTCAGCTATTTGTGTCTTCTTAGGATATGGTGAGGGACAAAAAGGTTATCGATGTTTTGATCCTGTCAGTCACAAGTTATATGTCTCTCGTAATGTTGTGTTTCTTGAACACATTCCCTTCTTTTCTATTACAGATAATACCTCTCACATGACCACGTCAGATCTCATTTGTATTGATCCTTTCACTGATGATATTGATAGACCATCTACATATGTCCCTACTATTTGTTCTCCATCTTCGTCATCTGCTACAGGTACACATGCGCCATCTCAGAATGTCCTTCCTTCTCCTATGGATCCCCAAGCACCGTCTGAGGCTGAGGATTCGCAGTCTCCTCCTCCTCGATATCCTCAACGTATACGTAAGTCTGCTCACTTACCCGAGTTTGATTATTCTTGTTACTCTGAGTCCTTTTGTTGTTTTTTGTCTTCCATTCATAAGCTTTCTGAACCTTCATCTTACAAAGAAGCAGCTTTAGATCCTCTTTGGCAACAGGCTATGACTGATGAACTTAATGCTCTACATAAGACAGACACTTGGGAATTAGTTTCTTTACCACCAGGAAAACATGCTATTGGATCTCGTTGGGTCTATAAGATCAAGACCAAATCTGATGGTTCAGTTGAGCGTTACAAGGCTCGATTGGTTGCTAAGGGATTTTCTCAACAGTATGGCTTGGATTATGAGGAGACATTTGCCCCTGTTGCAAAAATGACTACTGTACGTACACTTATTGCGGTTGCTTCTATTCGTCAGTGGAGTCTCTCTCAAATGGATGTTAAAAATGCCTTCTTGAATGGAAATCTTCAAGAAGATGTTTATATGGTTCCTCCACCTGGTGTTCCTCATTCTCCTGGATTTGTTTGCAAACTTAAGAAAGCTCTATATGGTCTCAAACAAGCACCTCGTGCCTGGTTTGAGAAGTTTTCTACAGTTGTGCTCTCTCTTGGTTTTACATCTAGCCATCATGATTCCGCTTTGTTCTGTAGATGTACTTCCACTGGTCGTATTCTCCTTCTGTTGTACGTTGATGACATGATCATTACTGGTGATGATGTTGTAGGGATAACCAATTTAAAATCAGAATTGGCTCGTCTTTTTGAAATGAAGGATTTGGGTCCCTTAACTTACTTTCTGGGGATTGAGGTTGCTTCTTCTCCTCGAGGTTATATGCTCTCTCAGTCTAAATATGCTGCAGATGTCGTTGAGCGTGCTCGTCTTACTGATACTAAAACAGCTGATACTCCTATTGAGGCTAATGTTCGTTACTCATCTTCTGATGGTGAACCACTGTCTGATCCTACTTTGTATCGTACTATTGTTGGTTCCCTTGTCTATCTTACCATTACTAGGCCAGACATTGCTTATGCTGTGCATGTTGTCAGTCAGTTTGTTTCAGCACCTACCATGGTTCACTGGGCAGCGGTTGTTAGAATCTTGCGCTATCTTCGTGGCTCTTGCTTTCAGAGTATTTTATTCCCATCGACCTCCTCCTTAGAGCTTCGAGCTTACTCTGATGCAGATTGGGCTGGGAACCCAACTGATCGTAAGTCCACTACTGGCTACTGTGTATTTTTGGGTGACTCTCTTATCTCATGGAAAAGTAAGAAGCAGACAGTAGTTTCTCGCTCATCAACTGAAGCAGAATATCGCGCTATGGCCTCCACTACTACTGAGATTGTGTGGTTACGTTGGCTACTTGCAGATATGGGTGTTTCTATTTCATCTCCCACCTCTATGTATTGTGATAACAAGAGTGCCATCCAGATCTCACATAATTCAGTGTTCCATGAGCGCACGAAGCACATTGAAATTGATTGTCACCTTGTTCGTCATCATCTTCAGCATGGGACTATTACCTTACCTTTTGTCTCTTCATCATTGCAGCTTGCAGACTTCTTCACCAAGTCCCATCCGACTTCTCGCTTCCGATTCTTACTTGACAAACTCTTGTTGCTTCATGCTATAGCATCGTGAGTTTGAGGGGGGATGTTAGAATAATTAGCACATTCTAGAATATGCTCTTGAATATGCTTAGAATATGCTTTATATGCTTTAGAATATTCTAAGCATATGCTTTTGTTTTGTATGTATATATAGGATTGAGTATTATAATGTATGGTATGGTTTAAGGGTTGTCTCTTCTCTCTTTCTTTTCTTCCATTCTTTGTTCTTCCTCTTAATTTATTTGTAGAACATATATAAGGATATATATGTTATTGTGTTTTCTACAGAACATAATAAGTATTTTATAATTCAAATTCATTTAGGAACTTTTGTTGATAAAAAATATGACTGCAATTTCAATTCATAAAAAAAAAAAAAAAATGTAGAAATAGAGAAAATGCCTATTCCATAAACCAAAAGATCAGTATTTTATAATATTATAAATTTGAAACTAAGCCTCGTGTTCTTTGGTATAATGGAGAGATGTAGGACATTCTGTTCATTAAAAAAGAAATGGAATGATAATTGAAAATCCTTCCCTTCAGTTAACAACTATCATCATTTAGTGAAACCAATACAATGATGAATAGATAACTATAGAAGTTCAAAGAACAAACCTTGATATTCCTTGTTACTTCAAGTCTCTTGATTGTCAAAAATTTCTTAAAGAAACCTTAAAAATTGAATCTTTTTAAATTCATATGTGCACAAAATACGAATGGAAATATTAAATAAGAAGAAAATACACCAAACCTTTTATTTCATTCTTGTAAAATTAATGTCGAATTCATCCAATATATAACACAGTTGATTTATTCTCTCGTTCTTTAATCGTTGGATCCTTCATGCCAAACCACCCTCCAACTGGTATTAGTTTTCAAATAAATATAAGCACGCCAAAAAAGAGTATAGAAAAGGCAGAGTACTCTGCTAAGTATATACTCCAGTGTAGTAGAAATTCATTCGGGGGAGGGAGAAGTGAATCACTTGGAATCGTCTAAAAAATTCTAGCAATTTATTAGTATAAAAAAAGTGCCTGATCATAAAATTACTGGCCTACTAACAAAATGATAGGATAAAATTAAATTAAATAATGAAGCAAAGAAAGAAAAAATTACCCAACAAACTTTAGATCATGGTGGGCCTAATCATTCGAGCTATAGTGATTCAAATTTAAATGAGAGGCAACTCATATTTGTGATAATTCACCAATCCCGAAGCATAGACTCTACTATTCTTACAAGATAAATCTACATATAGGCAGAAAAAAATGCTCAAAGAGGAATCGATAAAATTAAATATTACATATTCTTTAAATTACCATTTAAATAAAAAAAATTTAATGGTTAAATAAGTCATTTTCATCATCATTTCGCTAAAGTAACAACAAAAACTTATTCTCAGAAAACTTAGAGTCAACCACACTAATTTTTTCATGTCATCGTGCTACTATAAAGGTCCAATAAAGTCAAATGTCTCGCAACCACCTAATACCAAATTGACTTTTGTCTAACTCTACATCCTTTCTTTTGTTCCACTGTGGTAATCACAAGGAATTGTCATCGAAATTGAGATAAATCCTATCTCTCTCATTTATCCAAGTCATATTTTTTCTTTATCCCCTCATGGTGTCGTGCTAAAACAAAGAGCCCAACCGGTTTGGCAAAAAAAATATCCTTGTTAATTAAAATGGTTTCTAAAAATCAGAGTACTTGTTGGTATGTAGCAATGATACTGGTTAATATTGATTAATTCTATGAAACTGGGAATGTGGCATCAAATCTTTCGAACATATATCTTAATGTAAAAATGGAGTCACGAATCCGCAATTAAGGAATTTAAAGGCATTAGTGAGGTTGGATTTCTCTTCCCCATCTCTGCTATAAGTTTTTTTTTTTTCACATCTACGTATTCATGTTGTATCTCTCTTTCCACCTCCAAAACGTAAAAGGAGAAAAAAAAGGTTTTCTCACTTATTTTGTCCGTTTCCATTAATATTTGAATTTTAAAACAGGAATATTGATTATACTCTAACTGAACATGTTATCACCAGTACATATTTCTCCAAAAAAATAAGCACTTTACGTCGCTTTTTGATAAAATCAACGCTAATAAAAATGGCGGTGACAATTTTTTAAATAACTTAGGACAATATGAACCTACGCGGGTGTTGCGCTTATACAAAATGCGTCGGTTTTGTACTAAGAACCGACGCATATACACGATAATACTTTATGCGTCGGTTCCTATAAAGGAACTAACGCGTAAAGTCTGCCCTAAATACTTCCAGCAGCACGCCTCCACTCTCATTTCTCTCTTACTCAAGCTCACACCTCTCTCTCTCTCTCTCTCTCTTACAATACTCAATCCACTGCCCCCACCACCGCCGGTCGTCACCTCCCGTCGCCGCCCCCTCTCCCTTGCCGTCGTTCTCTCTCTCCTTCACGTGCCTTTCCTCTCTCACCCGCCGCCGCCCGTCACCATCTCCTCCATCCGCCGTCGTCGCTATATTTATATGTAATATTTTGTATCTATTTATATGTATTTTGTGTGTGTGTGTGTGTGTGTGTGTGTGTGTAATATAGTATCACCTATACAGAAATAGGAATTCGCGTCGGTTGGAAAACGGAATACGCGTCGGTTGTAGCGGCGACGCATATGACACAGACGCGTAAAGTCTCGACTTTAGGCGTCGGTTTCAAACTGACGCGCAAAGTCATCTTTGGGCGTCGGTTCTAGTTTAAAACCGACGCCTAAAGTCAAAAAAAAAAAAAATACATTTTGGGCGTCGGTTTCTGGTTAAAACCGACGCCCAAAACCGACTTTGGGCGTCGGTTTTAATTTTTGAACCGACGCCCAAAACAGCTTTAGGCGTCGGTTTTATCTTTAGAACCGACGCCTAAACTTTTTTTTTTTTTTTGAATATATATTACATGACCTGGACGTGGCCTGCAATGACCCAGGCCACTGCACGTCGTGCCCTGCAGTGACCTGGACGTAGCCTGCAATGACCAGGCCACTGCACGTCGTGGCTTGCAGTGACCTGGACGTAGCCTGCAATGACCCAGGCCACTGCATGTCGTGACCTGCAGTGACCTGCAATGACTCAGGCCACTGCAAGTCGTGGCGTGCAATGACCCAAGTCACTGCACGTCGTGACCTGCAATCACCTGGACGTGACTTGCAATGACTCAGGCCACTGCAGGTCGTGACCTGCAGTGACCAGGACGTGGTTTGCGATAACCTGAACATGCGCATCACCAAATAAATATATATAATCGATATATACGTAATAAAATTAAATTAACAACAATTATACTTACAAATTGTTAATTTATGATACAAATTAAATATATATGTAAGTACAAGTTTTGATTACGCTTCGATTTACACAAACCTATGAACGAAGTATTTTGCCCATAAGTTTTGAATCTCGATTACTTCCTCCGTTAAATAATATTCTTTAAATGCCTACAAACAATCAAAATGAATTTTTAGTTATATTTTCATAAAATATAAAGTCATTATTAAAATTCTCATTTTCAATGACTTATACCTTTTCTAACGAAGTAAGTTGAAAGTGTTATGTGACTATCTCATACATATTTCTCATAACGTAGTAGCCACACTTACACCCTCCAGGTTGTTGAGGACACTGAAATATTCACATTGAAAAATAACAATATTAATAATCAAACTAAATAAAATATAGAAATAATTCAAAGATTTTTAAAAAAGTTTAAATCCGTGTTTTCATACTTTTACGTTTTTCCACGTTGTATTGGATTTTGTCCTCATGCCTCCAACTGTCCAATACGTTTTGAAAGCCCTAAAATTTCAATAAATTATATCAACAAGTTACAAAAAAATTAAGACTCAAACATCCTACAAAAAATTTGGCAGAGTTTCCCCTATAAATTGAACTTATCCAACCTGTAGGGGGACCCTGCTATTCAAAACTATCAACTTCTCAACAATCACAACTCCACAATCAATTTCACCACAACTTCACAATTATTTCATTAAAAGTTTCCTAACTTACGTGTTCAATATCGGCTTGATATCCAAGTCACGCTTAGATGCAGCAGCTGAATCTAAGAAGTACACCGTATTCTTCTCAGGAGAAATGACTAGCAACATCCAGTGATTCCTACGTATTATGAACGTGTAAATACAACTTTAAATATCATATCATTCAAATTAGGTTAAAAATTAGAGAATATCAACGGTCTTACTCCTGAAAATACGGTGCTAGAATGAATTTCTTAGTTTTCATTGCCTTCATTGTGCTGGCCAAGTAATTTATAACACCATTTGCATTTGTTCTTACTGAAATCGATGCAATGTGTGTCGGAGACATGAGTCCAATCGATTCAATACCGTATTCCTGACACAGCTCATGGAGGTACCTAAAAAATAATAATGCCAATAAATAGAAATAAATTAATGATTTAAATTGAAGTTTTTCTTTTTGATCAGAAGTCTTACAATGAAAACACTTGTAAGATTGATGTATCCAACCATTGCATCGTAAGCAAGTCGGTGATGTCTCCGACTGTAACATAAAAACCATCATCGAATGCAAAGTTGAACACGGCGGCATCAACGGGTACCTGGTAGAAGTCATCACCAACAGGCAATTGAATGACCAGAGTGTGTAACATTTTACAATCATCACCCAGACGTTGCAACGTCTCATCGTCAACAATCGCAGGTCGCTGAGTGGATGACATTTCGAAACTCTGGGGTGTTTTTCCTTCATTAAATTGTTTTGCCTGTTGTGGTGCCTCTTCCTACAACAAGATAATTTTTATCATCTTCAGTTATACAAATTCAAAAGAAATTAATATTGACAGAATCTTTTATATAACTAAATGTTTGTACCTCTCCAAAAATCACCAACTCCTTGGGCCATTGCAAGAAGCTTCCAATAGCTTCCCCCACTGTGGTGTGGTATTGAGAAGGCACTGGAATACAACACGCTTATGCACTATCGACAATGTGGTCAATGGACACCTTAGCATGATCAGGCCAAAGAGGTTGATGATGCACCACCGTGTCGGGTCCGGCTGGATAAACCATCCCGCTCGCTACTATTTGTTTCTCACCATTAAGACTAATGGCGAGACGACAAGGAGACGGCTTCTATTGTATAACATCATTGAACATATATGTTAGCAACTTCCAGTTGAAATAACATAAATAATGTTAAAAATTCTAAATAACATAACATTAAATACCTGAAGTCCATGAAAAGGATCTGGATCCACGGAGTGGCAACTGCTGCGAGTTGGTGGTCGGGGTTGTGGATCCACCTCGGCCTCAACATTTAAGCCCAGGCGCTGGAGGATAGCATCGTATTTAGTCTGCATACTATGGTAGTCCCTCTGCATAGTATCGAATTTACTCTGCATCTCCGACATGGTCTGATGCCTGACCCGCTGGGCAATACTATCCTCCATCTCTGACCTGATCATCTCCTTAATATCGTCTACTGAGACGACCCCACAGGAAAGTCTAATGTAATCATCAGGCTTGCCGTAAACATCCCTCGTGGTCACATAGACGCCATACCCCCTCACCCTACCAGGGTGATCCGGCTTACCAAGGGCTTCACTTAAAATATCGTGATGTCTACTTGCCACAAATGTCCCCTGCGTGGACTGCTCAGCTTTTTCAACCTATTAACAGAAAAATGAAACATAAATATAAGTATAAATTTAAGTAAATTTGAATTTAAATTATGAAAAAATAATCATGATATACTTACAATTTTATCAAACTCCCCCCTCGTTTTCTCGTTGGGGATGTAATAACTTCCATCTTGTTTCTTCTTCGACCTAGCTCGAATCCAATCTAAACTTCGATCCTCACTTACAATCGACGAGCTAATCATGTCGCATGAAGAACTTGAAGACAGTGGGTCACTGACTACCCACTGTGGCTTCATCCCCACATAACCAGCTGAGCCCATATAATGTGGATGCTCGTTTCGCAATTGAGCATCCCTGGCTTTCTTACTTTTTTCCTGAAATTGTCACATCAAGTATGTAATTTCCAACTAAATAAATCACATGCGTACAATTAAATATATATACCTTAAATTTATCAGTCTGGCGTTCTTTCTTAAACGAGTCCCATTGCTCTTCAGTTATAAAAGAGTAAAGTTGCGTAGGAGATGTGTATTTCGTGTGGTCATGTGTGATATAATCATGAACCAGCCGAGTCTTGAAATCTTTCCATCGCATCCCCGCAACTTTCAACACCCTTTTTTTTGCTGCGTCATCGGGGATGTTGAACTCCCTCTGAAAGACGAATATAATATGCGATGTTATAAGAAAAAATTACGAAACATTATCTATTAACCATGTATGTAGTGATAGTACCTTTATTTCTTCCCACATCAAGTCCTTAAGGCCGGAATCAACCTTGTGCCAATCACTGATGTTAATGTCAACGTGAATACGGGCCAAACACCCGACATAGTGTTTGAAGTTCCCCTTGCCTGGTCCGATTGGCCTATATTTGTCATCGAACTCGATGACATTCACTTCACCGGCCTTCTTCATGTTCTTACACATTGTTGGCCCTCTAGTCCTTTTGGTACTGATAGCATGATGATCACCTGAAGACGATGAAGACTCGGCCATTATATTGAGACTACTTTTAACGTACCTGCACATATAACAACGTATTAATAAATTATTGTTATCAAAACGACAAAAGAAATTGTTAAAAATGTATAGAGCATATATGAAAAGTAAAATAAAGTTAAAAGCAAAGACTGTGTAAATAAACTCATACAATTAATAATCAGGAACGACGGTCAATCCATAATCCTTCTTCATGATCCCAACGCATATAATTTGATTCAATGTTATCTTCCCCTAAAGTTGCACTCAGTTGTATACCGATAGAAAATGGAGGGGTTTCATCAAAGTGATCATAATCTTCTTCATCTACTACATCACCAATCCCAACAATGCGTCTCTTTCCTTGAAGGACGACTGACCACTTAGTATCGACAGGATCAAGAACATAAAATACATGTTTGGCTTGTGATGCAAGTATGAATGGCTCGTCTAGATAACCCAACCGGCCGAAATTCACCATAGTGAATCCTAATTCATCCACCCGAACACCCCGTCGGTTATCAACCCATTTACATTGGAAGAGAGGAAACTTGAACTCCCTATAATCAAGTTCCCAAATATCTTCAATAATACCATAATAGGACATCGAGGCATCTACTGGCATGGTATCTTTAGCATTTGAAAAATCTCTTGATAGTGCTACTTGTGTCACTCCACTGTTTTGCACTGCACTCTTATCATCTTGACGTTTAGTGTAAAACGTATACCCATTAATGTCATATGCTTCATATGACCTCACAATCGTGGTAGGACCGTAAGCTAAAAAATTACGAAAATGCCACCGTCCTATTTTATGCATCATTTTTTTGAAAACCCGACGTATTTTCCTCATTTTTTTTTGTGCCTTTTTGTACTAGTGTATGTTAAAAAAATATATAAAATAATATAGTAATATTGTTTTTTATATATATGTGTATTGTATGTATATCATGTATATATTTATATAGTGTTTTAATTTTTTTTATATATATGTTGTGTATTTATTATGTATATGATTGAATTTTTGTGTTAATTAGTTTAAATGGACTTTTTGAGCATGTTTGGTAATGTGAATTTTTTTGATTTTTGTAGTTTTCTTTGGTTTTTTAATGGATATGTGGTTTAAAAATGTTTGAAAAGTAAAAAATTATGCGCTTGACTAAGAATGAATGATTGAGATTGAATTTGAAAAGTTATGGTAAAACTTTTAGCTTTACCAAACAAGCTCTTTATTAGTTTAGTCTGAATATGTTAATTTTAGATTGTTGATTTTGAGTTATTGATGGATATATTGCAAATTTTGAATTGTTGGAGTTTTAATGAAATTTTAGAATGTTATTAATTCTTCATAGAATATACCATTGATTAAAGACATTTGATGTGGAGGAGTTGGGAATTGATGTCGGATTAATTTTGGAGTAGTTGATGATGTTGGAGTTTGACTGGAGTTGTTTTGAGTTTTGGATATATTGAGGTTTAATGTTTTGGTATTATTGTGACATTTTGATTCCACCTACATGTAGACCTTGCAATCTAAGCAATACATTCTCGCACCATACTTCCAAGAGTAAGACTATTAATATTCATTCTTTCTTACTTAGTTTGAATCATTTGGCATTTAAAGTTGTATTTATACGTTCATAATACGTAGGAATCATTGGATGTTGCTTTTGATTTTTTCTCAATCCAAACTATGTACTTCTTGGATTCAGCGGGGTCAAATAAGCATAAAATACAAATCAGACCAACATTGAATAAGTAAGTATTTATATATTTTCTTGATCATTTTTTTTTGTTTAGTACGTGGTGGACAAGTTTTGATAGTTTCCATAGAATAATTGTTATCGAGTTTGAGGTGAAATTGATGTGTTTGTGTTGTGATTATTGATAAGTTAAAATAGTTTTTAATTCCACCGTCTCTCTACAGGTTGGTTACACTAGTACAGAAATTGGAATTCGCGTCGGTTGAAAAACGGAATCCGCGTCGGTTGTAGCGGTGACGACCGACGCCTAAATATCAACTTTAGGCGTCGGTTGTAAGTACAAACCGACGCCTAAAGTCAAAAAAAAAAGAAATCAACTTTGGGCGTCGGTTCTAATTTTAGAACCGACGCCCAAAGTTGATTTTATTTTATTTTTTGCTGTAAAAATAATTCTCATTATATGACCTGCAATGACCCAAGCCACTGCATGTCGTGACCTGCAATGACCAAGGCCACTGCAAGTCGTGGCATGCAGTGGCCTAGACGTGACCTGCAAGGACCCAGGACACGACGTGCAGTGGCCTGCAGTCACCTGGATGTGGCCTGCAATGACCCAAGTCACTGCACGTCGTGGCCTGCAGTCACCTGGACATGGCCTGCAATGACCCAGGCCACTACACGTCGTACCCTGCAGTCACCTGGACATGGCCTGCAATGACCCAGGCCACTGCACATCGTGGCCTGCAATCACCCAGGACACTGCACATCGTGGCCTGCAGTCACCTGGACGTGGCCTGCGATGACCTGAACATGCTCATCACCATATATATATATATATATATATATATAAACGACATATACGTAATAAAATTAAATTAACAAAAATTATACTTACAAAATTATTAATTTAAGATACAAATTGTATATATATGTAAATACAAGTTTGATTACGCTTTGATTTACACAAACCTATGAACGAAGTATTTTGCCCATAAGTTTTGAATCTCGATTACTTCCTCCGTTGAATAGTATTCTTTAAATGTTTACAAACAATCAAAATGAATTATTAGTTATTTTTACATATACCCATATAAAGTCATTAATTCTCATTTTCAATAACTTATACATTTTCTAACGAAGTAAGTTGAAAGTGTTCTGTGACTATCTCATACATATTTCTCATAACGTAGTAGCCACACTCAGACCCTCCAGGTTGTTGAGGACACTGAAATATTCACATTGAAAACTAACAATATTAGTAATCAAACTAAATAAAATATAGAAATAATTCAAAGATTTGTAATAAAGTTTAAATCCGTGTTTTCATACTTTTACGTTTTTCCACGTTGTATTGGATTTTGTCATCATGCCTCCAACAGTCCAATACGTTTTGAAAGCCCTAAAATTTCAATAAATTAAATCAACAAGCTACAAAATAATAATAAGACTCAAATTTTCTACAGAAATTTTGGCAGAGTCTCCCCTATAAATTGAACTTATCCAACCTGTAGGGGACCCTGCTATTCAAAACTATCAACTTCTCAATAATCACAATATAAATGCATCAATTTCACCACAACTCCACAATTATTTCATAAAAAGTTTCCTAACTTTAAATATAATATCATTCAAATTAGGTTAAAAATTAGAGAATATCAATGGTCTTACTCTTGAAAATACGACGCTAGAATGAATTTCTTAGTTTTCATTCCCTTCATGGTGCTGGCCAAGTAATTTATAACACCATTTGCATTTGTTCTTACTGAAACCGATGCAATGTGTGTCGGAGACATGAATCCAATCGATCCAATACCGTATTCCTGACACAACTCATGGAGGTACCTAAAAAATAATAATACCAATAAATAGAAAAAAAATAATGATTTAAATTGAAGTTATAATTTTTGATCAGAAGTCTTACAATGAAAACATTTGTAAGATAGATGTATCCAACCATTGCATCGTAAGCAAGTCGGTGATGTCTCCGACTGTAACATGAAAACCATCCTCGAATGCATAATTGAACACGGAGGTATCAACAGACACCTGTAGAAGTCATCACCAACAGGAAATTGAAGGACCAGAGTGTGTGACATTTTAAAATTATCAGCCAGATATTGCAACGTCTCATCGTCAACAATCGCAGGTCGCTGGGTAGATGACATTTCGAAACTCTGGGGTATTTTTCCTTCGTTCAATTTTTTTGCATGTTGTGGTACCTCTTCATGCAACAAGATAATTTTTATCATCTTAAGTTGTTATACAAATTTAAAAGAAATTAATATTGACAGAAACTTTTATATAACTAAATGTTTGGACCTCTCCAAAAATCACCAACTCCTTAGGCCATTGCAAGAAGCTTCCAATAGCTTCTCCCACTGTGGTGTGGTGTTGAGATGGCACTGGAATACAAAACGCTTCGACAATGTGGTCACTGGACACCTTAGCATGATCAGGCCAAAGAGGTTGATGATGCACTACCGTGTCGGGTCCGGCTGGATAAACCATCCCGCTCGCCACTATTTGTTTCTCACCATTAAGACTTATGGCGAGTCGACAAGGAGTCGGCTTCTATTGTACAATATCATTGAACATATATGTTAGCAAATTCCAGTTTAAAAAACATAAATAGTGTTAAAAATTTCTAAATAACTTAACATTAAATACCTGAAGTGCATGAAATGGATCTGGATCCACGGAGTGGCAACTGCTGCGAGTTGGTGGTCAGGGCTGTGGAGTTACGTCCACCTCGGCCTCAACATTTAAGCCCAGGCGCTAGAGGATAGCATCGTATTTAGTCTGCATACTATGGTAGTCCCTCTACATAGTATCAAATTTACTCTGCATCTCCGACATGGTCTGATGCCTGACCCGCTCGGCAATACTATCCTCCATCTCTGACCTGATCATCTCCTTAATATCGTCTACTGAGACGACCCCACATGAACGTCTAATGTAATCATCAGGCCTTCCGTAAACATCCCTCGTGATCAAGCAGATGCCATACCCCCTCACCCTACCAGGGTGATCCGGTTTACCAAGGGCTTCACTTAAAATATCATGATGTCTACTATCCACAAATGTCCCCTGCGTGGCCTGCTCAGTTTTTTCAACCTATTAACATAAAAATGAAACGTAAATATTAGTGTATATTTAAGTAAATTTGAATTTAAATTATGAAAAAATAATGATGATATACTTACAATTTTGTCAAACACCCCCCCTCGTTCTCTCGTTGGGGATGTAATAACTTCCATCTTCTTTCTTCTTGGATCCAGTTCGAATCCAATCTAAACTTCGATCCTCACTTACAATTGATGAGCTAATCATGTCGCATGAAGAACTAGAAGATAGTGGGTCACTAACTAGCCACTGTGGCTTCATCCTCGCATAACCAACTGAGCCCATATAATGTGGATGCTCGTTTCGCAATTGAACATCCCTGGCCTTCTTACATTTTCCCTGAAAAATGTCACACCAAGTATTTAGTTTTCAACTCAATAAATCACATGCGTACATTTAAATATATATACCTTAACTTTCTCCGTCTGGCATTCTTTCTTGAACGACTCCCATTGCTCTTCAGTTATAAAATCATAAAGCTGCTTAGGAGATGTATATTTCGGGTGGTCATGTGTAATATAATCATGAACCAGCCGAGTCTTGAAATCTTTCCATTGCATCCCCGCAACTTTCAACACCCTTTTTGTGGCCGAGTCATCAGGGATGTTGAACTCCCTCTGAAAGACGAATATAATATGCGATGTTATAAAAAAAATTTCGAAACGTTATCAATTAACCATGCATGAAGTGACAGTACCTTTATTTCTTCCCACATCATGTCCTTAAGGCTGGGATCAACCTTGTGCCAATCACTGATGTTTATGTCAACGTGAATACGGACCAAACACCCGACATAATTTCGGAAGTTCCCCTTGCCTGGTCCGATTGGCCTATGTTTTTCATCGAACTCGATGACATTCACTTCCCCCCGCCTTCTTCATGTTTTTGTACATTGTTGGCCCTCTAGTCCTTTTTGTGCTGGTAGTACAATGATCGTCTGAAGATGATGAAGACTCGGCCATTATATTGAGACCACTGTGAATGTACCTGCACATTTAACAACGTATATATATATCAAACTATTGTTATCAAAATCACAAATGAAATTATTAACAACGTATAGAGCATATATAAAAAAATAAAAGAAAGTTATAAGCAAGAATGTGTAAATAAACTCACACAATTAATAATTAGGAACGACGGTCAATCCATAATCCTTCTTCATGATCCCAACGCATATAATTTGATTAAATGTTATCTTTCCCTAAAGTTGCACTCCCTTGTATACCGATAGAAAATGGAGGGGGTTCATCAAAGTGATCATAATCTTCTTCATCTACTACATCACCAATCCCAACAATGCGTCTCTTGCCTTGAAGGACGACTGACCACTTAGTATCAGTAGGATCAAGAATATAAAATACTTGTTTGGATTATGATGCAAGTATGAATGGCTCGTCTAGATAACCCAACCGTCTGAAATCCACCATAGTGAATCCTAATTCATCCACCCGAACACCCCGTCGGTTATCAACCCATTTACATTGGAAGAGAGGAAACTTGAACTCCCTATAATCAAGTTCCCAAATATCTTCAATGATACCATAATAGGACATTGAGACATCTACTGGCATGGTGTCTTTAGCATTTGAAAAATCTCTTGATAGTTGTGTCACTCCACTGTTTTGCACCGCACTCTTATCATCTTGACGTTTAGTGTTAAACGTATACCCATTAATGTCATATGCTTCATATGACCTCACAATCGTGCTAGGACCGCAAGCTAACCACTTTACCATTTTAACAATGGTATTCGGCATTTGTGACAATTCTTTCATGACTTTATCTTTGAACAATTTTGCAAATGAACGATTATGTTCATTAGTTACCCACCTTTCAACTTTTGAAGGATTCTGCTGCCTTATGATGGACATATGCTCATCCAAATATGGATGAACTTCAGGAAGATGTTGTAATACAAGGAGGTGTGCTTCATCTCGCAATTCAACATTGGGGACGATTGACTTGCATCCAATAGTACCTTTACCTTCAAGTCTTCCATCATGCCGAGATTTAGTAACACCAATAGTCTCAACGTCATCCAAGTAATCAGTACAAAATTCAATAGCCTCCTCAGCAGCATAACCTTCAATGATACTGCCTTCAGGTCGAAATCGATTTCTCACATATCCTTTCAATATACACATGTATCTCTCAAATTAATACATATACCTCAAGAATACTGGACCACAGATCTTAATTTCTCTCACCAAGTGAACAAGTAAGTGCACCATAACGTCAAAAGATGATGGCGGAAAATACATTTCAAATTGACATAGAGTGATAATAATATCGGCCTGCAAATCATCCAATGCCTTCGGGTCAACAACTTTGCGGCAAATTGTATTGAAGAAAAAACAAAGTTTTATAATGACATGTCTAACATGTTTTGGGAGAATGCCTCGAATTGCAACTGGTAACAATTGTTGCATTAAGACATGACAATCATGAGACTTCATACCAACCAATTTTAAATCCTTCATCGACACAAGACTTTTAATGTTTGATGAGTACCCAGATGGAACCTTAATAGCATGCAGGCACTCACAAAAACTTGTTTTCTCTTTTCTTGACAAAGTATAGCAAGCTGGGGGTAAATAAGTACGTTTTTCTGACTCTTGCGGTGATAATTGATCCTATATCCCCATTTCTACCATGTCCTTCCTGACTTTAATACCATCTTTCGTCTTTCCTGGAATGTTCAACAATGTCCCAGTGATGCTATCACAAACATTTTTCTCCACGTGCATCACATCAAGACAATGCCTTACAGATAAGTGTTGCCAATAAGGTAGATCCCTGAATATGGACCTCTTCTTCCAAAGACTCTTCCGAGGAGGCTTAAAAGTTTTTCCAAACGAAACATCAAAATTTTTAATTCGTTCATATACCTCACCTCCTGTTAACGGTAAGCGAGCTGCTCGAGCCTCGATTTTTCCATTGAATGGCTTTTTCTTCTTGAGATAAGGGTGGTCAGTAGGGAGGAATCTTCTATGAAACATAAAGACATTTTTCTTGCAGTTTTTCAACCGAAGATCAATCATGTCTTCTTCACAAACTGGACATGCTTTAGGTCCTTTGTTAGTATAACCCGAAAAGTTACCATAAGCTAGAAAATAATTTACGGTGCAAAATATCATAGCACGTAAGGTGAAATTCATCTGAGTATGTGCATCAAACACCGACACTCCTTCATCCCACAACAGTTTTAAATCTTCAATTAGTGGGGCTAGGTAAACATATATCTCATTCCCCGGTTGTTTAGACCCTGATATTAACAAAGATAACATGATATACTTGCGCTTCATACATAACCAAGGAGGAAGATTGTAAATCGTCAAAAGAATTGGCCAAGTGCTATGTCGACTACTCATATTACCGTGTGGGTTCATCCCATCTGTACATAGTCCTAGCCTAAGATTTCTATCTTCGCCCCCAAATTCACAAAACAGCATGTTAATGTTCCTCCATAGAATCGACCACGTGTCTTAGTTTTCCATCTTTTTTTCTCCCGTCAGCATGCCACCACAAGTTCTTTGCATCCTTTGCATTGGCAAACAAACATTTAAATCTTGGTATTACAGGTAAATACCATAACACCTTTGCCGGAGGGCTTTTCTTATCACCACAATTATCATTCACGTTCTTTCGCTTATACCATGATGCCCCCACACTTTAGACATAGACGTAAGTCCTTGTAATCATTTCGATATAGTATACAATCATTTGGACATGCATGTATCCTCTCAATCTCCATACCCATCGGGCACAACAATTTCTTTGCCTCGTAGATTGAACTAGGAAGTTCGTTATCTTTCGGAAGCATCTCTCGTAACAGTCCCAATAATGCCGTGAAACTCTTATCACTCCACCTATTGCTTGCTTTCAAGTTATACAATTTTAGTACCGCAGACAATTTAGTGAATTTATTACAACCAGAAAACAAAGGCTTCTCAGAATCGTTGAACAAGCTATCTAATAAATGAGGCTTTTCAATGTATTCCCCTTGTATATTACGCATCATTTAGTTTATCATATCATTCTCATCATTTTCCAAATCATTCTCACCAATATTGCTCGAATTATTCTCCTGCTGATCACCAACATCGTCACCAGTGCTCGTCCTGGGAAGCATACTCTCACCATGCCATATCCATCGTGTATAACCTTCCTTAAACCCACGACGAATCAAATTACTCTTCACTTGATCAAAACTACGAAACTTTCTCAAATTCTTACAATCATAACAAGGACACAAAATCATTGCTTCACCTTTCTTTCTCTTATTTTCATCCGCAAATTTCATAAACTCTTCAACACCTTTTACATATTCATGTCTATTACGTCTGTCATACATCTAACCCCGATCCATATCAATGACCTATATGTGAAGATATAATTAAAAAAAATTATTAGTTTTGAGTTAATATTTTTCATGATACAACCTTAAACCAACTATATATTAATATTTGAAATCAAATACGATACTTTTTTAGGTTGGAAACTTCGTAATTTTATTAGAATGATTATGTTCTATGTAATTATTTATTTAGTACGGTCAATTCTGTAATAGTGAAAATCACTTTAAATTATAACTTTTTATTTTTCATTTACAAAATCCTACAAAAATTTCGACAGAACCTCCCCTATAAATTGGACTTAGCCAAACTGTAGAAAAAATCAAAATGCCACAATAAACCAAATTGTTCAACCTCGACATATTCAAAAATCAAATACAACTCCAATCAAACTTCAACATCATAAACTACTCTAAGTTTAATCCAAAATCCATTCCCAATTCCTAAAAAGTCAAGCTAAGATTTCATAACTTAATATCTCATAATTTCAACTCCAATAATTAAAATATTAAAATGTATCTATCTACTAACTTAAAATCAACAATATAAATTTAACACCCAAATTTATATATATTAAAATTTAATTAACACATTTATACATATTAACATGTAATTAACAAATTTATATACATATATTAACATTTATATACATACTAACAAATATATATATATACACACACACACACATATATACACACAAATATATATATACACACACATAGATATACACAAATATATATATATATATAAACGCGAACACACACACACATATATATATACACAAATGAATAAATATACATATATACACAAATGAGAATCGGGTCTTACAATGTAGGAGGTGGCGGAGGGGGGTGGAGGTCCGACTTGGGTGGCGGTGGTGGAGAGTGGAAGAAGAGAAAACCCAAAAGGAAAGAGAGAGAGAGAGAGAGAGAGAGAGAGAAAGGCGTGAGAGAGAGAGAGAGAGAGAGAGAGGCGCGAGAGTGAAGATATGAAATGTTCCCGGGAAATAAATAAGGATTACGCGTCGGTTTGTCCTAAGAACCGACGCGAGAAACCTTGGTTTCTCACGTCGGTTCAAGCTGAACTGACGCACAAAGTTGGTCGGTCCGACTTTGCGCGTCGGTTCAAGGAGAACCGACGCGAGAAACCAAGGTTGTGCTGTACAACCGACTCATATAGTACTATCATTGACTTATATAATTTTATTATTAATTTATAATAACTATCATTAATATTAATGTAAATTGACTTATATAATTTTATTATGCATTTGTGTTGATTATTTGTTGTTTGTTGATAGTTACATTTTTCTTTTTTTTTGTTCACTATATGCATCGATTTTAATACAACTGACACATATAGTAATACTTTTTGCGTCGGAAAACAACCGATGCATTTTCCATTTACCATATACGTCTGTGCCAAATGCGTCAGTTTCACAACCGACGCTTATTTTCTTTTACAACAGACACAAATGACTGAAACTGTACTAGTGTATTCAAGTTTGTAAAGAGAGGAAAAAATTTGTTGCAAAGAGTTTGACAAATGAGCCTACAGGTTTGAGTACAAGGGGGGAAAAATCCACAGAAAACCAAAACATTGATAAACTCTGGTCCCTGTTACAAAGAATGAATAGTTTATTTCCTTGTCAAGCAATTGTAAAATGAAAAATTTAAATGTTCTATAAACAATGACCTCAGTCCAATAAATTCAGCCAAAGGTTTTACTTTCAAAGGAAAACTAAAAACATGTACGCATAAAATTGAAGTAAAGTTCCAGTTAACTAACCTCATTTTGATTATATTAATAACTTCTAAAAACCTAAAAACCTGCAAAAAGAACGATGATAGCCATGAGAGAGAATTTAAGAATATTAATTATCTCCTTATTCAGTGGTCTACTAATCCAAATGATTTTGTTAAAAGAGGAGCTACTCTTTGAAAAAGTACAGATTGAAGTTGAATAATTTTATTGATATTGGAATGAGTATATATATACAGCTACATTACTTCCTTTCCAAGTCTTTCAAGTTATACAAAGAAGGTAATACCCCTACAATCTAGGAATACAAAAAGGAAACATATAATTACAAATCGATATAGGAGGTACTATGGATACCGAAGATATTTTCCAACACTCCCCCTCAAGTTGGAGAGTGGATGTCCTTCACTCCCAACCTGCGAACCATGGGAATAAATAGTTCCTTTCCCAAAGCCTTGGTCAATACATCTGCCAGCTGATGTGTAGATTTTACAAACCTTGTAATCGCAGAGCCATCTTGAATCTTATCTCTTATATAATGACAATCCATTTCTATGTGCCTCGTAAGTTCATGAAAGACTAGATTTGCTTCTATGTGTAGGGCAGCCTTATTATCACAATGTAATAATGCAGGTTTTTTTATGTGAAATACCCAAATCTTTGAGTAACAATTGCAACCATGTTAGTTCACAACATGATCTTGTCATTGCACAATACTCTGCTTTGGCGAAGGAAAGGGAGATAATCTTCTGCCGCTTCGACCTCCACGAAATCAAGAGCCCAAGAATACACAATACCCTATGGTGGATCTCCTGGTAAGGGGACAACCTTCCCAATCTGAGTCACAAAAGGCTCTTAAGCGAAGGTCACTAGTAGAAGAGAAGAAGAGTCCTTGTCCGGGGGCAGACTTCAAGTAGCGCACAATGCACAAGGCTACTTCCCAATGGTCTTTTCGAGGCTGATGCATGAACCTGCTCAATACATGTACGGAATATGTAATATCCAATCTTGACACTGTAAGATAAATTAATCTCCCAATCAATCTTCTATACTGGCATGGGTCCATGAGAGGATCACTCTTATTGGATAATTTTGAACCGTGCTCCATGGGAGTATCAGTAGGAGCAGCCCCTAAGAGTCCAGTGTCCTTGATGATTTCCAATGCAGACTTTCACTGAGAAATAAAAATGACAGTTTTAGATGTAGAAACCTCAATACCAAGAAAGTACTTCAAGTTACCAAGATCCTTAAGGTGAAAACTATTGTGCAAGGACTTCTTTATTTCAGCAATGCTCACAGGATCATTTCCAGTAATTAAAATGTCATTGACATATATCAGAAGGGCAGTGAAAGATTTTCCTTGTTTTTTGGTGAAGAGAGAATAGTCCTCCTTTGATTGTGTATAACCTGCTCAACATATAGCATCATAAAATTTAGCGAACCACTGTCGAGATGCCTGTTTCAACCCGTATAATGATTTGTGAAGGCAACAAACCAAGTGTTCCTCCCCTGTCAGCGAAGCCCCGGTGGAGGAGACATATAGATTTCTTCCTCAAGATCCCCATGCAGGAAGGCATTGTTAACATCAAGCTGATGAAGTGACCAACCTTGGGCTGCAGCTAATGCCAAAATACAGTGAATTGATATGATTTTAGCAGTTGGGGAAAATGTGTCCTTGTAATCAACGCCCTCCAATTGAGTAAAGCCCTTTGCTACAAGCCTGTCTTTGTAACTCTCACTTGAGCCATCAGACCAACACATTATCTTATAAACCCAACGACATCCACTCGGAGTTTTATTAGCTGGAAGAGGTGTAAGTGTCCAAGTGCCATTTTCTTCAAGAGCTTTTAATTCAGAACTCATTGCATGTTGCCATTCAGGATGAATGGCAGCTTCAGAGTAAGAATTGGGTTCCATATCATGATTAATCTGTGCAACAAAGGACTTATGTGCAGGCATATAACGGTGATAAGAGACATAATTGGACAAGGGATATCGAGTACCTTTCTATGGACTAGGAAATAAGGAATCTGGTTGATCAGAGTAAGCACGCGTGACCTGTGAACAGATATAATCCTGGAGCTTCACTGGTGGATTATGTGAGCGGTTGGAACGATGAGGAGGCTCAGGTAAGGGAGCGGGCAGAGCAACTTGAAGAGAAGGTAGGTTGGTTTCTGGGAAAGGAGAGGTATCATTTTGGTTAGGTGATGGAGAAATCGAAGATATGAGAGAAATTGCTGAAGGAGAGGGGAGAGGAGATGTGGATGCTGGAATGGTATGAGGAGATAGAGGAATGGTTTTGGCATGACAGGTGTATGTTTGGAGTTGTATTGGAGGAGGAGTTGTAATGTCAATAGTGGGAGAAGGATCTGGCAAGGAGGGAGTGGGCGTGGGAGGTGTTTTATTTAGAGGGGAAAAATCAAGGTCTTGAGTGGGACCTGGATCGAAGATGGGAAGTGGGCCAGATGTTGGGTCTGAAGAAGGTAATCGCTCAACAGATTTAAGAGCATATGAAAAAGTATGTTCTTGGGATTTAACATCTCTGCTAGTACTTTCTGGGTGAGAATATTGAAAAGTTTATATCCTTTCTGACCATTAGGATGACCGATGAAAACGCAATCTATTGCTCGATAATCGAACTTGTGAGAAGGATGAACATTGGTCACATAAGCAAGGCAACCAAAGACACGAAGATAGGAGTATGAAGTTAGTTTGGAGTAGAGACATTCGAAAGGAGTTTTGAAAGAAAGGAGGGGTAGGCAACCTATTGATGATGTGCACAGCAATGAGTGCACACTCTCCCCATAATTTATTAGGTAATTGAGCTTGGAATTTTAAGGCTCGGGCGACTTGTAAAACATGACGATGCTTGCGTTCAACCACCCCATTTTGTTGGGGTGTGTAAACACAAGAATGTTGGAACATGACGCCATTGTCTTTGAAAAAGTTTTGAAGCGAAAGGAATTCCCCACCATTATCACTACTAAAAGTTTTGATTTGTGACGAAAATTGAGTGGAGACATAGCTAAAGAAACGTTTGAGTAAGGTCTGTGCTTCATTTTTATATTTCATTAAAAAAATCCAAGTGAAGCGAGTATAATCATCAACAATTGTAAGAAAGTAGTAAACACTAGATGTTTATAGCGGCCCCAAATGTCACAATGAATCAAATCAAAAGGTTGTTTCGAAGTAATTGAACTAGTGCCAAAAGGTAAACGATGTTACCTAGCTAAAGGACAAATAGGACAATCATTACTCGACATAATTGAAACATTTAACGAATTTTTAGCAATAAAAGTTAAACGGGAATGAGAAACATGGCCTAGACATTTATGCCAGGGATCGGTGGAAGATGTTATAAGGTTGCAGGTTGGCTGCTGGGTCGATGAAAGATGAGGTTTGGTGTTGGTCTTCCTCGTCGCCAATGCCACTAAATAGGACAGTCCATCACGCTGCTCACCCAAACCAATCGTCTTCCTCGTAACCAGATCCTGCAAAACGCACCATAAGGGTAAAACGTCACTGAACAATTTAATCCTTTCGTCAATCGGCTCACCGACAATAAATCAACTTTGAATGTAGGAACACATAAGACATCATGCAAGCAGTATGTAGAATTCAAACGCGATGATCCTTTTGTAACAATTTCAGCCTTTTTTCCACTAGGTAAAAGTACTGGTGGTAATGAACAATGTTTATTTTCATGTAATGAACAATGTTTATTTTGAGATGGGGGATGTGATCCGTTGCACCGCTATCAATGATCCAATGGCGAGAATATACTTTAGACAAATCTGGTTTGGTTACCGCTGCATTCGTTTGAGAGCTAGAGGTATTCTCCTTTTCGCAAAGGAGTGATAAAATCTGATTAAGCTGGTCTTTAGACAATGCAACGACTGGTTTTTCATTTCCAGAAACTTGATTCACTGCATGGGCTTATTTAAACTGACTTGGGCCTGAATTTCCTTTATATTGATTTGGGCCAGAACTTTATCTTGCTTTAGCATGGCCGGTGGAAACCCATGTAGCTGAAAACATTTTTTGACCCAATGACCCATCTCTCCACAATATTTACATTGAGGCCGGCCTCTTCCAGTACCTGCACGTCGCTGATCTTGGCCTCCAGAATCAAAACGGCGATCTCCTCCAGATGGAAAGGAAGGATGATCGCGATTTCTATATGACTGAAAGGGACGATTCTGCCTCTTAGGTCTGCCATTGCTTTGAACCACCATAGCAACAGCCATATCTATTTTCGTCGCGGTATGTGCTGTGCTAAGAGCTCTTTGCTTCTCTTCCTGAGCAATAGATGCATATGCCTGATGGACAGATGGGAGAGGGTTCATCAGGAGGATTTGTCCATGAATTGCACTATAGGTCTCGTCCAAACCCATTAGAAACTGCATCAGTTTTTGCAAATCTGCTTGTGCTCCATGTATAGTATCTGAATAAGAACTCAGTTCATCCCACAGGCCTTTTAGTTTGGTGTAATATGCTGAGACGGAGAGATGGTCTTCTCGAAGATAGGCAATGTCTTGCTGAATCTCAAAGATGTGAGGTGCATTGCTTTGAGAGAATCGTTCATGGAGGTCTTCCCAAACTTCATAATCACTAGAATAGTAAATCACACTATCCGCAATTTCTGGATTGAGAGTATTGATAATCCATGAATGAACCATGTCATTACACCATGACCAAGTTGCATACTTTTCAGGATCAGCTTCTTCCGAAGGAGGCTTGATTGAGACGTTGACAAATCCGAGTTTGTTCTTGGAATTCTGGGCAAGAGTCATAGCCCTTTTCCAACCAGAGTAATTTTCTCCATTCAAGGACTTGGAGACCAGAACTAGTCCTGGATGATCTGCGTGGTGAGTGAAATATGGATTCGAGATGTCAGATTTCGAAGAATCTGATGATTGAGCAGGAACTTTAGTAGTCTTCAACTTTCCTACCTTTGATGCGTCTAAGAGGATTGGGTCTTCATTGCCAGCCATTGTGATTAAAGATGGAGGATGGAATGCAGCTGTGATAGAGCCAAGAATTCTTTTTTTAGTCCTGCTCTAATACCATGAAAAAGGACAGATTGAAGTTGAATAATTTTATTGGTATTGGAATGAGTATATATATACAACTACATTACTTCCTTTCCAAGTCTGTCAAGTTATACAAAGAAGGTAATACTCCTACAATCTAGGAATACAAAAAGGAAACATATATTTACAAATCGATATAGGAGATACTATGGATACCGAAGATATTTTCCAACACTCTTTGAACCAAAAAATTAAAATCTTAACAGTCGATGCCGCAGTTGATCCAGTAAAGAAATGCCGGAGGCGGTGGTTGACCCATAGCCGATGGAACATTTGACCGAAAAGGAAATGAAAATTATCCAAGATTTAATGAAACCTTAACAAATAGGAGAAAATAGATTATTTGAGACAAATAAACAACCTTACATCAATTGAAAACAACCGATAGTTGTGGACTGTATGTCAAATTATTTGTTTGTTCAGATTGCAATCTGAGTCGGAAGAAGAACTTGTATATAAAATAAAAGTACGTGAAGCTACACCTCAGCATAGCAATTTGGTGCCTTAAAGTAATTCTCTAGTGAAGGAAGACTTAAAAATAGATTAAGTTCTTTTTAAAGGAGTTTTGATGTCTCTTTAACGGTTGTTATGTCCTGTGTAATTTGGAACACAATGCAACAATAGAAACTGACTACCACTCATATATCAATGTTCTTTCATAAATAATAATGCATCAATATAGATGACCCATTTGGATTTGGAAATATAGGTCAACAAAATGAAATACAAAAAAATTTAAATCAGAACTAAAAGTCCTGAAGAATGGGGGTCACTATATTTGAACAAACTTTGTGTCTTACCATCTGTTTTGTAAGTAAATTTTTGACAAAAAAAAAATTGTGAAATCAAAAGTGATGTAGGTATGATGAGATGATAAATAATGATTTGTACATTACTTATTGGGGACTCCAATGTGATAAGAAGAAATTAAGTAGTTCAAGAAAACCAGAAAATTTTATGTGCTAGGTGAAACACATTGCTCTAAAGAACTTAAGCTATTAAAGGGAAATCAAATGTATTTATTTAAAGTGTATTAATAATTCATGGTAGGAGAAAAATGAAAAATTGATGGAAAAAATCCATCCAAGTGCATTCTAAGAAGATTAAGATAAATCTAAATGTATAGACTACCAAAGAAAAAAAAAACTAACCTTCATAGACTTCGGCTATTTGATGCAAAATCACCAGAGTTCAGCTATTTCTTAAATAAAAAAACTAACTTGCAAAAAATTCACCCAGAAACTTTGAAAAATACTCTTAAATAACTGATCTCTTTGTCGGCCTCGTAGTCGGATCCAAAATCAACTTTAAGTATAGCGATCAAGAATTTTTATGCAATTGATAATTATTTTAATATTTAAAAAATCGTGTCGCTACTATCTCACCATTATTTTGAAGTTAACGTCGCGACGTGTTCGTCTAGCCAAGTCGAGAAAATATTTAATTTGTTCGATTTTAAATTAAATGTCTGAATTTCTAAAATTATATTATTTTAATTAATTATTCAAAGTATTGTTTTCAAAATCATTTTAAGTTCCAATTTTTCTTTATTTAAATTATTTTAAGTCCAAATTTCGTAATTCAATTTTATCTCAAAATTCATTCATTCTCAGAATTATTTTCAGTCCAAAATATATCTCTTTTTTCAATACGTTTCTTAATCGAGGTTAGTCAAATTTTTAATTAAACCTAAACTAATCGAGGTGGTAAGTGCTCAGCGCAGCTGTGTGCTTGGTTCGATTCCCCGCAAGGTGGAATTGGCCTTGTGGCAAGCGGGAGTTATTGAGCGTTTCTCATGCTTACCATAAGCCCTTCCACCCTGGCTCCTTGGAGGCATAACCTGGATTTACCTTCCCGAACCAATGACCTTGGGCGTGGTCGGTTCGGGCCCTCAGGGTGTGGGCTACACCTTTTTTTTTTTTCACTTTGGCCGAAAGTTACAATGAATTCCATTTCTTTTCCCATCACTTTCCACTAAACACCAACATCCAACCCATACTTCACCAATTCCTCTACCCCACCTCCACTCCAATACACATTTCATTCCCATCATTCATTCAGAATATCATTATCATTTTTCCATCACCAACCTGCAACTTCAAACCATAGCCACAACACTAGTATCTGTATCACCACCAACCCCAATTTCACCTCCACCAGCAGCAGCCACCTCCTCGATCAAAAACCAACCAAAATCATTCATCATCAGTCACCACCCTGCCTCTTTCCAAATCTGAATACCCAGCCTCATATCACTTTGTAATTCACTATCAAATCAGCCTCCAAACCAGCATCATCGAGCCTCCACCTACAACCTCTGCTCAACCGAACATACCTGACTACTGCCCAACCAAAGTCTAGTCTCTGCCTTCTGCATTCAACCACCCTCTGCTCAAACTCCAAACTTCAACCATTCAACAACCCAATTCAATCCATAACCAACCAAGAACCGCCTGCAGCACCCTTCACAACCCAGCCAGTTTCGCCTGCATCACCACCAACACTGTTCCGTCACCATCGCACCTCCATTCATCATCATCAATCAACACCACCATACTCCACTGCCAAATTGCCATTTTGACACCATAACAACCCCAGTAAACCATCATGGTCATCCCCACAATACACACCGTCAGTCCAACCGGATCACACTGCAATCCACCACCACTGCCAATCTCAGATCAACACCAAACCCAACTCGAAATACCCCCAAATTCAAACCCAAAACCAAGAATAATCAAAACCCAATTACTTACCTCATCTCTAGGCACCTTCGACCGGAGTAGCGCCGGATTATCGCCGGACAAACCATAACTTCCAGCCTCGGTTGCACACGGTTTCGCACTCAAAACTCAAACTTCGGCCTCACCCACACTCCTGACCACACCACTGTCACTCGACGGCGGTATCACCGCCGGGTCACCGCCTGGATCGCAGGTCGCCGCCTGACGCTGCGTTTGAGAGAGAGAGAGAGTGGTTTGAGAGAGAGAGAGTGGAATGAGAGAGAGAGATAAGATCTGATAATATGATTTTTGATTTTAATATTTTAATTTTCGAAAATTACACCCTAAGCCCTAAGCTTTGCAAAATGTTTATTTCAGTCCTTTCAGCTTTAAACTATCATTCCAGTCCCTTAAGTTCTAAATGATTTTAATCGGCCCTTTCATTTTCAAAATCTATTATTTTAGCCATATAGTAATATTTATTTGAGCTTCGACTCAACTTTTGGAAAATTACATTTTAGTCCCTCAACTTCCAAAAATATTCAATTTGGTCCCTCATCTTTCAAAGGTTATTATTTTAGCCCCTAATTATCAAACTTATTTTATTTCAGTCCTAGTAAATTAATTTATTTGATTTTAAACTCAAGTTTCAAAGATATTCATTTTAGTCCTCCAACTTTCAAAGTATTCATTTTAGTCCCTAAATTATAAATTATCATTTTAAACTATATTTCAAAAGATTAAGGCGACTTATTGGCTAAGACGAAGCGTACGGAGAACTTAAAGAAATTGAAGTCATTCCCGCTCAACTTTGCACTCGTCAGATGTGAGGTAAGCTCTCACCTATTAATTGATTTAAATTATGATTGCATATGAATGTTATGTGATTTGTGAAGAGTTATTTTTATGAGAAGAAATGAAAATGTATTTTCATGGAAAGAACAATGGGTAGACTCGCCCCTATTAATTGATTTAAATTATGATTGTATGAGAATGTTATGTGACTTTTGGAAGTCAATTTTATGAAAAGAAAACTTGGAAAGTCCAATGAGTAGAGGGCCGTATCCCATGAGGAACGGGAACGCTACAAAAAGTGAAAAGACCATGCATGCGGGTAAGGTTGGGAGAAGGCCCCTTGAGGGAGCCCAATCCGCTACCCACATTTTATGTTTTAAAGAGTATGCAAAGAAAGAGAATGTATTTCCTTTTTGGAAAAGTTTTTGAGTAGACGGCCGTATCCCTTGAGGAACGGGAACGCTACAAAAGTAGAAAGATTATGAAAGAGATTTTGACTCGGAAAAGGCCCCAGCGAGGGAGCCGGGTTGTTACTAAAGAGAAAGAGATTTTGACTCGGAAAAGGCCCCAACGAGGGACCCGAGTCGTTACTAAAGAGAAATAGATTTTGACTCGGAGAAGGCCCCAGCGAGGGAGTCGGGTCGTATGCGGGCAAGATTGGGAGAAGGCCCCTTGAGGGAGCCTAATCCGCTATCCCATACAATGTTTTAACAGAGTATATGATTTACGAAAAGAAGAGTATATGATTTACGAAAAGAAGAGAATATGATTTATGAAAAGAAGAGACTATGTTTTTAAAGAGCATGCATTTATGTGTTCAATTATCTTGTAAGTTAATTAATTGACGATGAGTCTACTGAGTATTTCCCCCATGAAATGCTCACCCCTACTTTTTAACAGTTTTGCAGATTTCGGAGATGGTGGCAAGCGATGAATGATGGTGGCAATAAATGTTAAATGGATGAAAAGTATGATTTTAATGGTTTCCGTATTTCCAAACATTGAGTAATTTGAGAAGTTCAGTTTTATGAGAAATTATGATATTGTCAATGTCTTTACAATATTAATGGTTCGATTTACTATTTCAAATGGTTTCATAAATGTTTACAATTTTATCGACCATTATAGTTTATTCAATGTTGCCAAGAAAATGAATTTCAATTATTTCTTCCGCAAAAATATTAATTGAAAAGTTAGAAAAGAGAAGAAAAGTGGTGAACCGGGTATACGGAACTCGGGATGCTACACAAAGACTTTAGCTATTTCCTAATTTGCATCTGTCAATATTCCACCACAACCTAGTAAATACACGTCCGTAGTCCTCATTCATAGCATCAACATGAGTATGGATGAACAAAGCAATCTTGGGGGAAAAAAAAGGAAGTGAATTTTTGTTAAATACTCCATTTATCTCAATTTAATAGCTTTTGAAATAAGGAAATCAAGCACCCATCGTTCGGTTTGTCTCTGAATTAATGTTCGCCAAAAAAGAGTTTGATCAGATTTCTAGAAATTAAGAAAACAGAGAGTGAGAAAGAAAAATTGATGAATTCTGTCCTAGAAATATCCCCTTATTCAGCCCCGGCTTATTTCAATTGATGATAGGTTTCGCGATTTGAATACCAAACAAAAAGGAAATGATGCAAGTATATACAAATTCCAATGGTAGCCTCCAAAAATGACCACTATTTCTGCCACTCCAAGCACTGTCACGATCATCACCTGTAGGCCTTGTCCCTTCCAATGTCAAGGTAGCTTCTCCAAATTTAGAATAATTGAGCTCTAAAGCGTCGTTAAAAGCATAGGCATCCTTGAAATCAACATAAGCCATGCTGTTGTTTAGAATATGGTGAATTAATCATATAAACAAAATATCAAAAGCCTACATATCAAACGTGGAATATGATACACATATTATACCTTACAAATCATTTGGAAAAAATGAAAAATTGGTATGGTAGAATGGTATAAATTTTCAGGCTAGAAAATACATTCCCTTAATGATTCAGTTCAAAGGGATCAAACAATAAAGTGATCCAAGTTTTTTTAATTAAAAATCTCAACTGTGATGAATTTTAAATGCATAGGGTTATGATATATCAAAAATGGGGATGTGTTTAAAAAGTAAAGTGAGAATCAACACGACTAACTAAATAAATTTGTGAAGTCCTACATATAATGTTGAAGAAGTACCTCTAAGTAATGAGACTAGAAAAAATGTAGTCAAAACAATCAAAATTAATTTTTATAGAAATAATTTTAAACATGGCCAAAACCCATGCATTAGACGCATTGATGCACTATGCTCATGAATGACAGCTTATCATGTTCAAAACCATGAATACAAACACAGACACATCCTAGCATGAATAAAGAGTCAAAATCACAAATTCTAGTTCTGCACAAGCTATGTGGACAATATTAGTAGCCAAGACAGGTCATTTTTTTCTTTTCAAAAAAGTAGGATCATGCCACTTTGGAGAAGCCCAGACTCTGAAGTTGCAAGTTTATATATTTTATGTTTAAATAAGCATTTCTATACTTTTGTGTTTATTCCTCTACCTATTCTTTTATATTGTATCACTACAACAAAAAAGGGCTTTTGCAACACTTGAATTGCAACATTCGGCAGTTGAATGTTGCTAAAGAGACATATCGCAACATTTTAAGAAGTGAATGTTGCGATTGGTGTTAACAATTGAGCTTTAGCAACATTTGTCAAGTGAATGTTGCAAAAGAGACTCATTTGCAACATTTATTGAATGTTGCAAAAGAGTTCAACATTTTGCAACGTTTTTTAAACGTTGCAAAAGGTACCCCTTTTGCAACGTTTAAAAAACGTTGCAAAAAGTACCCTTTTACAACGTTTAAAAAACGTTGCGAAAGGGCCCCTTTCGCAACATTTTTTAAACGTTGCAAAAGGTACCCCTTTTGCAACGTTTAAAAAACGTTGCGAAAGGGGTACCTTTTGCAACGTTTAGCAAGTGTTGCTAAAGGGTACTCATTTGCAACATTTTTAAAACGTTGCAATAGCTTAGTTTCAAGGCTAGATTTCACATTATCTAAAGTTAGGTGACTAAATTGAAATTCTCGAAAAATCAAATTATATTATCAGATCTTTTACTATCTCTCTCTCACTCAATTCCAATCGATCAGAGAAAAAGAGAGACGGCGATCTCTGATACTTCCAAAATACGACGTCCACCGTCGGCGAATCCGGTGGTAGTATCATCGTTGAGTGAAGGCGGTGCGAGCGTAGTGTAGGTGAGGCTGAATTTTGGGGATCGATTTAGGTCTAAACCGAAGCTAGAGTTCGAAGGTTTTCCGGCCAAAACTACGTTTAAGAAGGCGTCGGTCGAGGTAAGTAACTAGGTAATTGATTTTCCCTGGGTTTTGGGTTTTATTTGGTTAAGGATTTGGATTTGAGGCTGGTAGATGGGGATTCCGGTTTGGCAGTGGAGGTGGCGGTGGAGTTCGATGCAGTGGTATGGCCGTCCTTGGTTGCAGGCTGTGATGATGATGGAGATGATTTATTTGATGGTTAAATTTGATTAGAATATGACAGTGGGCGATGAATAGGCGGTAGTGATGGTGTTGCTAGGAAAAATTGAAATCGGTGGCTGTGCTTGGACTTGGAATTAAAATATATTTCTTTGTCCCTGGTGTAATTACTCATCAGTAATCATATATTTTTTTGCCCCGAAAAATTTATGTTATTGCGAAGATATACACGGCAATGCATAGTATGATAGTAATGCACATTCCAGCAGTATTTGATTCTTATCTCATGTTCTGACTAATTAGCTAAACCAGTTTCAAAAGTCACAAGTGCATCATAAATGTAAGAATAACTGTAAAATCCCTTATAAACTTAGCCAAAATTCAATTCAATTGTATACTATTCTGTGATGGATTCTGAGCATTTATTCTCATTACATAGTAATACAGTACTTCCATCAATATTTGATTCATATCTGAAGACTGAAGGTCTGAAAGTTGTTGTTGAAAGGAGTTCTGAGACTAATGAAGTGGAAAGTTCTCTGCCGCTTCAGACAACTTTAGCTGAGTAAGATGTGTGGTATTTTTATCGTGATGAACTGATAAACTGGATTATGGTTACTGTTGGCCACACATCTTACTGAAATTCTATGAAGTGAATAAGGTAGTGAGTGATGAGCATGATTTGGAAATGGATGGTGAGGTTGGCTGCGTAGGGAGATAGCAGTGGTTGCAGATTTGCAGATTTTGGTGGTGCTGCAGGCGGATGAAAATGGTGATTGGCCGGTTTGGAGTTCAGCCTGGCAGGGGTGGTGACGGTGAAGGGGGCTGGTGATGCTTGATGTTGGTTTACTGGGGAGGTGGTGATGGTTTGTGATCTGTAGATGTTGGTGGCCAGTTGCCTCCGATTCTGCTTCTCAGGGGAGTCAAATTTTGGTTTCGATTTTAAATTCCTTTACTTTACAAAGCTTTTTCCCTGCGCGTTTCTTCTTTGTTGATTATCCAATATTTTATTTTTGCATTTCTTCTTATTTTGTTATTAAAAAAAAAAAAGTAAATATCTCTACATTGTGATTCTGATTTTTTTTTTTTCATTTTTTCTGCAATAAAAATAGTGTATTCGTGAAGATCCTAATGAGACCACTGAACATGAAGTTCCTAATGAAATCTTCAGCCTTGAGTATGTGTTTCATGATTTGCAGGTAAGTGTGTTCTATAAATTTTGTTTGATTGTTTAAATATTATTTTAGACCTGATAAGCTAAGAAGTTTGAAGTCCATAATTCAGATATGATGAAATCTGTGCAAATTGCACATAAATCCTGCACAAGAAATATCAGAGATGTAATTTCATGTATGGGGAGCAAATTGATAGTCAAGCAAATTCAGGCCACACACAGCTCCGCTCCACATGCTTGACCACAGAAACTTCGGAAAGTGACTGATCTAGTTCAGATAGTCTGAGATTTTTTTTTTTTTGGGGTCAATATTTGCTTGATGCTAAATTTTTATTAGGTGTGAGGAAAATCATTCTGGAATGCTGAGCAGTCCATGAAATTATCATATAGTATTGACTTGAGATTAACTCTTAGCAACTTGCAAAACCTCATAATTTTAGTGTTGATATAATAACCCATTCTCCAAACATCCTATGGAACCCAAGCCAACTGACACAATAATAATGTTGTTGAAAACTCATTCCTAAACCAGTGGGCATTAACACATCAAAATGGAACCCACTATTAAACTAAAAGGACTGATGAAAGTATATCCTTAATGATGAAGCATCTTACATTCATCAAAGTTTGGAAACAGGAAAAATGAATATTTTTGGTTATAGACCAGTTTCCTATGAGCCAGAATAGAGAATAGAGGCGAAGAATCTATCCACTTACTGGAGTGAAGTGCAAAACTTCTGTTACATAATTTGAATCTTCAAATTTAAGTTTTGTCATTGCATGTTTTAATCATCTTAATTTTAATAGTTGCATAAATGTTATATGATTTACGATTTTTAGTGTAATTTTTTACCTCAAACATTGCATGTTGTCATAAGTAAAAAAATATAAATTTTTTGGTTAATTATTCTCTTTCAGCATAGAATTGCTCAAGAAACCATTCTTTTCAAAAGATGAGCAATTAAGAGAGGCACAAGCTTCTTATGGTAAGAAACATTTATTTATTCAATGATCTTGTGTAATTCTTATTTATGACTAACTTCATATAAGTCTATTTGTTATTCAAGCTAAATTTGAATTCAAGATTTTTGTTAGCTATTATTAATTAGTTTTAAGTTTGATTTGGGTTTAGATAGAGTTTATTGTTGAATTTGTAATATTGAGGAGTTAGGGATTGATGTTGGAAGTTGTTTGAGGTGTTGGTTTGATTTTTAAATTATTATGTTGGTTATGATATTTTTTTACAGGTTGACTAGGTCCAATTTATAGGGGAGGTTCTGTTGAAATTTCTATAGAATTTTTTACAATAGAAGTAAAGGAAAGAGAAGTTAACGCGTCTTAAGTTTAGGTTTTACACTTTGAGTGAAAGCTCATTTTCCTTGGTGGTAGATCTAGCATCTAGCTGACATCTGTCATCGATGCACTTTCACGTCTTTGGTCTAGTAGATTGATTTAGGACAAGTCATATCAATTTCTATGAAATCAAATTTGAAAGATATAAATATATTTTGTTTTTGACTCTATTTTTTATTTTTTCTACCATTTATTAAGTAAAACGTGACATTCACTTATAACTTTGCTCAAATTTGTTATAGGTGTAACTTTGAAGATGGACCGAATTTTGCGATCTAAAGGTGCGGTTATATTGCGGGATGAAGTTGATATTCCCGTAGTAAAATATTTCTTTTGTCAAATGATGATGTTTTTTTGCGATTTTGTTAAACATTATCAACATTTTCTTTCGTGAATTTGTTATTCTGTATTGTGGATTTATTAGACATTATTAAGACTTTATTTTGTATGGATTTGAAAATTCATAATGTATTTACTTTTGTTTTTTATTTAAAGTACCATTTTAATGAAGTAATTACAAAAATTTGGGTTTTATAAATAATTTGTTCAATAATATTTTTTTAAAATATATATATATATATATATATATATAGCAACGTTAAAAAAATGTTGCAAAAGGGTTTACGGCAACAATCAATAAATGTTGCAAAAGATTGGGTTAATAGTTTTTGCAACACTTTAAAAACGTTGCAAAAGGGTCTACGGCAACACTTAAAAAACGTTGCAAAAGGGTCTACCGCAACATTTAATAAACGTTGCAAAAGGGTCTACGGCAACACTTAAAAAACGTTGCAAAAGGGTCTACCGCAACACTTAATAAACGTTGCAAAAGGGTCTACGACAACACTTAAAAAACGTTGCAAAAGGGTCTACCGTAACACTTAATAAACGTTGCAAAAGGGTCTACCGCAACACTTAATAAACGTTGCAAAAGGGTCTACCGCAACACTTAATAAACGTTGCAAAAGGTCTTTTGCAACGTTCAAAAAACGTTGCAAAAAGTTTTTTCTCTACGGCAACACTGCGTTTTGCAACACTTGCAAAACGTTGCAAAAACCTTTTGGCAACATTTTTTGAGTGTTGCAAAAGGCTATTTTTGTTGTAGTGTATTACAGTTTCTTCATTCCATGTTAGAGCAATATTAGTGTTGGGCCCCTCAATATTCGATTTTTATGAAACAGTGTTACAACTTGGGGGGAATAAAACCAAATGGGAGGGGGAAACTGGAAATGAAGGGCGAAAAGTACTCCCAAATTTACAAAACTCCAACACAAGATTAAAGGTGGTGGATGGCTTCCTTTCCATTTTTTTTTCTAACATATATGGGATATATCTCCACAGTAATATTTTTTTATTTTAACACCATATTGTTAATAAAAAAGTGAAAAAATAATGTAAAAAACCCTGAAAAGTTTCTATAAATGCTTATATTTTTCCCCTCTAAATTTTTACACAGTAATCTTCAATCTCTCAATTCTTTTATTTGCATTTTTATTTCCTTCCTCTATAATTTTTGAAAAAAATAGATTTTCCTCTGCACATTATTTGGGAATAGCGAATAGGTTTTAATTCCCCCCTAAATTTTTCCCCTGGATTTTTCCCCCAAATTAAGGGTTCCCAACTTGCTTAATTCATGCCAAAACACTGTTGAAGTGCCGAGGGATCCATGCGAAGCCAAGAACACAATTGAAGACAGAAGATCAAGGGATGAATAGGGTGACATCTATCTATTTTTCTTGTGGTTTTTATTCAATTATGTATCTAGGCTAGGTTTTAAATGTTAGAATTGTGATGAAGCATTAAATTCCGGATTTTATGTGTCACTCTGATGTTTAATTTAATTAATTCATGGGTTTGAGCAATTGATACATGCTTTTATTATTATGCAATTACTTGATCACCAATTGTATGATTTTAGGTTATGTTTTCTTAAGTTCGAAAGATTAGGAATTCATTAGACTAGCTTCAATTGACACAAAGTTTCAATTGCCACAAAGTCCGATGGGGGATAGAAATATACCCCTATGCTTTGTGTTATCTACAATAGTACTCACAGTTCTTTAATGCTTTCTTGCACATTCGTATTCAACAAAGAAATATAGTTGGGTCGTGTGTAAGAATAGGCGTTAATGCTTGTCCGAAAGGGAGTTTTAACAACATTAGGAATATGGATTTTCAAAGCCACGTGAATTATTATTAGACAATTAGAGTAATGCTGCTTAATTGATGGAACTAATGTGGATTCTCAATTCTAGCATATTCATAAATTTTACTTATTTATTTAGTTTAATCTTTATTTTAGTTTTCAAAACAACTTTCTCAAATCAAAACAAATTTCTTGTTCCGGTTAAGGTAATAGTCTAAAATACAATTTAAAATAATTTCTATGAGATCGATACTTGGACTCACGTCCATTTTATTACTTGCGCGACCTGTGCACTTGTGGAGCGAACAAGAAATTTGGGCTGAAACCCTCTCTTCTTCTGCCACTTCGTATCTATGCGAGCTCGCAATCTATGGAAAAAAATATGTAAAAACATATAAATGGTAATCTGCACGTTGATTATTAGCAGCTAAAAAAAAGGTATGGTAAATCCCTTTATTCTATTGTCTACATTTCAGGACAAACTAAATCAAGTATCATCTTCGAGGAAATATGTGTACGTTCCATGTAGAAACTGGATGTTTGGAAACTTAATTCTTTACCATTCTTGAAAACAAATTCCCATTTTTATGTGTCTATACAATTTAGTAATGCATATTAGCATTCTATCTTAATAAGACCTCCATCATGGATGATGTGATCCCGGGTGGGGGTCACGACGAACACGCGGAAGAATTGCCGAGAAAGTCTCGAATTCAGGTTGGAACGGACGATAACACTATGACTCAAGCCTCATGATGCAAGAATCAAGGGTATATTAAACTCGAGACCCGTTATGATAAGGAAACAAGAACCATAATTGGGTGAACGCCACAAAGGTTATCCAATTCCTTTGATAATTTCTATTTGTTAAATGCCACAAATATCACACAATATTTGATAAGTTCGGGTTAAAGGGAATCCTCACCTTTAGAGAGCAAAAACACTCAATATATTTCATTCATCAAAAACTTATTGTTACGAGGAAAGAAAAGGATATAAATAATGTAAAAACAAACTAAAACTAGGTATAACCGCAATAGGGGTACAAAATAAACCCTAAAACAAGTAAAAATGGAATTTAACCTAAAATGTGTGGAAATTGAAAAGAAATTAAGTTACGGCCCTAATGGCCCGATTGCATAATTTCTTCACTTTCCTAAGAAGCATGCTGTCTTGGTATTTTGGTTATAACATTCTCTCCTCACGTCCGATTGTGCTGATTCAAAGTGCATCGGAAAGAAGACTCAAAGATCTACAATTCTTCTGGAAATAGTTATTCCCAAATTTGGACGTATTCTATAAAAAAACTGAGCTTCAATCTCCGATTAAAAATATGGATCACAATCCCAGCGGGTTTTTGATTGCCAATTTTATCCCAAATCGTCTTTGACCATAATTTTTGCCACCAATTTTCTTCCATGACATTATAGAATTTTAACCCTTTGAACATGCCCTTAAATTTTTGCTCATAACATTCTCTCCCGACGTCCAATTGTGCTGATTCAAAGTGATTCAGAAAGAAGACTCAAAGATCTACAATTCTTCCATAAATGGCTATTCCCAAATTTGGACGTATTCTATACGAAAACTAAGATTCAATCTCCGAATAAAAATCTAGATCACAATCCCAGCGGGTTTTTGATTGTTAATTTCATCACAAATCTTCTTTGATCATAATTTTTTCCTCCAATCTTCTTCCCACATGACATTATTGAATTGGACCCCTTTGAACATGCCCTTAAATTTTTGATTGGATTGATTTGTATTTTTTTCCATCAAGCTCTCCATGATTCGTATAATTCCCTCATTCTTTAGGATGATGAGTCCCAAATCATAGTGTTGTTCTTGATGTTTCACTGTACCTCCTGGATCAAACGAAAAATTATTGATTCCATGACATGAAGACATTGAAACACGGGGCTAATTGACCAAGGTCGATACGATTCAAGCTTCCATGTGTAATCAACCTGCAATAAAGATTGAAATAAAATGGGGAGGGAAATGTTAGTTTCAAAAGGTACAAGGTATGGATCCTTGTATTCGTGATAGATCACCTCCCTATCCTCCTTTGTCACAATGAGGCTCTTCTCTTCACCTCTTTCAACTTTTCACTCTCTTGCTCAATATTTTTAACTCCAAGCCCAACCACATCTTCTCCGAACTCCACATTTTTATCACCATGTTCATACACTACCTCATTACTACCCAAATGTGGATCTTCCACTTTAAAACTCAAATCTTGAACACCCACCTCAACTTCTAACTTATGCTTCTCATCATCAACAATTGTATTTACAATGATTCCCTCGCTACCCAACTCTACCTTTTCCTTACCAAATTTTGGAGTTTCTTCAACTACTTCTAATTCATGTTTCAAGTCTCCCTCCTTCTTTTCAACATCCCTATCCCGAGGTTCTTTTTGTAATTCAACTATAATTGCCACCTCTTCCTCATCAAATTTTGGAGTTTGATCATCTGTTTTTAATTTCAACTCCATCTCCTTCTTCTCAATATCCTAATCCCCACGATGCTTCCTATTACACCACCTTTCACTCTCCTTCCTCACCCTCCGTGAATCTTCTAGTCCGTCCTCTAATGTTAACTCATATAGTGCGCATGTTTTTCCTCTCTTAAGGAATTTGTATATGTGCATACTCTTATTATAAATAGTCTCCCTTCTCGTCTTCAAGGTTTTCCCAGTAAAATATTATAAGATTTTAATGGCACTACATCACATCATACATCCTCACTATACCTTCCATGGGCGATAGGCACTAGAACTTGTTTGGTTACTTTGAACTTCCCAAACTCCCTCATCAATGTCATTCTATATGGTTTATAGTGTGGTATAAGGGGTAGTCTTAATTTTTCAAGCCCGGTGCGACTAACACAATTAGTAAAGCACTCTCCATCAATTGCCACACTACACCCCTTAAGATCCACATAACATCTAGTTTTGAACAAGGAGCCCATATCATAATCCATTCCTTATGTGGCGTTAAAAAAATTCAAGAACAAAGAAGATTTAGACATCAAATAGCAAGAACAAATTTTATTGACTTGGAAGGAAATGAATACCAAGAATTTTAAAGAAACTCAAGTAAATGGTTCTTGAATTTTGGAATGACTACCCCTTTTTTTAATAAGGGATTTTCGAAATTAAATAATGGACACAGAAACAACTTGTGATTTTTCTTATGTTATTTTTTGAATTAAAGACTCAACATATGATGAAGAACACGAAGAACAACAATAAAGACTCGACAAAAAAAAAGGATATGGATGATTCTGTGTAGACTCGATGATAAAAACGCAGAATCAAACTAGGATAGAAAAGAAAAATAAAACCTGAATCCAGAGTCCAGCTCTGATACCAACTGATGTGATCCCGGGGAGGGGGTCACGACGAACAATCTGAAGAAACACCGAGAAAGTTCCAAATTCAGGTTGGATAAGACGATAACACTATGACCCGAGCCTCACGACGCAAGAATCAGGGATATATTAAACCAGAAACTCGATACGATGCGAAAACAAGAACCATAATGGGGTGAACGCCACAAAGGTTGTCCAATTCCTTTGATAAGTTCAATTTGTTGAACGCCACGAATATCACACAATATTTGATAAGTTCGGGTTAAAGTGAATCCTCAGCTTTAGAGAGCAGAAACACTCAATATATTTCATTTATCAAAAACTTATTGTTACGATGAAAGAAAAGGATATAAATAATGTAAAAACAAACTAAAACTAGGTCTAGCCGCAATAGGGGTACAAAATAAACCTAAAATAAGTAAAAATGGAATTAAACATAAATTTGTGGAAATTAATCAGAAATTTAGTTACGGTCGTAATTATTGAGATTACGGCCGTAATGGCCAGACTGCATCATTTCTTCACTTTCTTCAGCAGCATGCTCTATTGGTATTTTGGTCATAACATTCTCTCCTGACTTCCGATTGTGCTTATTCAAAGTGCTTCGGAAAGAACTCAAAGATATACAATTCTTCTAGAAATAGCTGTTCCAAAATTTGGACGTATTCTATACGAAAACTGAGCTTCAATCTTCGATTAAAAATCTGGATCACAATCCCAGCGGGTTTTTTGATTGCCAATTTCATCCCAAATCTTCTTTGACCATAATTCTTGCCTCTAATCTTCTTCCCACATGACATTATTGAATTGGAGCCCTTTGAACATGCCCTTAAAATTTTGATTGGCTTGATTTGTTGTACTTTCCTTCAAGCCCACCATGATTCGTATCAATGGATCAATTTTAGGTAAAGGATGATTAACAAGTATTTGGAAGTGGTTTCCACTTACAAAAAAAATGTCTTCATTATTTTACCACAACTGTTAATGTGTGTGCAACATTCAGCAAATCTATATATTTTAATTTATATTATTTCTCTCACAAAAGATGCATCTAGGCATTGTGCAATAGAAAACTTCGGGAAGATGTATTTTTATCGATAAAAGTAGACAAAGAAAGAAATACACAATTGAAGTGGAAGAAAGAAAAGTTCCAGTGAAATGGAAATATACAAATGCACATAAATTATTTTCGTAATTAGTTATGTACTAACTTTTATACATATAAAAAATACAAATATTGTAAGCATCCAATTCTAGGAAATGATAAATCCCAACCTCAAATGCACTTACAATGTATTAGTTCTATAGCCACTCAATATCATATATAGATCAACACAAGCAACATGTACCGAAACCCAATCAAATATGTCAAAATAAGAAAACTCATAAAGAAAAAAATCAAAACTAACTACATAAATGCTTGAAAAAGAGTTGATTAGCTCCTATAGATTTCACAACTTCAAGAAGTGAATAAATACTATCATTAGATCTTTTTGTGACAAGAGAAGTGCCTAAGGTTCTTAAAGAGGCATCAAGATTTTCAAATGCTAGCAGCTAGATTATCTTCCACTGTTGCCCCTTCCCTCACTCTAGTAACTAATGCTGGATTATCTTCCACTCTCAGATCTCTCCTGAACCATACAATACTACATCTACCCCCTGAACAATAAATAACTTGTTCTTTCTTTGTTTTGGGGTTGGTGGGAATCTCCCAAATTTCTGCGTGAATCTTGATTTTCTTGAAGTTAATCTAAGAAAAAAGGCAGCTAAATGAAAAAAGGTCTCTAGCATTCTTCGAAACACATTCAAGTTTTTTGAGTTCACAAATTAATAGAAATGATATGATGCATGTCCAGTGCAAAAAATCATGCCCCACCCCCTATGGGGTGGGGTGCTATGCACTGGACGTGCACGGTATTGTGCATGTCCGATGTGCACTACATCAGTTCTCCAAAAATTAAGTAATGAAAATATGTCTACACAATTTACCCTTACATTTTTTAACCAAACATATTATAAATTTCAAACTCGTAGAATATAAACGATGAACACCTACCGAAGAGAAGTCCTAAAAATGAAACCTTGAAACTCCAGTCGGTGGGGAGAACTGCTAGCCCAGACACACTGATTAACGAGATAAATGGATACAGGGACATGGCAAGGTATCATCAGAGAAGGCGGTTGAAGTTGGGAACAGTGGCAGCGGGCTTGAGAGAGAGAGAGGGGAAACGAGGAACAAAATGTGAGAGAGATAGTGCAATTAGGGCTCCGACTACGGTATAATTGAATGAATTGATTGATATTTGTCCTTGTTTAATATAGAGTAGATGATGTGTTAAATTTTCATTGGTTCAATCACAATAAAATATTGTAGTCAAGACTTTCTTGTAAATTTGGAATATCAAATTTCTAGTGCGGGTATTTAAGTCCAAAATTCAAGAAAATAGACATCACTAAAAATTGGGACATATTTGCAAGTGACAATGTAAAAATGGACATTTTATGTAATTTCCTCTAGTAGTCTAGATAATTCACACGAAAATTCACACACGGAATCCACCTCTATCTCAGTGTCTCCTTACAACTGTGCAACCCCTCCAAACTATCCTACAATTGGTTCAAGGAATTATAATTTTTTTTCTGAATGTTTAGGTTTAGCGTGTAAGGTTTATTATTTTCAACCTATTTAGCAGTTTGAATCAAATAATTCCTTCATGATGCAATACATAAACCTCATGCAAAAATAATATCAACTTTCACCTGAATAAGCATAAATTAACCAGTGTACAGAAAGGCGCTAAAATGCACCGACTATGCGCACATACGTGCAATGTAGACTGAAGACGCGTCGTATAGGGTCCATGCGCGTCTTAATGTGCTAGAACGGGTGAAAACCGGTCCAAATTGATTTAAATCGGTAAATAACTGATCAAAACAAATAATAAACCGATTTTTTCCTGGTTCGATTCAATTAAAAAAAGATCAGACAGGATTTTGGTATTAAAATAATTATTATTTAATTATTTAACACCAAAATGTAGGAGGGACTAAAGGTTGGGGGCGACATAGCAATTATGCCACCCCTTTGCAAGAATCTCCATCCCATCAGCCTTTTTATAGAGGGTTGTTGGGTCTCTCATCCCACTTAACAACCGATGTGGGATGAGAGAAAGTGAGAAATGCCTCGTTTTCTTTCTTTTAAATTGATTTTTCTCTTCTTTTTTATTCTTTTTTGAAACTATTTTTTATTTGTAATTTATTTATTTGGTAAGCTTTCCACTCTCAAATATATTATTTAAATATTAATTTATCTTAGTTTTTGTGGGTTAAAATATTTTAAAATATACAATAAATAAAATTAACAATAATTAATCTTTATTTTCTTTGAATTAGTAATTTTGAGATTAAAGAATATTGTTGTTGTATATTTTATATTTTTGTGTATTAAATATTTATGTAAAAAACTATTTAATGTCTTTAAAAAAGTAAAATAATATTAAAAATTTGAAACGCATTTTGACGCCAATTCTTCGAATTGACACGTTAAACTTGTAATTCTTGATTCTTGACCTCGATGCTTAGCAATGCATTACGCCTTTTAGAACCTTGAAATTAACCAAACCCACAATTTTTCCACAATTTGAAACTTAATACTTGATTCCAATCTAACATCATTATTGGCAAGACCATCTAACCCACACAAGCATACAGAAGAAAATAAAATCTTTTTTTTTAAAAAAAAAAATAGAGAATGCGTTTCAAAAGTAAAAACTACACCATACTCAGTCATTCTAAGAAAATTAGAATATCTAATGATTTTACAAACAACAGTTCTTTTCTTTTTTTTGGGTAATAAAAAATATTTTAATTTAATTATAGAATGCGTCTCGAGAGTAAATAACTCCGTACTCGGCCATCTATGATTAAATTAAAATACAAAAGTAACACCAAAATAAAAACATGTATAACAAGTATTTTAATTTAATTATAGAATGCGTCTCGAGAGTAAATAACTCTGTACTCGGCCATCTATGAGTAAAATAAAATACATAATAAAATAAAAACACACAAAACAAGTAATGTCCTCCCCAACAAAATCTGACAGTGTCCTCAATGTCACCAAAGAAAAAGTAGGAGAGATATCACCTAGTTTTTGCAGTTAACAAAATATGCATGAAAAATGTAAAAATCAAAAAGAAGAAAATGCTGTGAGGAAAATCAAAAGATAAGAATTTCACATTTCACAATTTTAACTCCAAATCTAACTCATCCGTGTTTCTTTTTCGCTTGCTGCTTTCTAGTAATGACCAATCAATCTGGGCTCTATCTGGATCTCTTAATGGAACATATGTTTGCAATTTCCCAAATAACTCGTCAATAAATGATGCAGAAATCACAATTTTTCGAGCCACGGAAGAAATAATTTTTTTTTCATCACATGATCAATAAATGCTAATAAACCATCAAAGAAACTATTAACATTTAAGAGTCCTATGTGTTTAGTGTGCATGTTCATATGAGCCCACGAGATTATATTAAAAAAAAATTCTATTGAACCAAACCTCCTGGTAAAGCAATGATAGCATCAGATCCAGCAATCATTAAGGTCATGCGTTCATGAAAGGATTTAGTTTTTACCTCATAAACCAGTGTTTTTCCACAAACTTTTGTTAGAGGGGTTGGTATGACACCAAAAGTTCGCGTTCCATGTATATGTGCAGCTTGTGCAATGCATCCCATCAATCAGCAATTGTGACTTGGTAGAACCTTAAAGCTGAAAAATAACAAAAAATAAATAAAAAAATCCAAGAGCAAATATGAACATGTAGTTGTGATTTTGACTCATATCTTCATCTGGGTTTACATCCAGAAATGACTTAAACACCTTCTATGAGTTTGGGATATGCTTCCCATCCATTTTTCTTATAAATTAGCAATTAAAGGGTCTTTTTCAGTCAGATTTCCAAGACTATAACGTTGTTTTTCAGCTTTAAATTGATTCCATAAATCAAGAAGTGTCATTTGTACATACCCACTAGGATGCGTCTCAAGAGTCAGTCGAATATTATCTAAAGACTCCTTACTCAGTCCATCCTTAATGAATGCTATTTTACCTTCTCGATTTATAGACATGTACCCAGTGAACGACATCGTGTGTTATAGGTCCATCGAGCACATTTATAATTTCATGCAAAAAATTTCCTCTTCTTTTCTTTGCAAAACTACTCTTACCTAAATCGGACATATGTTTAGTACAAATATCAGAAGCTTCACCAACTAATACAACTTTTGCTTCAATTAACCAACAAATATCTTCTAGTATGCCTTTGTACATTAACATCCTTATGGCTACGTAGATCTTTTTCAAATATTTTAAAGGAAATGTCGGATAATGTTTTCAAAGAGTTAAAATCTCAAAATTCATTTTTTTTAATATAGACAAGATCAAAACAAAAGCAAACACACAATTGTAAAAATTTAAAAAGAAAACACTCAAGAATAAAGAAAAAAATTTCCTAATGTTTGATTAAAGAAGAAAGAACGAAAATCTCAAGTAGTTAGTTGTGTTTTGTCAAAGTATCAAAATGATCGTTTATCCAGAGGAAATTTCATCACCATTCAATCTACCAAACGGTAAAATAATAGTGTGTCTGACGACATTTCCACTCACACAATATCCCATAAAGTTTTGCATTTTGACCACTTTTACAATGGTTGAGAAAACTTGTCGGGTGACACGATCAAAATATTGATTACGCTCACCGCTTCAGATTTTTTTTTTTTTTTTTTTTTTGTAAACACCCTTAAACTGAAATAAAAATTATTCCCCAATATCTCCAAATACAAAAAAAGAGACAAATGAAGTAGGTACTCCCTGAGTAAAAATCTGATTTTTTTATTAAGGTCGAAACTTCAAGATCCAGTTGTGTAAATCCTTTAACTTTTTCAGTATTGGGTTATGTGTCATTGGCCACCTAAAAAAAATCAAAATGAATAAATTAAAAATCATAAAAGAAAAAAATAGATAGAAAAATCTAAACAAAATAAGCCTCTATTTGGAAAAAATGTTTTTACATGTTTTTAAACAATTTTTTTTACACTATTTCCAAAATTACTTTTTAAGCACACATGTTTTCTCTCTCCACTTTCAACAACATATTTTACCTAGAAAACATAAAAAAGATATTTTTAAACACAAAATCCTTAACAAACATAGCTTGAAAGAAAAAATTTGGGTTGCCTCTCAACAAACACTTGTTTATAGTCTACAGCTAGACTTTGTTGTTTCTCATTTTTCATCAATTGGATTCTCTAGTTACATTTTTTTCATGTCTTAAGATCGATGCAAATGATTCATAATACAGTTTCAACCTATGTCCATTCACTGTGAATTCTTTTCCTGTCTACAAACTTTTAATTTCTACTGCGCCATGAGGGAAAATACAAGTGATAACAAATGGTCCAATCCATCTAGATCGTAATTTACCTAGGAATAGCTTGAGGCGTTAGTGAAAGAGATGAACTTTTTGTCCAACAACAAAAGTTTTTCTTGAGATCATTTTATCATGATATGACTTAGTCTTTTCCTTGTAAATTTTTGAACTTTCATAGGCATCATTTCGAATTTCCTCAAGTTCATTTAATTGAAGTTTCCTTTGATCACCCGTTGCATTGATATCCATTATGTCAATCGAAAAACATGAATGTATATCACTAGGGTGCCTCATCGCTTCAAAGATGTTAAAGCGAATTACTTCTCCATCAAATTCCATTGTTAATGTTCCATCATACACATCTATTTTTGTTCTTGCCATTCTCATAAATGGTCTTCCCAAGATCAATGGCAGTGATATAGTTGTTGACTCATCATTCCTTTCGAGAACATAAAAATCTACTGGAAAAATCAATTGATTAACCTGCACCAAAACATCTTCCAAAATGCCTTTTGGAAATGCATTCGATCGATCGGAAAGTTGAATAGCTACGCATGTTTCCTTTAGTGACCCGAGATTTAGAGAAGCATTAATAGAATATGGCATGAGATTAATAGATGCTCCTAAATCTAACATGGCTTTTTCAATCCTGTTGTTACCAATTATGCATGGAATGGTAAAACTTCCCGGTTCCTTATATTTTGGTGGAAGTTTTCGTTGTAAAACAGATTACACATTTTCTCCTACACTTACTACTTCATTACTGTTTAGCTTTTGTTTGTTAGTGCACAATTCCTTGAGGAATTTTACTTAGCGTGGCACTTGGTAGATGGCATCTAAAAGTGGTATGTTCATTTGCACCTTGCGAAGTCTCCAAAATTTCCTTCTCATGTTCATCCTTTTAAAACTTTGCAAACCCGCCAAGAAAAGGAAGTATAGGAACAATAGAGTGAATAGGAACTTTAGAATTTACCTTAGGTCTCGAGATTTCTTTGATGGGAATCTTAGCTTCCTCCTTCTCAAGTATCAATTTTCTGTCTTGTTTTGATTCCTCGGTATGTTTCTCCATCTCTCTTGGTGCTTCTACTGGTTCATCTAGTTGCTTTCCACTTATTAGCATCACGACAATTACGTTTTCTCTTGGATTGATTGGTTGGGAAGGAAGTTTCCCAAATCCTTGAGCTTCCATTTTTCCAACAACATTGGCTAATTGGCTCACCGGTGTCTCCATGTTTTTTACAGCCATTTTTGTTTCTTGTGGAAATTGAACTAATCTAGAGGCTAGTGATTTAACTATTTCTTAAAGTGACATTTCCATGTTTTGAACAAGAAGTTGTTGACGTGGCTGAAATTGTTGTTGATGTTGCAATAGCTAAGGTTGCCTCGGTTGATTAAATCCTGGGGGACGATTGAATTGTGAATTTGGGGCTATGAAATGATTTTCTACGTAACTCAGATTTGGATGATCTCTCCATCCTGAATTGCACGTATTCGAATAAGGACCCTATCTTTGTCTTTGTTGCATTTGAAATCCTCCGATGGCATTTGCTTGCTCTGGCATCCCTACTTGCAAAGTTGAGCACAACTCAGTGGAATGTCCTATAATAGAACAAATTCCACACATTTAAACTTTTTGGATTGTCCCAGTTGCCATTTGTTGCACTAAAGATGTTATATTTGCCAATTGTTTTTCAAGTTAAGACGTTCCAACCTCATTCACCTTGTGAACTATTGGTTCAACTCGAATTCCAAATTGCTGTAAGTTTGCTACCATGGTAGCAATTAAATTCCTAATAGCTACTAGAGTTTTATCTACCAACACTTCTCCACTGGCTGCATCAGTCATGCTTCTCTCCATTTGCGTTTTCGTCCGTTTGCGTTTATTTCACCAAATTTAGCTTCCAAATCTTCCAATTGAATCTTCAATATCATGTGAGAGTAGACAAATGGTTCGATTCATCTTTTTGAAAGTTTGCATTTAAGTCCCCGAACTTTGAGTCATCTCATTTTAGCTCTATTTTTTTTGTCAATTTCCTTTGATTCTTTCATTTCGCATCGAGATTCACCTAATAGATAAAATTTAATTAAACCAAGCTATAATTCATCAAAATCAATAATAAAAACTCTAGTTTAACGATTAAGATAAGTGTACAAGATGCACTTATCAACTTGTTCTTGTAGTAGGTAGTATCGAACAAAACAACATCACAGAAAAGACTCTGCATCACGTCCAATAAGTTCCATCCGCTGATCTCTTTGTTGATGTCTTAAATCTCCGTCGGTGTAATTGTGAGATGATGGACCACCAACCTCAATCTCAAATAAACGCATTTTCTGCTAAGTCAGAATGTTTACCTGAGCAAACTGTTCGGTCAATGATTTTTTTGAAGCGGAGACACTACGATAGGAGCGTAGCAAGTGAACTTTGCTAGGTGTAGTGAGGGGATGATTGTGATTTTCAATGAAATGGCTAACTTGCAACATATCACTTGAACAATTTACAACTGACATCTTAGCATCGCACATAAACCTGGCCACTATACATATGTTGTTTGTTGATTTCTTTTCTTCAAATATATGCATATTATCTTTAAAGTTCAAACTTAAAAATTATAACTAGTTTGACGCCTATAATTTCGTTACCCAAAAAAAAAAAATTAATTTAATTTCATGTAACCCTCTTTGGCTGATTCGAATTCTTGGCCAATGACTGGAATAAAAATTTCTGCTACTTGAGGCATAAATATATTGTCATTCATTTCCATCACTGCATTAATAAATGAAAGTAAATTAGCAAAAAGCATATTTGAAATAAAAACATTTGACAAATTTAAATTAAAAAATAAATAAACTTACTCAATTTAATTGTATGGTAATCTTCGAAAAATAAAATTTAATTCGCACTGGCCAAAGGTACTTCCTGGTATGCACAACTTACTCTCTTTCTCTTCTTTATATTGAGTTTTTGACAATGCTTTGGCTTTCTTAAATAGGAAAAAAAAATTACCGTTATAATATTAATGTTACTTTACCGTTGCTTTATGAATCTTAAGAAGGAAAATAAAGTTCCTTTCACCGGCTTTTCGGAAACAAAAAAAGAAAGTAAAAAAAATATATATGAAATGATGACTGCAACAAGTTGGAGCGCAAAAAAAAAAAAAAAAAAAAATGCTGCAGTCTTTCCTTGGTTACCCCATTGGAGGGTATAATAATATTCCCTCCAGCAAGTAGAGATCAGAACATTAAGGAGTCAAAATATTTTCTTCTCTTCTACTTTTTCAAACATTTCAAACATAATTTCTTAGCTTCATTATAAGACAAGCCACAGTAGTTACACAACATGTCAAATTCGTGTAGCATGTGAGCAAACATTCAGAAAAAACAAAAATTAAAATAAATTCAAACTAACCCGAGGAATGAGCAGCGAAGAAAAATTGAACTGAAATGATGAAAAATTACTCGCAAGAAGTTGGAGCTGTTAAAAAAGAAAAATGAACTAAAAGAAACGTGAACTGGCTTAGTTTGTTAAAAGTTTTAGATTTAAAAACATGTTTTTTTATGTTTTCTAGGTAAAACATGTGGGTGAAAAGTGGAGAGAGAAAATATTAGTGGTTGAAAAGTGATTTTGAAAATTGTGTTGTTAAAAGTATGTTTAAAAACAATTTAACCAAACAGAGGCTAAATGTGTTGAATGAAATAGGGGTGGGTAGGAGAATCATTAATTGGGGATTGGGGGCGGGTTTGGATTTTGGATGGTAGATTTGAATGCAAAGAACAAAAAGAGAAAAAGACCCAGCCGTGTCGTAGTCTCAAAAAAAAAAAAAAAAAGAAAAGAGGCAAAAAGGCTGCAAATCGGGAAGAATTGAATTTCCCAATTCGGGGAACAAAAGCTTTCTCAGTTAGCTAATGTTTACAAACTGTTTATAATCTTTTCTATTTAATTAAGTATTTAACTAGTAGTAAGAATGTGCATTGGACGTCTTATGTATAGGATGATTGAGATGCATAATGTTTTTGAAGTACTAATACTATTTTTAAAAGTAGTTGAGGTAAATATTATTAAAAGAAAAAATTTAAATCGTTAAAAAAGTTGTAAATGAATATTTTTTTATGAAATAATGCAAATAATGTGAAAATTTTGAATAAGCCGAACTGTAATGCTTTGCTTATAATAACACTTTTTTGTACATAATATTTTTTGTCAACTTCTCACAATTTTTCTTATTTTTATTTTCTGATTTTACCAAGACTTTAATAGTTTTTATTGAAATTTCGCGAGAAAGTGCTATATATAGTTGACCACGAGAGAATGCACGTTCATGAATGTGTAGTCCAACAGTATGAATTATTTATCCTTAAGTCTTGTTAATAATTATTACAAAGTATAGACATATTAGAAATTGTTTATCTTGAATTTGAATTAATATACTCCATCATTTACTGGAATTCATAGGTTGCGTGAAAGAAAAACTTATTTTTCAGCATGTTGTCCAATGATTATTTATGCATTGATTATATATCGCATATCAGGTGTGTGACTTAGAATAGAAGAGAGAAGAGTGTAGCTCGGGCATTAGTAGAAATGATATCGCAGATCGACTGCTCCTTAAGACTCTTTTGCCTCTACCTCTACACCTGAAAGATAGAAGTAGTTTGACGGCGAGGAAGAGCTTGAAGAAGTACCATCTCAATCATCCTATACATAAGACGTCCAATGCACATTCTTACTACTAGTTAAATACTTAATTAAATAGAAAATATTATAAACAGTTTGTAAAATTAGCTAACTGAGAAAGCTTTTGTTCCCCGAATTGGGAAATTCAATTCTTCCCGATTTGCAGCCTTTTTGCCTCTTTTCTTTTATTTTTTTATTTTTTTTGAGACTACGATACGGCTGGGTCTTTCTCTCTTTTTGTTCTTTGCATTCAAATCTATCATCCAAAATCCAAACTCGCCTCCAATCCCCAATTAATGATTCTCCTACCCACCCCTATTTCATTCAACACATTTAGCCTCTGTTTGGTGGGATACCATTTGGTGGGATACCATTTGACAACAATGTATTTAGGAGCTCCTCTTGATAAAATTAGTTTGTATCATCTATTATTTCATCGAAATTGATAAAAAAATCTACATTTCCTACATGAAATAACTCAATTAGTTTGTCATTGAGGTATATAGTCAACATATTCCTAACTTATTGAAAAAATTCATGTTGTGCCACAAAATCAAAAGGAGTTGCATATAATAATATTAAATTATATTATACATTGTATATTATTAATTAATAAATTAATGTAATGAAATATGTTATTAATACTATTAATTGATAATGATGATATTTTGTAAGGATTTAGAGTATCTCATTGTTATGTATTGATTTAGATGGAAGTCAATGAAGCACTACGTATAAAATGTCATATGCAGATTAGTTCAAAAATTAATTTATATTAATGTAGTGCAATATAATTGTATTAGTAACTATATTGTATGTAAATGTGAATTAAAATTTTAAAAAATTATGGAATTTGTGAAGTCAATCCAATTTTTGAAATTTGGGATATAATGTTTTGATTATTATATTAATATTTATTAAATGACAAAGTAAAAATTATAACATAATTTTTCTTAAAAAATTTAAAGCAAAAACTATAATAATAAATCAGTACAGAACTTGAAAAACGTTGAGAAGAACATCTAAATAATAAAAGGACAAAAGAAAGGTAAACATGAATTAAAGTTTTTTTTTATGTAACTTATGAAATAAAAGTTACGGATTAATGTAATTGTAGCATTTTGAATTAAAGCTCACGTACGTGGAATAATATAGTGCATATGTAATATAAACTGTGGAATTTGAATAGAAGATTCAATTTTAAAAATTCTAGATGCAATATTTGTAGTGACCAAGAATTTTTACGCGATTAATAATTATTTTAATAGAAAATCGTGTCGCTACTATTTCACCCATTATTTTGAAGTTAACACCGCGACGTGTTCGTCTAGCCAAGTCAAGAAATATCGAGATTGTTCGATTTTAAATTAAATGTCCGAATTTCTAAAATTATATTATTTGAATTAATTATTCAAAGTATTATTTTCAAAAGTATTCATTTTAGTCCCTCAACTTTGAAAACATCAATTTCAGTCCTCAAATTGTAAATTTAGGGACTTAATTGAATGTTAAAATTTATTTAGACCTTAATCATGACAAATTACTTTTATTGTTGAAATTAAGAAAATATATGCAAGCATGAGAGGTTCCATTATATGTAATAATTATGAGAATCTTAATTTAATAATATGTAAAAATATATAAATGGTTGATATACTCCATTATATGTAATCATGAAGAGCATAATATTTGTATAAATATGGAAAAGTATATGAATGGTTGATAGACTCCATTATATGTAATCATGAAGAGCATAATATTTGTATAAATATGGAAAAGTATATGAATGGTTGATAGACTCCATTATATATAATCATGAAGAGCATATTATTTGTATAAATATGGAAAAGTATATTAATGGTGCTTTACTTTAAGAAAATGATGTGTTAAAATTAATAGAATTGAATGATGATGTTTACATTATGTCAACTTTACACATCTATTTAAATCCATCTCTTTTACACACAACTCTACACATATACACTTATTTCCAATCTCTTGACAAAATCCACAAGTAAGAGAAATTCAAGGTGGTCAAGAAAGTTTTGGTCCATTTACTACTACACTTCATTTTAATCTTTTAAACGGTAAGTATATCTTATGTTTTTAAGAAAAGTAAGTATGTTTTTATGAAAAGTAAATATACCTTATGTTTTTAAGAAAAGTAAGTATGTTTTTATGAAAAGAAAATATACATTATGTTTTTATGAAAAGTAAGTATACCTTATGTTTTTATGAAAAGTAAGTATACCTTATGTTTTTACAAAAAGTAGGTATACCCTATGTTTTTACGAAAATGTTTGGATCATGCTATGAAATCAATCTCACAAGATTGCTATGAAATCAATCTCACAAGATTGCTATGGGTCCCATATGATATGTTTATGATTATGCTAAGGGGACCAGAGTTTAGTAGCGCTACACATAAGAATTCTTGCCATCTAAGTTCGGTAAAATTCTTGTTTCTCCCTATGTTTATGAGGATTTCGATCCTATTCTATGTTATGATGAAAATGATCCCTATGCTTTCAAAAGAAAATTATGCTTGGTATACTTACTGGGATTTTATAAATCTCACTCCACGATATTTACCATTTTCAGATAATTGAAGGTTCGAGGCGGTCAACATGGAAGTGGCAAAAGTGGTTAAGATTGATGAGATAATTATGTTGAACTTTATGTAAGAAAATTATGTTCTATTTTTATTCATGAAATAAAATTATGGGATTCTAATTATTCTTTTGAACAATTTTACATTACTATTTAAGTCTCGATATTATGATATGAGTCACTTTTAGTGGCACTAGAATGGTCGAGAATTCGGGTCGTCACAATATTTTAGATATTATATTAATATATTATATTCTAATAATATTTATTAAAGGACCAAGTAGTTTTTCTTCTTTTTTAATACTAAATAAATAAAAAATGTAATAATGTGAGAATAAAAATATGAAATTTCATTACAATATTGTAAAATGTTGATAGTAAGTTAATTTATACCAAATAAATGAAATAGTAATAATATGAAATTATATTACAACAAAATAATTCTTAAGAATAAATAAATTAATGTAATTAATTATTTAATGTTATCAAATAGGGGTAAGTGTTTATTGGGTATATAGCTAAATATATAAGGGTAAAATAGGTATTCAAAAGATTTTCCTCCATCCATCCTTTTTATTTATTATTATATATTATTATAGATGTAGATGTATATGTAGATTTAGACTATAGATAAATAGATAAAAGATGTAGAAATTTTATAAAACTTATAAGTACTACTTTTGGAAGGGGACGCTACATTAATTGCGCTCTTTCCGGGTAGGCATCATAAATTGAAGAGGGTACAGGACTTCTACGAGGACACTGGATGGGATTTTGAAAGACTCCTTAAGATCTTCCCCCCGTTATGGCAGAATAGATTGGGGCTATTCCTTTATCTGTTGATGTCTCTGATCAGAATGTTTGGAGGGATACATCAGGTGGCAGATTCTCTACCAGGAATGCTTGGCAGTTGGTTCGAATAGGACATCAGCCATAGGATTTTATCGGCTGCTGTGGACCACTACTCTTCCAATCAGCCATAGGATTTTTAGCTAGAGGCTTTGGTAGGGGCTTATCCATGTTGACACGATTATTCAGAGGATGATTGGTTGTCATTTGGCATCACGGTGTCAGTGCTACACACAGATGGAGATTATTACGCACATTTTTACGTGCAGTGTTATCTCATGTCAGTTATGGAGCCACTTCGGAGACATCTTTCATGTGCTTATGATCTTGAGTGAGGATGTTCGACAAAGATTCCAGAGATGCAGATATTCCGAAAAGTATGTTAGGCTGGCCATATTCACTCCATCATTTCTCTATTAATTTTTGTTTTTGTGGACTGAGAGGAATAACGCGAAACACTAGGGTATTCATATGGAGCCTCTGAGGATTATTTGGAGGTTGTATCACATTGTTTCATTCCTTTACATTGGGCGGCTCATCAAACAACAGCATTGGCACGAGGATATAGCTATTGCCCCATTATTTGGTATTACAGTTGCTCTCTAACCTTTCACCCCCTATTCTGGTCCTTCGGTGCGTTCCATTAGTGGGAGCCTACAAGCTCAACAATGATGGATGCGTTAATGACTGCTCTACTAGTGGAGGGGTATCATCAGGGACCATGACGAATAGTGTATCAGGGCATTCTCAGTATTTTACGAAGATTGTCTTATACTTGAGGTGGAGCTGCGAGCTATACTCGATGGGATTCTTCTTGCTTGCCGACTAGGTATCACATCTATTTGGATTGAGGTTGACTCCAGAGCAGCTATTGATTGTATCATCAGGACGGACGGACTTTGGTTGATTCAGGGGATTCTGAGACACATCAGAGATATTCTTCATCCGGACAGGACACTATCTCTCACATTTATCGTCAGGGTAATCAGATTGCTGACTTACTTGCTTCTGAGGGATGGGATCAGAGAGTTTATAGAGTGTATAGACCGTAGGATCTTCCACACAACATCAGAGCACTTGTACAAATTGACAGACATGGACTTCCCAGTTTCAGAGGATTATAGTCTAGAATTTATCTGTTTTTCTTTTGATGTACGGGGTATGTTTTCCCCCATTTCTTTCTTTCAGTTTGTTATTTTCTTATGCTACATTATATTTTTCTTGGAGGTCAGGTCTATGTCCCCCTCCTTTCATGTATCATTTCATTTTAATGTTAACTCGTGACCTATACGAGGATAAGCTGTGAATGACTCAACATATGGGAAAAAACTGAAAAAAGGTACCAATTATAAACTATAAAATACAATAATTTTGTAATCTACTTATCTAATAATTCTATTATTGATAATACATTAAATATATTTAGTTCTGCAATTTAATTTGACGTATTTGTCATCATATTAATTATAGTGATAATAAAATTTCATTTATAAACAATATATTTTTTCAAATCACTTTTTAACGAGAATTTTTTTCCAAATCGAAAATATCCCATTCTTTTTTTATAAACAATTTTTTTTTTTTTATCAAACCTCTACATTTCGTGGGGACACCTGTTACTGAGAATCATAATGCGCTCGGTGAGGTAAATTAATTATCCAAGCCAAACAAATTTTGAAGTGCATGTTCGAAGAGCTCCGAGTCAATTATGAGTTATTTTGGAAGAAGATCCAAGTCCAAACAAAGCGATTAAGCCAAAAGAGGAACCAAGAATCTAGTTCTGGATTCAATTAAAGTATTGACAAAGATAAAGTCCGAATTTGAGGTTCAATATTTCTTGAACAATTCTATCCCTTTTTGTCTAGTATTCAAATCATTTTGAATCACCTCAATCGAACATCGGGATCATAAGTTACGTCCAGAATACTGAAGATGGCGCATGCAGAATTTGAAGCAAAAAACGTCACGATTGAAATGGTGTGCGACCGCACACCTATAAAATTATTAGAAAGGTAGAAGGTTCAGATTCTAGTACGTCCATGCCCATACGACCGCACGTGGAAAACCAAATTTCGGGATTTTTAGTGCAATTTCTTTTTTTCTTTATCTGTTTCAATTACTGTACTATAAATACCAAACATCTCTCAAGCCCTAACATAACTTGGATGTTGAATGAAGCACTTGAGAGGCTCCTCTTTGGGTGAGGTAAAAACCCCTTTCTACTTGAAATCTTCTTGGAAGTTCTTCAACTTTAACATGAGTATATTATTCTTGTGTTTGTTGTTTATTTCCACCACCTTGAAATTTGTTTAATCTTTATCCTTTGGGCTAGGTTTGTTAACCTTTGAATATTGGGTTATATTTAAACTTGGATTAAGGTGTTTCTTTACCATTTTAGCTTTCTTGGGTTTGATACAAAATTGTTGTAGAAATTTTTGGTCCAAACACCCAAGGGGTTTGCATCATTTGGTATGAGAGTTTGACTTTAAATTGGTAGACCTATCTTTACATTCTTTTTCTCGTTGTTCTTCATTCTACAAAAAGAAAAGAAAAAAACAAAATTCAAAAAATAAATTTGGGAAAAACTTCATGTTCTTGATCATCTATTGACTTCCACATATTGGGTCTATTGTTATTGTCATATTTGACATTGTTGAGGTTTTCAATTAATCAAGAACTCATAATTCCATGTTATTATTCAAACTTCGCCTACAAGGTGTTTGATGAAATGTCACAAAGAAAACTCCATTGACATAAGCTATCTTTCTCAACACCAAACATTTCCCTTGATAGTTGAGTTTTATCAATTCCATTGTGATCTTGTACTCCTAAAACATTGTCACATAAGTCTATTTTTTTCACCTCTTGCGTTATAGCAAGCCAAGAAATTCTAGTTGCTATTTGTGCCCATCAATTCCTATATCTTTTCTTTGATTGTGGTTTCATGCTTCACAAAAATTATAATTTTCTCATGATAGTTGATTACTTTCATTGGGAGCTTGAAAATTGAGTATAAACACGAGTGAAAACATTACTTGTGAGAACACTTCAACACTTACACAACATGCTCCATACAAATCCTCCAAGTGGGCAAGACTCCAATGCCCAAACTCAAGACTTGCGTGAGATTTTGCAAAATATTTCCACCACTTATACTAGGCAAATGGAGGAATGGAAGGAAGATTGGGAAGAAGGTTGGATAGATTGGAGGCAAGGAGAGAAATCCCAACACTAAGGAGTAATAAAAATTTTAGGGATGAGTTTGATGATGATGGGGGTATGGAACAAAAGTGGAACATGGGTAGGAGTAGAGGAGAGCGATGTGATATGTAGTTTGACAGGAGGTTTGATTGAGGTCATCTAAGGGAGCATAAGGGATGGGATGGAATTAATGAAAATATTGGTAGCGTCAAAATGAAGATTCCATCTTCTCATGGGAAGAATGATCCTATGTTGGACTTTAAGAAGCAAATGAAAATTTTAAAGAAAAGTTCATTGCATTGGATTGTAAATACAATGTTAGAATGCACAAGGGGAGTGATAGTGAGATTGAAGCTAAATCCCAAGAAGTGTCCCGAGATAAGGATGTCAATAAGGAGGGGGGCGTTAAAATTTGATGTAATTGATCAATCTCCGAATTTTGATGTGGAAGATCAAAATATTGATGAAGGGACACATGAGTTTACAAATATAGAGGAGGTTGTTGATATTAAAAATATGGAAGAGTTGGTTGAGTGTGAAAATTTAAGGGATGTGATTGAAAATGCAATTTTTGAAGAGGAAGTTGAGCAAAAAGTAGAGGAGGCGGTGAAGAGGAGCTTATTTGGGGTTCAAAAGGGAGTTGGAGGTGGTATATCACGAGTACAATGATCCCTACCTTGTACATGGAGAAACTAACGATCCCCACCTCATTTTGCTTAAATCTATTTTGCAAGTTAATTACATTTTGGTCTTTGAACCACACCACATATATCCAAAGGAGTTCATGGTTCGACCCTTGCATTCAGTCCAAGCTACAGGGTCCTATTGGTTGATCATGTGGCATTGAAGCAAGGATTTTCCTTTCGATCCAAGAGTTGCAATGAAACATTATGAACAAACCTATGATTCGAGACGAATCATCTTGAAGATGGACGGTCTAATGAGAATCATAGTGGGCTTAGTGCTTGAGAGGCTTTTCTTTGGGTAAGGTAAAACCCCCTTTCTACTTGTAATCTTCATGGAAGTTCTTCAACTTTAACTTGAATATATTACTCTTGTGTTTGTTGTTGATTTTAACCACCTTGAAATTTATTTAATCTTTATCCATTGGGCTAGGTTTCTTAAACTTTGAATTTTGGATTAATTTAAACTTGGGTTAAGTGTTTTTTTTTATACCATTTTAGCTTTCTTGGGTTGGATACAAAATTGTTGTGAATTTTTTTTGTCCAAACACCAAAGGGGTTTGCATCACCCATAGACAAGCCTTGTTGTGGAATTATTCTCATATTACATGGCATAAATTAAGCCCTTTTGGTAAAAGAAATTGTTTATAAACAAATAATTTACTATTTTCAAGTTAATATATGTTGTAAAAACTGGTTCATAAAATGTTTGCAATTAAAAAATAATTTTAAAAAATGTAAAAAAATGTGTTGTTTTTTTTTTTTTTTTTTTTATCAAAACTACCTAAAATATTCGTGTTGACAAAAGAATTGTGGATCTTACACTATGCATTTTGTGGGGCCACCTATAAACAAGCAATGTTGCAAAAATTTTCTCTTCTTTTATTTAGCCTCTATTTGGTAACTTATTTATAAATAAATTTATAAATAACACATTATCTTAAATTAATTTTTAACCACACATATTTTCCGGAATTATTCTCATATTACATGGCATAAATTAAGCCCTTTTGGTAAAAGAAATTGTTTATAAACAAATAATTTACTATTTTCAAGTTAATATATGTTGTAAAAACTGGTTCATAAAATGTTTGCAATTAAAAAATAATTTTAAAAAATGTAAAAAAATGTGTTGTTTTTTTTTTTTTTTTTTTTATCAAAACTACCTAAAATATTCGTGTTGACAAAAGAATTGTGGATCTTACACTATGCATTCTATGGGGCCACCTATAAACAAGCAATGTTGCAAAAATTTTCTCTTCTTTTATTTAGCCTCTATTTGGTAACTTATTTATAAATAAGTTTATAAACAACACATTATCTTAAATTAATTTTTAACCACACATATTTTCCTAAGCTACTTTTCAACTACATAGTTTCCTAAGCTACATTTCAACAACATGCTGGAAAATTGTTACCTTCAATTTAAGCCTTTGTTTCGTTGCGCAATTTGGTTTACAAAATGAATTATATTTTGTTTTGAGGTAAAAAATATTGGTTGAAAATTGAAAAGAGAAAATGTTTGTGATTCAAAAATGATTTATTTTTCTAAACTAATTTATAAATCGAATTATTTTATTTACCAAACAGATGCTAAGACCAAGGGCGGATCCATGGCATGGCGAGCCCGTGTGCTCGTCCGTGCTGGATCCGCTGGAAAAAAATAGTAGGAATTTTTTGTTTTTTTTTTGTTGCGATTTGAAAAATTATTGAAATTCGCCCGTGCTGAATTTTTTTTATTAATATCCGTCCATACTGAAAAAAATTCTGGATTAGCCACTGGCTAAGACATTTGCCTCCATTAATTAGGCTTCCATTTGGTGAATGGTTTAAATTGGTTTGTTAGGTCATCTCCAATGTTTTACCCCAAATTTGGGGTAAACTCAAATTCTATCTCCAACCATTTAACCCCAAATTTGGGGTTAAGTGAATAGTACCCAATTTTCTTCTAATTTTTTAATAATTATACATTGATTATAAATTTGTTAATTAATAACTTTAATTTAAATTAATAACTAATGCGTAGAATAGACCAAATTGAAAATAGAAATTCTAAGTTGAAAAACAAAATACGCCTAGTGGTTACAAATTCCCTAAATTAAACGATGTTGTTGCATATGTAGCTTCATTTAACATATGTCGTCGTTAGTTTTGGAAATAGTATTTTTAATTATCCAAACTAATTCGTGCCGATTTTGTAACAATATTAACAAAAATATTACTATTATTTAGAACAAAAATAATTTTTCTAAGAAAAATTAAATTAACAATTATAGAATTACAACAATAATTATTAAATAATAATAATTATAATATTTACAATTAAGATAATTACTATAACAACAAATTATTAGACTAATTAATAATGTTTAACATTTAAATTAAATAAGAAAATGACAATTTAGTAATTAATTAAGGCCAACCCCAAATTTGGGGTTATGAATAGTGCAATCCCAAATTTGGAGTTATGAATAGTGCAACCCCAAATTTGGGGTTGCACTATTCATAACTCCAAATTTAGGGTGAGAATAGGGGTACCATCAGAGAAGATTTTACCTCAATCCCAAATTTGGGGTAGGATTGAAGATGCCCTTAGCAAACGAAGGCCATGTTAGGTGGGAAATTTATCGAGGGCAAAATGATAATAAAATGTCTACCATAGGCATAATCAATGCTTCACCCAATTTTTTTATGAACTTTGACATGACATGACCAGTTTTGAGGATCAGGGACACCTGCACTGTTGGAAAAAAAAAATATATATATATATATATATAGACATGTTTAACAATGCCTCTTTAATTTATCCAATCATTACAATTTGTAATCTAATTTATAATCAACACATTTTTTCAAATCACTTTTTATTCACACATTTTCTTTCTTCAATTCTTAAACATATAATTTACCTAGAAATCACCTAAAACCAAAATAAATTGGTGGCACATGGCCGCCACACTGTTCGTTTGATTCACCAATTTGCAACTTTTTTGCCATTTTTTTGGTGACTTTGTTTGGTAACATCGTTTTATTTATAAACTGATTTATTTATGATTTAGAGGTAAAAATTAGTGGTTGAAAATTAGAAAGGAAAAACGTGTGGTTAAATGGGAAATTGTGAAATCGAAGAAAGGAAGTTACTGAACGATTGACACGGTTGGGTCCCACTTTTTCTCTTTCTTTTCTTTGCATTCAAACTCTACCGTCCCAACCACCCCCAATTAATGATTCCCCTACCCACTCCCTCTTTCATTCGACAGAGTAAATCCACGTTTTTTCAGCTCATTTTTCTTCCAACCACGTCAACCTAGAGACAAAAAATTCGACCCGATCCGTGGATCCGAATATTCGAATATATACTCATTATTTGGACATTAATCGAATATATATTCATCTTTATTTGTGTATTTATTTTATATTTGATTAGATGAGAAAATTCAACTCGATAAGCTTAATAACTAATAATTGGTAACTTTTTCAAAATAAGTATTTAAAGTTTATGACTTGATAAGTAATAAATTTTTGGTACAAGAAATTTTAATATCATAGGACTTTTGTACATACAATATAGGACTTTTTTTTGAGCTTTTTAAATTTTAATGGAACTTGTTAATTGAGAATGAGGATCGGGGACGGGGCGGGGATGGGGATAAGACAGTCATCTCTGTGCCCGCCCCGTCCCCAGTTTGGGGATGCTTTTTCATCCCCATCCCCATCCATGTCCCATCCCCGTCTTTGTCGGGGATGCCCCGCTCCATTGGCATCCCTATATATTTTTGGTTAAAAGTGATTTTAAAAATTGTGAATATAAATGTTATTGTTTAAATGAGTATAACGAAACAAAGACTATATATTTTAAAAAAAATATTATTTTGACTCACTTTTTAGCCATAATTTTTATAAATATATATAAGTTAATTAATTTGACTAAGTGAATGTCAGGAAGATTTAACATCCGTCTGCTAAACCAAATAAATCAGTTTAGAAACTATATAATTTCCTTAAATCATTTTTTAATCACACATATTATTTCTCTCAAATTTTCAATCACTACTCTTTACCTCAAAAACATTAATAAACCAAATCGTAAATCACACGGTATTACTAAACAGAGGTGGACAAAAAATTCGGAACTGAGAGAACCGAATCGGAACGAAACAAATAAAACCGAAATCGATCGGTTCTTTAGGAGAAAAATCAGAACCGAAATCAAAAAATTGAGAACCTAAAAATCGATCCATTCCTATTTAAAAAACGAAAATTTAACCGAGAACCGAACATTCTTAATTTAAAAATTAAACTCACATGACACTTGTGACACTTTCTGTGTTGTTTTACATGACCGGGTGTACAAATCTAGCTTGCTTAAATGTATTATGATAATTGTTAAATTGTTCATATCGGTTGTATCTTACATGAAATTTTGTGCACTAATTTTAGAAAATTGGTTTCTTGAAGAATCTAGAATTCTGAAAGTAGGCAACGATGGAATATCCATCGATGAGATAGAGTTGGAAAAGATTGAAACAGGTGATTAAATTTACAATTTCTACATATTACACATTATAAATTGTTTTCATCAATGCTAGCTTTAATTGTGATATTTTATTTACTTTTATAGAGATTGCGAATGCTACATCTAATGCGGTGGATGTGGATAATTAAATGCACGATCACACTTAATTTTTTTCTTGTAGGAGGAGTTGATAACATGAAGAACTCGTGAAATTTGATGTTTAAAAAGTTTTATTGATGCATTTTGAAGATATATTTCACTTTAAATTTTGTCATTCAATATAGTTGTATCATATACTTATATTAGGATTATTTGGTTGTTTCTTTTCCTTTAATTTGGAGTTTAACAAGTCTTATTGATATGTTTTGGATGCTCTTTTTGGCTCTATTTAGATTTGGTGTTTGCAAATAATTAGATATTTTTCGTATTTGCATCAAATTTTAATTTTTTTGATAGAAATCGAACAAGAACCGAAAAATAATCGATAATCAAACCGAAACCGAAATTGTTCGGTTCTTGTTATTAAAATAACTAACCGAAACGAACTGACAAATGTGCACCCCTAGGTTTAAATGTGATTTGCATAATGATAAATAACTACATTCAAGAATAGTAATATATGATAATACAAAGATAGTAAAGTTAAACAAATTGATGAACCATATTTTAAATCGTACAAATATTATATATTGAGTGATATAACACATGAATAAATTTGTGGTTGGGGATTTATCTAAATGGTACGACATATAATATAATAAAAGAAAACATATCCGAACAATTAACCAAGAAACGTTCTATGTAGAATAAATTTTAACATTTAATAGTAGTAAGCACGTACTTTGAAGTCAAAGTCAATAATTAAATTTAACATCACATTTCATCAGATCAGCCACAACTTTTCAACCACTTTTATTAATTTCTATCAAAATCTATTAAAATTCTGATTTTAATCATCACCAAACATTGACTATATAAATTTAAACTAAAATTTCATTTTTTATTTTTTTTCTTTTTCAAAGAGTTTGAAATTATTTGTTTTATATTCGAATTAGTAAATAGTTAGAAAAAATATTTTTATTTTTATATAAATTAATTGATGATTTTGTAAAGGATTTAAGTGGGTTTAAAAATAAAAATTTTCACACTCACTCTACTTCAAAAATAAAATAAAAGTATATTTTTATGAGTAACTAAAATATAATTATTTGAATTAAAAATAAAAAAAAATCATTAAAAACATAAACATGTTCTTTGAATTGTTCAAAGAGTATGCTTAAAAATGAAATAGTATTGCTCAATAGAAGGTTCAAAGACAATTATTTGAATTAAAAATAAAAATAAAAATCTATTAAATGTATAAACGCACTATTTGAATTGTTCAATGGAGTTATCACGGGAAATGAAATTTGATGGGATAATATGTATAAGGGTTCGTTTGATTGCACAATATTTTTCCATGGAAAACATGACTTTCTCCTTATTTTCCAACTTTTTGCATGTTTGATTACTTTAATTTTACATGGAATTCATTTTCTAACTTTCCTTGATTTTCGAAATTTTCCTTGTGTTGGTGGAATTCATTTTTCCACTACCTTGGTGGGAATTGATTTTTCAAGTGGAAAACCATTTTCGTCTCGTTTGAACTTTTTTGTTGTTAATTAATTAATTTTTTTTTTCTAAAAATTAACTCTATTATTATCAAGTAAAAACGTATGGATAAATTAATTTAATACTAAATAAATAAGAAAATATAATAATATGAAATTATATTATAATTTTGTAAATTGATATGTAATGAATTATTTAATGTTATTAAGTGAAGTGGTAAGAATAAAACGGGTATATAATTAAATATATGAGGGTAAAATAAATATTTAAAAGTTTTTCTTTCATCCACCCTTTATATAAATCATAGATGTAGATTGTCCGTAGATGTAGAAGATAGATAATAGTTATTAAGAGTGTGACTCAATAAGCATCAAAGATCAAAGCTAACACTCAATGAAGCACAAAAGATTTCAAGAGTTCTTTTTTTTTTTTTTTTTATTTATCTTAACAGTTGTTTCTGTTTAGTTTGCCAAGTGCTATTGATTTTTGGCTTTGAAATAAAACTCTTATATGAATACAAAGATTCTTTAAATAGGATAAAGAAATCCATTAAGGTGTCAGCAAAATGATCAACTACCCACTGGAGCCTAGAGGGAATAATATTATACCCTCCAGCGGGGTTATCGAAAAGGAGGCAGCACTAGCCTTATGTCTAATTTGTCAAGTTTTTATATATATATTTTTTAGTAGGCGCAACTTTTTTGTCTTTTTTATTTTATTTTTTTAACGTTTTTCAAAGGTTTTGACGTCCTTAATTTTAAGGTACTTCACGTTTTTTTTTTTGTGTTTTTTTTTAAGTTTTTCGAGTCTTTGGTTCAAAATATATTTAAGTAGTGCAATATAAATATAGAACTTATTTATTATAGTGAAACTTTAACAAAAAAGCACATCATTACGTTATCTCATAGAATTCTTTTAAATTTTGACAATAATTTACATACTACCATCGAACAAAATTATACTAATCCTAGCTTAAATCGTAGTTCTCTTCACCATACTCGTCACTACCTGTGAACTCATAGTTTTGGAATCCACCTATTTCTGTGTGACTATATTCAAAGTGTGTATAGTATGTGTTTTCAATGTGACTAGAGTTGAAGTGCGTGTAGCATGTGTTTTCTTCGACGTTCATACTAGGTGTCTCAGTGTGACTAGAGTCGAAATGCGAATACTATGTGTTTTCTTCGACGTACATCGTATTGCTGTTGTGTAATTAACAAGTGTTAATATTGTCATAATGAATAATACTGATTGGAAAAATACGAATTTAATTGTAAATGAAGGATACCTTGAGATAAGTTGTGGACATGTTCTTCTATCATGACCCATTTTGGAGTAGTGTCCTCATAGTCATTGTAACTAGGTCATACCCTTCTCCTTAGTAGATTTCAAGCATTTTCCACATCCTTTAGCCCTCATGGGTTATGGATTCAATATTGAATCAGAAATGTTGTGAGTCATGCCCCTAGGCTGAAGGCATTGTGGAATCCTCCCCTCAACCTCATTGTTCTCCTTCACCGTGATTTTCATATCTCTCATTCCTTTGAGTACATGATTGCTTGAAATCTGCATTAAAGACGCCTCCTCGATCAGGTCGTTTGACTTACGTCTCATAGTGCAAAGTCGTGAAGCAACTGAGAATTCCTCGATAAATGACTCAATGGGCCCAAACATAGGATTCACTTTCGCATTCCTTTTGCTCCTAGGCATAATGTCCATTTGTGGCAGAAGCATAATATCCTTTTTACTCAACATACGAAGAATGTGATGACATGGATAGCTCGCAAACTCGAACAACATGTAATTACAAATCATGAGCTCCATTTTAGGATGGTAAACAACATCCTTTTGAGATCGTAATCCTCACCGGACGTTTTACATTTAACTGCATAAACCTTCACGTTTTCATTGCTTGATCTTCTAATTGTAGCGTAATTTGTACTCTCAATGAGTTTTTCCTAAAAGAGTCAAAGAATTTTTTTTGTGTACACCGGGGAAATTTGCAATTCCATATCAACCCCCATAATTAGTCATGGGCATTGGTACAAATCCGCACGAGTTGCCATTAATTTTCATGTCGTTGGTGATCGACTGCTCCGACAAATCGCGATATGAAATCCATCAACCCATTTCTTCTATCCACATAATGCTTGAAGAAAGCGTGGTTGCTCTCGAATGATGTTCTTCAGGTACCCACCATAGGCATTGTGCAGATGATCCTAACTTCTTAGGAAACTTGTAAGTGATGTGCCACAAACATAGTCAATGGAGGATTTTTGGGAAAATACTTCTAAATGTTCAACCAATAGCTTGATCCTAATTAGTGATAATTACTCGAAGAGCTTCACGTGTTGGCATAGCTTTTAAAAACTCTGAAAACAACCACTCAAACGACTGAATACTCTCATCACTCAGAATACAACATCCAAATAATATGATTTTCCTATGGTGATTGACTCCAATGAAAAGAGCAAAAATTATGGAATACTTGTGGTCGCATCATGAATGGTGCTCCAAAATAATTTCCTTACTCCGTGACACTTATGAATGTTTTGATGTTGTGAAGTATTTTAGCAAGAAAGGAGTTTCTTTTGTTGTTCACAATAAAACAAAATAACTAAATAAATTGTAATAATGTAAAAATAATGAAATTGATAAAGTTGTAAAAGAGTGTAAATAATATGATTGAGGAATTAGTATCCACATCTAGGCATTAGGTCAAAATAAATAAACAAATTCATTCCAATTAAATAGATCAATTGCAATAACCCTAAAAAAGCACACAAGCTCGGCTAATCGGAATCCTTTTTACTTAGTCGTTGGATGGAACAAGTTCTCTATCCAATCTCTTTCCAATTAACAATCTAGAATAAGTTCTTTAAATTTAATTAATTGAAAGATTAAACTCTTAGGACGGGTTATTCAAGGAAACAAATCCATAAGCTCGATTTATTTAACCTAGGTCACATTCCTCGTGCAAGATACAGATTCGCTCTATCTCTATTACTTAGTAGGCCTCCAAAGCAATAAAGAAAGAACAATATGGCCTAAAATCAATGGAATGCAAACACAATCAAAATATATAATAAAATGAACTTAGTTTTTATAAATTAGAAACCCATATCTAGATGCTTCAACTTCTTCCTCAATCAAAGATGAATTTAGCTACTCATGTTACACATAACATCAAATATAAGAAATGAAATCATGAGAAAAATCAAAGGGAAGAGTAAAGAAAGCTTAGTGATGAGAATTGTTGATAAATTCTTCAAAGATGCCTCCTTTGAATTCTTCAAATGAATTCCCCACAAAACTTGATTTGTTCTCTTTGTTGTAGTATGTAAGAGGTGTGTCTTCTCCCAATTTTTTTTTAACTTGCTATTTATAGAGTGAATGTAGGATTTCTTTTTGATTAAAAAAATATCCAATTGTAAGAATAATTCACTTTCATCATTTATCACACCTTGGATTCTCATATTTTCCACCATTTTCTCCACTTTTGTCTCCCACATGGAATGAATTTTGACTCATTTAAGATCAATTGCAAGAATTATTCCACTTTCTTCATTGTATCCTTTCTTTTTCTTCATTTTCACCATTTTTCACTATTCCTTTCCAACTTTTGTCTCCCACATGCTTGTGTCAAATTGTTTTAAATTCATTGAGTCTTGTTCCCACTAGAATTTGTTCCACACTTTTATATAATCGATTTCAAAAAATAGCTGAAATAATGTAGAAAACCGAATTTTCAACTGTTTTCCTTGCACTAGCATTAGGTTTTTCTTCCGACCAATAGTTGGTAATTTCTTCATGTCTTCTTCGTCCGATGTCCAATCAACGTGATTCAAAATTACTTGGAAAGCTGACTCAGAGGGCTACAATTAATCTAGTAAAGACATTTAAAATTCGATAGTATATGGGACAAAATAAGAGTCTTAATACAAAGCTAAAAATTTTTAGCATAATTTGTTCGGTTGAAATTCTTTCGTTTTCGTCCGTTTGCATTTATTTCACCAAATTTAGCTTCCAAATCTTGCAATTGAATCTTTAGTATCATGTGAGAGTAGAAAAATGGTTTGCGTCATTTTTTTGAAAGTTACAATTAAGTCCCCGAACTTTGAGTTATCTCATTTTCGCTCGATTTTCTGTCAATTTTCTTTGATTCCTTCATTTGGCATCGGGTTTCACCTAGTAATTAAAATATAATTAAATCAAGCTATAATTCATCAAAATTAATAAAAAAAACTCTAATTTAACGATTAAGTTAAATGTACAAGATGCACTTATCAAATACCTCAAACTTGAATATTTGTTTGTCCTCAAAAAAAATATACCTTAACTCAAATAGAAGTTAAAATAATATTTGGTTAGAAAGCTTGCCGTGAGTCTCAGGATTGGAAATATTTCATCAAAACTATAAAGGACTTCAAAACTACAGTGTTAAAATCAATTTATACCTATTCAATGCAAAACTGATGTGTGTGTGTGAAGATTTATACAAACCACCATAAAGTCACAAATTGATTCAATTCCCAAACCTTGACAGTCAAATATTTCCTTTCTTCTCTCGTAAGATACAGACCCCAAAGTTATTTCTTTTTACCAGAGGTGCAATCCTAAGGTTGAAATAATATACTAATCCTTAACTTCTCTGGTTTGGATGTGCCTCACAAATTGCATCTAAACCAAGTCAACAAATACGCATTGTACAATTGAAATTTACAACGTAATGCTTGAACACACATTACACAAGAGAAAATGCATCAACTACAAATAATGCCAGTGTAAACTCCACATGCACCAGTATTTCCAGTGAACAATAACTTCATTGTATGTCATACAAAACAAATCTTCCAAATACATTTGTTGAATAAATTGTGCAGATAGCTTGAGCTCTTGTATTTTTGTTAAGAAGCCAAAGAAAACTTTTATGTATCGCAAATTGCTCACTTGAGAAATTTGGGCTGAAACTCACTCTTCTTCTGCCACTTCGTATCTATGCGAGCTCACAATCTATGGAAAAAAAATATGTAAAAGCATATAAATGGTAATATGCACATTGATTATTAGCAACTGAAAAAAGGTATGGTAAATCCCTTTATTCTATTGTATACATTTCATATTATTCTGGACAAACTCAGTCAAGTATCATCTTCAAGGAAATATGTGTGCGTTCCATGTAGAAACTGGATGTTTGGAAACTTAGTTCTTTACCATTCTTGAAAACAAATTCCCATTTTTATGTGTCTATACAATTTAGTAGTGCATATTAGCATTCTATCTTAATTCAGGATGGAAAAAATGATAACACTACAACCCGAGCCTCACGACACAAGAACCAAGGGTATATTAAACCCGAAACCCGTTATGATGAGGAAACAAGTACCATAATGGGGTGAACGTCACGAAGGTTGTCCAATTCTTTTGATAAGTTCGATTTGTTGAACGCCACAAATATCACATAATATTTGATAAGTTCGGGTTAAAGGGAATTCTCACCTTTAGAGAGCAAAAACACTCAATATATTTCATTCATCAAAAACTTATTGTTACAAGGAAATAAAAGGATATAAATAATGTAAAAACAAACTAAAACTAGGTCTAGCTGCATTAGGGGCACAAAATAAACCCTAAAACAGTAAGTTTGAACATGAAAAAATAAACCCTAAAACTAGGTCTTCTGTGACCATAAGTTTTGCCTCCAATCTTCTTCCCACATGACATTATTTAATTGGAGCCCTTTGAACATGACCTTAAAGTTTTGATTGGCTTGTTTTGTAGATCTTTCCGTCAAGCCCACCATGCTTCGTATCATTCCCTCCTTCAGGATGATTCGTCCTGAATCATAGTGTTGTTCTTGATGTTTCAATGTACCTCCTGGATCAAACAAAAAATTATTGATTCCATGACATGCATTCAATAAGTGATGCTTCTTCAATCGGTAGACAAGAAGGCATTGAAACACGGGGTTAATTGACCAAGGTCGATACGATTCAAGCTTCCATGTGTACTCAACCTGCAATAAAGATTGAAATAAAATGGGGAGGGAAATGTTAGTTTCAAAATGTACAAGGTATGGATCCTTGTATTCGTGATAGATCACCTCCCTATCCTCATTTGTCACAATGAGGCTCTTCTCTTCACTTCTTTCAACCTTTTCATTATCTTGCTCAATATTTTTAACTCCAAGCCCAACCAAATCTTCTCTGAACTCCACATTTTTATCACCATGTTCACTACCTTATTACTACCCAAATGTGGATCTTCCACTTTAAAGCTCAAATCTTGAACACCCACCTCAACTTCTGACTTATGCTTCTCATCATCAACAATTGTATTTACAATGATTCTCTAGCTATCCAACTCTACCTTTTCCTCACCAAATTTTGGAGTTTCTTCCACTACTTCTAATTCATGTTTCAAGTCTCCCTCCTTCTTTTAAACATCCCTATCCCGAGGTTCTTTTTGTAATTCAACTACAACTGCCACCTCTTCCTCATCAAATTTTGGAGTTTGATCATCTGTTTTTAATTTCAACTCCACCTCCTTCTTCTCAATATCCTTATCCCCACGATACTTCCTATTACACCACATTTCACTCTCCTTCCTTACCCTCCATGAATCTTCTAGTGCGTCGTCTAATGTTAACCCATATAGTGTGCATGTTTTTCCTTTCTTAAGGAATTTGTATATGTGCATACTCTTATTATAAATAGTCTCCCTTCTCATCTCCATGATTTTCCTAATAAAATATGATAAGATTTTAATGGCACTACATCACACCATACATCATCACTATACCTTCCACGGGCGATAGGCACTAGAACTTGTTTGGTTACTTTGAACTTCCCAAACTCCCTCATCAACGTCACCCTATAAGGTTTATAGTGTGGTACTACGGGTAATCCTAATTTTTCAACCACATTGCTACTAACAAAATTAGTAAAGCACTCTCCATCATTTGCCACACTACACCCCTTATGATTCACATAGCATCTAGTTTTGAACAAGGAGCCTTGATCATAATCCATTCCTTATGTGGAGTTAAAAAAAAATTCAAGAAAGAAAAGAATTTAGACATCAAATAGCAAGAACGAATTTTATTGACTTGAAAGGAAATGAATACCAAGACTTTCAAAGAAACTCAAGAAAGTGGTTATTGAATATTGGAATGACTCCCCCCTTTTTTTTAATAAAGAATTTTCGAAATTAAATAATGGACACAGAAACAATTTATGAATTTTCTTATGAGATTTTCTGGATTAAAGACTGAACAAATGATGAAGACACGATGAACCAATATAAAGACTCTACAAAAAAAGGGATATGGATGATTTTGTGTAGACTTAGACTCGATGAGAAAAACGCAGAATCAAACTTGGATAGAAAAGAAAAATAAAACTTGAATCTAGAGTCCAGCTCTGATACCAACTGGTATGATCCCGTGGAGGGGATCATGACGAACACGCGGAAGAAACGTTGGGAAAGTTCCGAATTTAGGTTGGAACAGATGATAACACTACGACCTGATCCTCACAATGCAAGAATCAGGGGTATATTAAACCAGAAACCCGTTACGATGCGGAAACAAGAACCATAATGGGGTGAACGCCACAAAGGTTGTCCAATTCCTTTGATAAGTTCGATTTGTTGAACGCCACAAATATCACACAATATTTGATAAGTTTGGGTTAAAGTGAATACTCACCTTTAGAGAGCAAAAACACTTCATATATTTCATTCATCAAAAACTTATTGAGACAATGAAAGAAATGGATATAAATAATGTAAAAACAAACTAAAACTAGGTCTAGCCGCAATAGGGGCACAAAATAAACCCTAAAACAAGTAAAAATGGAATTAACATAAATGCGTGGAAATTAAGCAGAAATTAAGTTATGGCCGTAATTATTGAAGTTACGGCCGTAATGGCCCGACTACATAATTTCTTCACTTTCCTCAGCAGCACGCTCTCTTGGTATTTTGGTCATGAAATTCTCTCTTGACATCAGATTGTGCTGATTAAAATTGTGTCGGAAAGAAGACTCAAAGATATACAATTATTCTTGAAATAGATGTTCCCAAATTTGGACGTATTCTATACAAAAACTGAGCTACAATCTCCGATAAAAAATATGGGTCACAATCCCAGCATGTTTTTTATTGCCAATTTCATCCCAAATCTTCTTTGACCATAATTTTTGCCTTCAATCTTCTTCCCACATGACATTATTGAATTGGAGTCCTTTGAACATGCCCTTAAAGTTTTGATTGGCTTGATTTGTAGTTCTTTCCGTCAAGCCCACCATGATTCGTATCAATGGATCAATTTTAGGTAAAGGATTATTAACAAGTATTTGGAAGTGGTTTCCATTTACAAAAAAGTGGTCTTCATAATTTTACCACTGTCAATGTGTGTGCAACATTCAAAACATCTGTATATTTAAATTTATATTATTTCTCTCACAAAAGATGGATCTAGGCATTGTGCAATAGAAAACTTCGGGAAGATGTATTTATATCAATAAAAGTAGACAAAGAAGGAAATAAAAAATTGAAGTGGAAGAAAGAAAAGTTCCACTAAAATGGAAATACACAAATGCACTTACCAATGCACAAATTATTTTCGTAATTAGTTATGTACTACTTTTATACATATAAAAAATACAAATATTGTAATCATCCAATTCTAGGAAATGGTAAATCCCAACCTCAAATGCACTTACAATGTATTATAGTTCCATAGCCACTCAATATCCAATATAGATCAACACAAGCAATAACATGTACTGAAACCCAATCAAATATGTCAAAAGGAGAAAACTCATAAAGAAAAAAAATCAAAACTATCTACATAAATGCTTGAAAAAGAGTTGATTAGCTCCTGTAGATTTCACAACTTCAAGAAGGGAATAAATACTATCATTAGATCTCTTTGTGACAAGAGAAGTGCCTAAGGTTCATAAAGAGGCATCAAGATTTTTAAATGCTGGTAGCTGGATTATCTTCCTCTGTTGCCCCTTCCCTTACTCTAGCAACTAATGCTTGATTATCTTCCACTCTCAGATCCCTCCTGAATCATACAATATTACATCTACCCCCTGAACAATAAATAACTTATTCTTTCCTTGTTTTGGGGTTGGGGGGGATTAATCTCCCAAAATTCTAGGTGAATCTTGATTTTCTTGAAGTTAATCTAAGAAAAAAGGCAGCTAAATGAAAAAGTCTCTAGCATTCTTTAAAAAACATTCCAGTTTTTTGTGTTCACAAATTAATAGAAATGATATGATGCACGTCCAGTGCAAAAAATCAAGCCCCACCCTCCTATGGGGTGGGGTGCTGTGCACTGGACGTGCAAGGTATTGTGCACGTCCGATGTGCACTATAGATCAGTTCTCCACAATTAAGTAATGAAAATATGTCTACACAATTTCCCTTACATTTTTTAACCAAACATATTATAAATTTCAAAAACATAGAATATAAACGATGAACACCTACCAAAGAGAAGTCCCTAAAATGAAGCACCATTGATGTGATCCAGACCACGGATACAAGCCCGCACAAAGATCCGTTGAAGATCAAAGGAGGACCGATGACTCGATTGCAAGCAAAGAGGGCCAAGGAAGCAATGGACAAGTTAGTTCAAGAAACAATGGCCAAAACAATGTTCGTGTCATCGAAAGAAGCAAGTTTCATGTTGGGGCCGAGCCAAAACGACGAGTGGATCAACCTCATCCAAGCCGTCGAAGAAGATTGCCAAAATTCGAGAATTACGGCCGTATTTCAAAAATCCTCACGGCCGTAATCAACCTTCTGCTTTAAAACGGAATTTTGAAGAAATTGCAGTTTACGGCCGTAAAGATTATATCACGGCCGTAATGGAGTTGCTGCTTAAAAATTGAAGTTTGGACGTTTTGGACTTACGGCCGTAAGTCATATGTCACGGCCGTAAGAGTGAGTCACAAACAAGTTTACGGCCGTAAGGAAAGTAGTCACGGCCGTAAACATGTATACGCGGAATTTTAGGTTATTTTTATTTCCTTATTTTTAGGTAGTTGTTTCCTTATTTAATTAGAATTCTTTAACCTAGTTTTGACCCTATATATAGGGATGTAATTTTCATTATTCAAAAACCAACTTTGAGATATTAATTGAGAGGCAAATTGCTTTCACATTCTTATTCTTTATTGAATAAAATCCGAACTTGCGAGTTAATTCTTGTTTGTTCAATTCTTGGGTGAGATTTATCTTCATTGTGATCAGGAGGTCAACATATCAATTGATTGTGTTGGTTGCTTGATTCAATTAATTTGAATCAATCTCTAAATCGTGGTTTATTGGCGTTCTTGGGTCGATTCCAATAATTTGTGGGTTGCGTAGCTACAATTGCTACGTGGTTTGCATCATCTGGTATCAGAGCTTAGGCTCCAAAAATCAAGGTTATATCTTTGTTTTTGTTTTCTTGAGTTTCTTATTCTTGTTCTTCGTGTTCTTCCAGCTTTGAGTCTTTAATCCAGAAAAGTGTCACAAAAAATTCAATAGTCGTTATTTCCTTCGTTTGTTATCCAAATTAAATTTCGTTTGTTGCGTCTTTCTCGTAGTTGAATTTTCGAGAAATTAAAAAAAAAAAAAAAAAAAAAAAAAACGAAAATTCTCAGTACAATTAAAATAGTTGATATCTGATTTTCAAGAATTATTTTCTTGAAACAATCTTAGTTTCCATAAAAAGTGTCAAGTTCCATATAAAGTCAAATTTAATTCTCTAAAGGTCTTCTTTGAGTTTTCCAACAAATTCATTACTTCTCACTCATATTCGATTTGAAGCAATCGGGTTTAAACTTGTTTGAGTTCGGATTCGTTCTTTGAAGCAATTGGAGTGAAAGCTATTGAGTGGAAAAAGGCAGAGAGGTGAGATCAATAGAGGGTAAAAGCCTAAATTGAGTGATACACGAGCGAAATACACGTGAAGCATATAATATTTAGTGTTAGGATGTCTGAACAATCTTCTACTGCAAAAAACAACGATCGAGCCAACATGACGGAAGAGATGGTACAACGTTTTGAGCGGTTGTTTGGGGATGTGTTAGGTAGGTTAGAAAGGCTTGAACAACCTCGGGAAGTGCCTAATGTCCGTAGGCAAGGTGGACAAGGTCGTAGAGTAGAGGGGGTCGATGAGAATGAAGAAGATAGTGATTTTGACGATGGGGCGATTGTGAATAGAGGAGTTAGGCATGGAAGAAGGGATAGGGATCTTGGTGGCGATAGAATGGATGGTAGTATGAGCAACATCAAAATGACAATTCCATCATTCAAGGGTAGGAGTGATCCGGAAGTATACTTAGAATGGGAGAAGAAGATAGAATTAATTTTTAATTGCTACACTTATTCGGAAGAAAAAAAGGTTAAAGTAGCTGTACTTGAGTTCTCCGATTACGCTATTACTTGGTGGGATCAATTGGTGACTTCTAGGAGAAGGAATCGCGAGAGGTCCGTTAGTACTTGGGATGAATTAAAGGCTATCATGAGAAAGAGGTTCGTTCCTAGTCATTACCATCGGGAGCTTCATCAAAAATTACAAAGTCTATACCAAGGATCAAAGAGTGTGGAGGATTATCACAAGGAGATGGAGATATTGATGATTAGAGCTAATGTAGATGAGGATAGGGAGGCTACGATGGCTCGATTTTTGAATGGGTTGAATAGGGATATAGCTAATGTGGTTGAACTACAACATTACTTGGAGATGGAGGATATGTTGCACATGGCTATAAAGGTTGAGAAGCAATTAAAGAAGAAGGGGACAACAAGGTATTAATCGGGTACTAATTCTTCTTGGAAGCCGAAGTGGGAAGGTAAAGGAGAAGGGGCTGTTTCTAAAGGAAAGTTTGAAGCATCAAAAGGGAAGTTTGAGGCACCAAAAGGGAAGGAGGAACAAGCTAATAAATTCGTACCTAAGGGGGAACCTCAACCATCTAGGAGTAGAGACATTCAATGCTTCAAATGTTTGGGAAGAGGGCATGTGGCATCTCAATGTCCTAATAGGCGAGTGGTACTGTTGCGAAAGGATGGAACTATGGAGAGTGATAGTGAGGAAGAGGATTATAGCGATATGCCAGCGTTGGAGGAAATATGTGAGGATGAAGATGTGTTATCCGGGGAGCATGGCGAGTTATTAGTGGCAAGGCGAGCCCTTAGTGCCCAAATCCACACGGATGATTTGGAACAACAACGGGAGAACATATTTCATACTCGATGTCGCATTAATAACAAGGTATGTAGTATGATTATTGATGGCGGTAGTTGCACTAACGTCGCTAGTACTATACTTGTTGAAAAATTAGGATTACCTTTGTTAAAACATCCTAAACCTTATAGGCTTCAATGGTTAAATGATAGTGGAGAAATTAAGGTGAATAGGAGGGTGTTGGTGAATTTTTCTATCGGTAGCTATGTGGATGAAGTTATGTGTGATGTGGTACCTATGCATGCCGGGCACATTTTGTTGGGTAGACCTTGGCAGTATGATAGGAAGGTCACGCATGATGGGTATAAAAATAGGTATAGCTTTACCAAAGGGGGAAAAACCATTACACTTGCACCATTGACACCGTCACAAGTGTATGAAGATCAAATAAAATTGAAAAATGATGAAGAAAAAAGAGTAAAGGAAAATGAGAGAAAGAGAGTTGAGGCCACGACCTCAGAAAAAGGAGAGGAAAAGAGAGTTGGAGCCACGACTCCAGAAAAAGGAGAGGCGAGAGAAAAAAAGAGTGTTGGGGTACATACCTCAGAAAAAGGAGAGGGAGCGAAGAGTGCCAGAAAGGAAAGAAAAATGAGTTTCTACGCAAAAAGGAGTGAAATCAAAAAAGCATTTATGGAAAAACGACCAATGGTCCTTTTATTGTACAAGGATTCATTCCTTGCCTTTGATGAAACTAACAAACCCCTCCCTAGTTTGGCTATTTCTTTATTGCAGGAATTCGAGGATGTGTTTTCAGATGATATACCTAGTGGGTTGCCACCCATTCGAGGTATTGAACATCAAATTGATTTTATACCTGGAGCAGTCATTCCAAACCGTCCCGCTTATAGGAGCAATCCCGAGGAGACGAAGGAGCTTCAAAAACAAGTTGAGGAATTAATGAGTAAAGGGTACATAAGGGAGAGCATGAGCCCATGTGCCGTACCCGTGTTACTTGTGCCGAAGAAGGACGGAACGTGGAGGATGTGTGTTGATTGTAGGGCCATCAACAACATAACGGTAAAGTATCGTCATCCTATTCCTAGGTTAGATGATATGTTGGATGAATTGTATGGCTCTAGCATATTTAGTAAAATTGACCTTAAGAGTGGTTATCATCAAATTCGAATGAAAGAAGGAGATGAGTGGAAAACTGCTTTTAAAACTAAGTATGGCTTGTATGAATGGTTAGTAATGCCTTTTGGACTTACTAATGCACCTAGCACATTTATGCGTTTAATGAATCATGTTTTACGTGCATTTATAGGTAAATTCGTTGTAGTTTACTTCGATGATATCTTGATATATAGTAAAACTTTGAATGAGCATGTGGAGCATGTTAGGTGTGTGCTTGTGGTTTTAAGACAAGAGCAACTTTTTGCTAACTTTAAAAAGTGTGATTTTTGCATGGAAAAAGTTGTATTTCTTGGTTATGTGGTTAGTGCTAGAGGGATAGAAGTAGATGAAGAGAAAATCAAAGCTATTAAAGAGTGGCCAACACCTAAAAGCATAACTGAGGTTAGGAGTTTTCATGGCTTGGCTAGTTTTTATAGGCGCTTTGTTAAAAATTTTAGCACGATTGCCACACCACTCACAGAAATTGTCAAAAAAAGTGTAGGATTTAAATGGGGAGTAGAACAGGAGCATGCATTTGAAACAATCAAAAATATGTTGTGTAAAGCACCGGTTTTATCACTTCCTAACTTTGACAAGGCTTTTGAGATTGAATGTGATGCCTCAGGGCTAGGCATTGGAGCTGTTTTAATGCAGGATCAAAGGCCAATCGCCTATTTTAGTGAAAAACTAAAAGGGGGTGCACTTAATTACCCCACATATGACAAGGAGTTATACTCACTTGTGCGCGCTTTGGAAACATGGCAACATTACTTGTGGCCACGGGAGTTCGTGATACACACCGATCATGAGTCCTTGAAGCATTTGAGGGGTCAAGCTAAACTGAGTAAGAGACATGCAAGGTGGGTAGAGTTCATCGAAACATTTCCCTATGTCATCCGGTACAAACAAGGTAAGGAAAATGTGGTGGCTGACGCATTGTCTCGAAGGTATGTTCTTTTAAATTCTTTGCATTCGAAATTGCTTGGATTTGTATACATTAAGGACATGTATGCTAATGACCTGGACTTTTCTAATATTTATGAGTCTTGTGGTAAAGGGGCTGTGGATAGATTCTTTAAACATGATGATTATTTATTTCGAGAAAATAAATTGTGTGTCCCTAGGTGTTCAACGAGGGAGTTACTTGTGAGAGAGGCCCATAGTGGAGGTTTAATGGGTCATTTTGGGGTTAAAAAGACCATTGAAATCCTAAGTGAACATTTCTATTGGCCTAAAATGAAAATTGATGTGGTTCGGATTTGTAATAGATGCATTACTTGTAAAAAGGCTAAATCTAGGATTAAACCCCATGGATTATATATGCCTTTACCCCTCCCTAGTGAACCTTGGGTCGATATCTCTATGGATTTTGTTTTGGGATTGCCTAGGACTAAGAAGGGTCGAGATTCGATTTTTGTGGTAGTAGATCGCTTTAGGGAAGTCGTGCGCTTACATGGATTGCCTAAAAGTATTGTCTCGGATAGGGATGTTAAATTCCTTAGTCATTTTTGGAGAGTCTTTTGGAATAAATTAGGAACAAAATTGCTTTTTTCTACAACTTGTCACCCACAGACCGATGGACAGACCGAGGTAGTAAATAGGACAATGATTCAATTATTGCGCACCATAATCAATAAAAATTTGAAAAATTGGGAAGAGTGTTTGCCATTTATTGAATTTGCATATAATAGGGCTATACATTCTACTACTTCGTGTTCACCATTTGAAATTGTTTATGGTTTTAATCCACTAACACCATTGGATTTAATTCCTTTACCTGTGAATGAACGTAGTAGTTTAGATGGCAAGAAAAAGGCTGAGATGGTTAAAGCACTCCACGACAAGGTGAGGTTGGCGATTGAAAAGAAAAATGAACATTATGCTTCGCAGGCTAACAAAGGAAGAAAGGGCATCATTTTTGAACCTGGTGATTGGGTTTGGTTACATTTGAGGAAGGAGCGGTTTCCAGAACAACGCAAGTCAAAGTTACAACCGCGAGGGGATGGTCCGTTCCAAGTGATTGAAAGGATCAACAACAATGCCTATAAATTAGACCTTCCTGGTGAGTATAATGTTTCGGCTTCATTTAATGTTTCTGATCTATCTCCGTTTGATGCAGGTACAGATTCGAGGTCGAATCCTTTCGAAGAGGGAGGGGATGATGTGATCCAGACCACGGATACAAGCCCGCACAAAGATCCGTTGAAGATCAAAGGAGGACCGATGACTCGATTGCAAGCAAAGAGGGCCAAGGAAGCAATGGACAAGTTAGTTCAAGAAACAATGGCCAAAACAATGTTCGTGTCATCGAAAGAAGCAAGTTTCATGTTGGGGCCGAGCCAAAACGACGAGTGGATCAACCTCATCCAAGCCGTCGAAGAAGATTGCCAAAATTCAAGAATTACGGCCGTATTTCAAAAATCCTCACGGCCGTAATCAACCTTCTGCTTTAAAACGGAATTTTGAAGAAATTGCAGTTTACGGCCGTAAAGATTATATCACGGCCGTAATGGAGTTGCTGCTTAAAAATTGAAGTTTGGACGTTTTGGACTTACGGCCGTAAGTCATATGTCACGGCCGTAAGAGTGAGTCAGAAACAAGTTTACGGCCGTAAGGAAAGTAGTCACGGCCGTAAACATGTATACGCGGAATTTTAGGTTATTTTTATTTCCTTATTTTTAGGTAGTTGTTTCCTTATTTAATTAGAACTCTTTAACCTAGTTTTGACCCTATATATAGGGATGTAATTTTCATTATTCAAAAACCAACTTTGAGATATTAATTGAGAGGCAAATTGCTTTCACATTCTTATTCTTTATTGAATAAAATCTGAACTTGCGAGTTAATTCTTGTTTGTTCAATTCTTGGGTGAGATTTATCTTCATTGTGATCAGGAGGTCAACATATCAATTGATTGTGTTGGTTGCTTGATTCAATTAATTTGAATCAATCTCTAAATCGTGGTTTATTGGCGTTCTTGGGTCGATTCCAATAATTTGTGGGTTGCGTAGCTACAATTGCTACGTGGTTTGCATCAACCATGAAACTCTAGTCGGTGGGAAAGAACTGCTAGCCCGGACACACTGATTAACGAGATAAACGGATACAGCGATATGGCAAGGTATCATCAGAGAAGGCGGTTGAAGTTGAGAAAAGTGAGAGCGGGCTTGAGAGAGAGGGGAAACGAGGAACAAAATGTGAGAGAGAGAGTGCAATTAGGGCTCCGACTATGGTGTAATTGAATTGATTGATATTTGTCCTTGTTTAATATAGAGTAGATTATGTGTTAAATTTTCATTGGTTCAATCACAATAAAATATTGTAGTCAAGACTTTCTTGTAAATTTGGAATATCAAATTTCTATTGAGGGCGTTTAAGTCCAAAATTCAAGAAAATGGATATCACTAAAAATTGGGACATATTTGGAAGTGACAATGTAAAAAAGGACATTTTTTGTAATTTCCTCTAGTAGTCCAGACAATCCACACGAAATTTCATACACGGAATCCTCATCTATCTCAATGTCTCCTTACAACTGTGCAACCCGTCCAAACTATCCTACAATTGGGTCATGGAATTATAATTTTTTTTCCGAATGTTTAGGTTTAGCATGTAAGGTCTATTATTTTCAACTTATTTAGCAGTTTGAATCAAATCATTCCTTCATGATGCAATACATAAACCTCATGCTAAAATAATATCAAGTTTCACCTGAATAAGCATAAATTAACCAGTGTTCGAAAAGGCACTAAAATGCACCGACTATGTGCACATACGCACAATACAGACTAAAGACGCGTCGCATAGGGTCCATGCGCATCTTAATGTTCTAGAACTGGTGAAAACCGGTCCAAATTGATTTAAATCGGTAAACAACTGATCAAAACAAATAATAAACCAGTTTTTTCCCTGTCCGATTCAATTCAAAAACGATCGGACCGAATTTTGGTATTAAAATAATAATTATTTAACACCAAAATGTAAGAGGGACTAAAGGTTGGGGGTGGCATATATGCCACCCCTTTTCAAGAATCTCCATCCCAGTAGCCCTTTTATAGAGGGCTGTTGGGTCTCCCATCCCACTTAACAACCGATTTGGGATGGGAGAAAGGGAGAAATGCCTTGTTTTCTTTTTTTTTTTTTTTGTTTTTGGAAATTGTTTTTTATTTGTAATTGATTTATTTGGTAAGCTTTGCACTCTCAAATATATTAATTAAATATTAATTTTATGGTAGTTTTTATGGGTTAAAATATTTTCAAATATACAATAAATAAAATTAACCATAATTAATCTATATTTTCTTTGAATTAGTAATTTTGAGATTAAAGAATATTGTTGTTATATATTTTATATTTTTCTGTGTTAAATATTTATGTAAAAAAACTATTTAATGTCTTTAAAAAAAATAATATTAAAAATTCGAAACACATTTTGACGCCTATTCTACGAATTGACATGTTTAAACTTGTAATTCTTGATTCTCGACATCGACACTTTGCAACGCATTACGCCTTTTAGAACTTTGAAATTAACCCAACTCAAAATTTTCCCACAATTTGAAACTTAATACTTGATTCCAATCTAACATCATTATTTGCAAGACCATCTAACCCAAACAAGCACACAGAAGAAAATAAATTTTTTTTTTTAAAAAATTAGAAAACATTTCAAGAGTAAAAACTACTCCATACTCGGTCATTCTAAGAAAATTAGAATATCTTATGATTTTATAAACAACAATTCTTTTTTTTTTTTGGGTAATAAAAATATTTTAATTTAATTATAGAATGCGTCTAAAGAGTAAATAACTCTGTACTCGGCCATTTATGATTAAAATATAGAATGTGTATCAAGAGTAAATAACTCTATACTCGGCCATCTATGATTAAACTAAAATACACAATAAAATAAAAACACACGAAACAAGTAATCTCCTCACAAACAAAATCGACAGTGTCCTCAATGTCACCAAAGAAAAAGTAGGAGAGATATCACATGATTTTTGCAGTTAACAAAATATGCCTGAAAAATATAAAAATCAATAAGAAGAAAATGCTGTGAGTAAAAATCAAAAGTTAAGCCCATGTTCTCTTTGCTGTTTTGAGATCGTTTTCTGTTTTTATTTTCGAAAACGCTAAAAACGCGTTCTCTTTACCATTTTCGAAAACGCATTTTGGAAAACAAAAAAAAAATTTGTACACAAAACGGAAAATGCCTAAAACCTCGTTTTGGGCGTTTTGTGTGTATTTGGACAAAAAATGTCCAAAACGCGGAAAACGTGTTTTGGGAATTTTTTTTTTTTGGAATTATCTTAACTTAGAACTAAGATTAATATAAATTTTTTATTATTTTTTTTAGAATTATCCTAACTTGGAACTAAGCCTAAATAAAGATTTTTTTTTTTTTTGAGAATTATCCTAACTTGGAACTAAGTTTAAATAAAGTTTTATTGAATTCAATATCAACATTACAAAAAAAAAAATTAAGTGAGAATTCTTGTTGTTATATTTCAAAAAATGTACTGATAAATGGACTCTGGTGGTTTTGAAAGAACTTGCATTTTCTGAATTTTAATAGAAGTAGAGCTTTCTCAAATCCCGAACCTGACCAAGTTGTGTTAATATAGACTCTTAATGCTCACATTAGTGTGTTGCATGTAATCATATTTTTAGTGTTTTGTGAAAGGAAATTTGAGTTTAAGTTAGTAGTATTCTGCAAGCATATTAATTAAAAATAGTTTAAATAGTATTCTGCAAAATTTCAAACAGAACGTGTTTTCCAGCTTTTCATTTTCAAAAACAGTTTTCAGAAATGACAAACCAAACGAGTTTTCAGCAAATTTGAAAACAAAAATGAAAACAGGAAATACAAAACATTTTCGAAAATGAAAATACAAAATAAAATACAAAACGCCACCTAAGAATTTCACATTTCACAATTTTAACACCAAATCTAACTCATCCATGTTCCTTTTTCGCTTGCTGCTTTCTGGTAATGACCAATCAATCTGGGCTCTATCCGGATCTCTTAATGGAACACATGTTTGCAATTTCTCAAATAACTCGTCAATAGATGATGCAGAAATCACAATTTTTCGAGCCACGGAAGAAATATTTTTTTTATCGCATGATCAATAAATGCTAATAAACCATCAAAGAAGCTATTAGCATTTAAAAGTCCAACGTATTTCGTGTGCTTGTTCATTTGAGCCCAGGAGATTATATTAAAAATTTGTTCTAGTGTACCAAACCTCTTGGTAACGCAATGATAGCATCAGATCTAGTAATCATTAAGGTCGTGCGTTCATGAAAGGATTTAGTTTTTACCTCATAAACCAGTGTTTTTCTAGAAACTTTTGTTAGAGGGGTTGGTATGACACCTAAAGTCCGCATTCCATGTATATGTGCAGCTTGTGCAATGCATCCCATCAATCAACAATTGTGACTCGGTTGAACCTTAAGACTAAAAAATAACAAAAAAATAAAAATAAAAAATCCAAGAGCAAATATGAACATGTAGTTGTGATTTTGACTCATATCTTCATCTGGTTTTACATCCAAAAATGACCTAAACACTTTATATGAGTTGGGGATATGCATCCCATCCAATTTTCATATAAATTGGCAATTACAAGGTCTTTTTCAGTCAGATTTCCAAGACTATAACGTTGTTGTTCAGCTTTAAATTGATTCCATAAATCAAAAAGTACCATTTTTACATACCCACTAGGATGCGTCTCAAGAGTCAGTCGAATATTAGCTAAAGACTTCTTACTCAGTCAATCCTTAATGAATGCTATTTTATCTTCTAGATTTATAGACACGTACCCAGTGACTGACATCGTGTGTTACAGGTACATCGAGGGCATTTATAATCACCTGTAAACTCTTTCCACTTATTTTTCTTTGCAAAACTACTCTTACCTAAATCGGATATATGTTTAGGACAAAGATCAGAAGCTTTGTCAACTAATCAAACTTTTGCTTCAATAACCAACGAATTTCTTCTGGTATGCCTTTGTACATTAACATCCTTATGGCTAGGTAGATCTTTTTGAAATCTTTTAAAGGAAATGTAGGATAATGTCTTCAAAGAGTTAAAATCTCAGAATTCATTTTTTTTAATATAAACAAGATCAAAACAAAAGCAAACACACATTTGTAAAGATTTAAAAAGAAAATACTCAAGAATAAAGAAAAAAATATCTAATGGTTGATTAAAGAAGAAAGAAAGAAAATCTCAAGTAGTGAGTTGTATTTTGCCAAAGTATCAAAATGATCGTTCATGTAGAGGAAATTTCAACACCATTCAATCTACCAAACGGTAAAAGAATAGTGCGTCTGACGACATTTCCACTCACACGATATCCCATACATTTTTCCATTTTGATCACTTTTACAATTCTCGAGAAAACTTGTCAGTTGACACGATGATCAAAATATTGATTACACTCACCGCTTCAGAATTTTTTTTTGAAAACACACTTAAACTGAAATAAAAATTATTCCCCATTATCTCCAAATGTAAATAAAGAGACAAATGAAGTAGCTACTCCCTAAGTTAAAATCTGATTTTTTTATCAAGGCCGAGATTTCTAGATCTAGTAGCGTAAATCCTTTAACTTTTTTAGTATTAGGTTGCCTCCAACCAAGCGTTTGTTTATAGTCTATAACTAGACTTTGTTGTTTCTCATTTTTCATCAATTGGATTCTCCAGTTACATTTTTTTATGTCTTGAGATACAAATGATTCATAATACGGTTTCAACATATGTCCATTCATCTTGAATTCTTTTCCTGCCTACAAACTTTTAATTTCTACTGCGCCATGAGGGAAAATATTAGTGATAACAAATGGTCCAATCCATCTAGATCGTAATTTACCTAGGAATAGCTTGAGGCATTAGTGAAAGAGAAGAACTTTTTGTCCAACAACTAAAGTTTTTCTTGAGATCATTTTATCATGATATGACTTGGTCTTTTCCTTGTAATTTTTTGAACTTTCATAGGCATCATTTCGAATTTCCTCAAGTTCATTTAATCGAAGTTTCCTTCGATCACCCGTTGCATCGATATCCATTATGTCAATCGAAAAACATGAATGTATATCACTAGGGTACCTCATCGCTTCAAAGATGTTAAAGCGAATTACTTCTCCATCAAATTCCATTGTTAATGTTCTATCATACACTTCTATTTTTGTTCTTGCCATTCTCATAAATGGTGGTGATATAGATGTTGACACATCATTCCTTTCGAGAACATAAAAATCTACTGGAAAAATCAATTGGTTAACTTGCACCAAAACATACTAGAATGCCTTTTGGAAATGCATTTGATTGATTGGCAAGTTGAATAACTACACCTGTTTCCTTTAGTGACCCTAGACTTAGAGAAGCATTAATAGAATATGGCATGAAATTAATATATGCTCCTAAATCTAACATGGCTTTTTCAATCCTGGTGTTACCAATTATGTATGGAATGGTAAAACTTCCCGGATCCTTACATTTTGGTGGAAGTTTTCGTTGTAAAACAGATTACACATTTTCTCCTACACTTACTACTTCATTACCTTTTAGCTTTTGTTTGTTAGTGCACAACTCCTTGAGGAATTTTGCATAGCGTGGCACTTGGTAGATGGCATTTAAAAGTGGTATGTTCATTTGCACCTTGCGAAAAGTCTCCAAAATTTCGTTCTCATGTTCATCCTTTTAAAACTTTGCAAACTTGCCAAGAAAAGGAAGTATAGGAACATTAGTATGAATAGGAACTTCAGAATTTACCTTAGGTCTCGAAATTTCTTTGATGGGAATCTTAGCTTCTTCCTTCTCAAATGTCAATTTTCTGTCATGTTTTGATTCCTCGGTATGTTTCTCCATCTCTCTTGGTGCATCTACTGGTTCATCTAGTTGCTTTCCACTTATTAGCATCACAACACTTACATTCTCTCTTGGATTGATTGGTTGGGAAGGAAGTTTCCCAAATCCTTGAGCTTCCATTTTTCCAACAACATTGGCTAACTGACTCACCTGTGTCTCCATGTTTTTTATAGCCATTTTTGTTTTTTTTTGGAAATTGAACTAAACTAGAGGCTAGTGATTTAACTATTTCTTCAAGTGACATTTCTATGTTTTGAACAGTAAGTTGTTGACGTGGCTGAAATTGTTACTGATGTTGCAATTGCTGAGGTTGCCTCGGTTGATCAAATCCTGAGGGATGATTGAATTGTGAATCTGGGGCTATGAAATGATTTTCTAAGTAACTAAGATTTGGATGATCTCTCCATCCTGAATTGTACGTGTTGGAGTAAGGACCATATCTTTGTCTTTGTTACATTGGAAATCCTCCGATGGCATTTCCTTGCTTTGGCATCCCTACTTGCAAGGTTGGGCACAACTCAGTAGAATGTCCTCTAATAGAACAAATTCCACGCATTTGAACTTTTTGGATTGTCCCAGTTGCCATTTGTTGCACTAAAGATGTTATATTTTCCAATTGTTTTTCAAGTTAAGACGTTCCGACCTCATTCACCTTGTGACCTATTGGTTCAACTCGACTTCCAAATTGCTGTAAGTTTGCTGCCATGGTAGCAATTAAATTCCTAGCAGCTGCTTGGGTTTTATCTACCAACACTTCTCCATTGGCTACATCAATCATGCTTCTCTCCATTGGAATTAATCCTTCATAGAAATATTGGATGAGTAGTTGTTCACTGATTTGGTGATGTGGACAACTTGAAATAAATTTCTTGAATGATGTGGACAACTTGAAATAAATTTCTTGAATCTTTCCCAATATTCGTAAAGGTTCTCCCCTTGCAATTTTCGGATTGTTTTAAATTCATTGAGTCTTGTTCCCACTAGATTTTGTTCCACACTTTTGTATAATGGATTTCCAAAACAATTGAAATAATGTAGAAAACTGAATTTTCAACTGTTTCCCTTGCGAGTGCATAAGAATTTTCGTCCGACTAGTAGTTGGTAATTTTCTCGTATCTTCTTCGTCTGATGTCCAATCGAAGCGATTCAAAATTTTGTGGAAATATAACTCAGAGGGCTACAATTCATCTAGAAAAGACATTTTCCAATTCAAGTTTTTATGGGAGGAAACATGAGCCTTAATACGAAGCTGAAAAGTTTGAGCATAACTTGTTTAGCTGAAATTCTTTCGTTTTCGTCCGTTTGCGTTTATTTCACCAAATTTAGCTTCCAACTCTTCCAATTGAATATTTAGTATCATGCGAGAGTAGACAAATGGTTAGAGTCATCGTTTTGAAAGTTTGCATTTAAGTCCTCGAACTTTGAGTTATCTCATTTTAGCTCGATTTTCAGTCAAATTCCTTTGATTCATTCATTTCGCATCGGGTTTCACCTAATAGATAAAATTTAATTAAATCAAGCTATAATTCATCAAAATCAATAATAAAAAGTCTAGTTTAACGATTAAGATAAGTGTACACGATGCACTCATCAACTTGTTCTTGTAGTAGGTAGTATCGAACACAACAGCATCACAGGAAAAGACTTCACATCACGTCCAATAAGTTCCATCAGCTGATCTCTTTGTTGATTCTTCGGAAAAAAAAAATTAATTCACACTGGCCAAAGCTACTTCCTGGTATGCACACCTACTCTTTTTCTCTTCTTTATATTGAGTTTTTGACAATGCTTTGGCTTTCTTAAATAGAAAAATAAATTACTGTTACAATATTAACGTTACTTTCCCGTTGCTTTATGAATCTTAAGAAAGAAAATAAAGTTCCTTTCACCGGATTTTTGGAAACAAAAAAAGAAGTTAAAAAAAAATATGAAATGACGACTGCAACAAGTTGGAACGTAAAAAACAAAATGCTGCAGCTTTGCTGCAGTCTTTCCTTGGTTACCCCATTGGAGGGTATAATAATATGCCCTCCAGCGAGTAGAGATCAAGAACATTAAGAAGTCAAAATCTTTTCTTCTCTTCTGCTTTTTCAAACATTTTAAACACAATTTCTTAGATTCATTATATGACAAGCCAGAGCAGTTACACAACATATCAAATTTGTGTAATATGTGAGCAAATACTCAGAAAATACAAAAATCAAAATAAATTCAAAATAACCCAAGGAATGAGCAGTGAAGAAAAATTGAACTAAAATGATGAAAAATTACTCGCAAGAAGTTGGAGCTGTTAAAAAAGAAAAATGAACTAAAAGAAACGTGAACTGGCTCTGTTTGTTAAAAGTTTTATATTTAAAAACATGTTTTTTTATGTTTTCTAGGTAAAATATGTGGTTGAAAAGTGAAGAGAAAATATGAGTAGTTAAAAAGTGATTTGAGGAATTGTGTTGTTAAAAAAATATGTTTAAAAACACTTTAACCAAACAGAGGCTAAATGTGTTATGAAATAGGGGTGGGTAGGAGAATATTAACTGGGGATTGGAGGCGAGTTGAGATTTTGGACGGTAGATTTGAATGCAAAGAAAAGAAAGAGAAAAAGTGGGACCGAGCCATGTTGTAGTAAAAAAAAAAGAGGCAAAAAGGCTGCAAATCGGGAAGAATTGAATTTCCCAATTCGGGGAACATAAGCTTTCTCAGTTAGCTAATGTTTACAAACTGTTTGTATTCTTTTCCATTTAACTAGTAGTAAGAATGTGCATTGGACGTCTTATGTATAGGATGATTGAGATGTATAATGTTTTTGAAGTACTAATACTATTTTTAAAAGTAGTTGAGGTAAATATTATTAAAAGAAAAAATTTAAATTGTTAAAATAGTTGTAAATGAATATTTTTTTATGAAATAATGCAAATAATGTGAAAATTTTGAATAAGCCGAACTGTAATGTTTTGCTTATAATAACACTTTTTTGTACATAATATTTTTTGTCAACTTCTCACAATTTTTCTTATTTTTATTTTTTGATTTTACCAAGACTTTAATATTTTGTATTGAAAATTCGTGAGAAAGTGCTATATATAGTTGACCACGAGAGAATGCACGTTCACGAACTTGTATTCCAACAGTATGAATTATTTATCCTTAAGTCTTGTTAATAATTATTGCAAAGTGTAGACATATTAGAAATTGTTTATCTTGAATTTGAATTAATATACTCCATCATTTACTGGAATTAATAGGTTGCGTGAAAGAAAACTTATTTTTCAGCATGTTGTCCAATGATTATTTATGCATTGATTATATGTCTTTTGAAATCATGATAAATCATTCATGTCTTGTTGCAAAGATCGTTGTATGGGTCTAGACTACTTAAGAGTATCATTGGAGAATTTATTTTCAAAATTAAAACTTGTTTGGTGGGATACCATTTGACAACAATGTATTTGGGAGCTCCTCTTGATAAAATTAGTTTGTATTGTAACGCCCCGAGTTCCGTATACCCGGTTCACCACTTTTCTTCTCTTTTCTAAATTTTCAATTAATATTTTTGCGGAAGAAATAATTGAAATTCATTTTCTTGGCAACATTGAATAAACTGTAATGGTCGATAAAGTTGTAAACATTTATAAAACCATTTGAAATAGTAAATCGAACCATTAATATTGCAAAGTAATTGTCAAGGTCATAATTTCTCATAAACTGAACTTCTCAAATTATTCAATGCTTGGAAAATACAGAAATCATTAAAATCAAACTTTCATCCATTTAACATTTATTGCCACCATCATTCATCGCTTGCCACCATCTCCGAAATCTGCAAAACTGTTAAAAGTAGGGGTGAGCATTTCATGGGGGAAATACTCAGTAGACTCTTAACTTACAAAATAATTGAACACATAAATGCATGCTCTTTAAAAACATAATCTCTTCTTTTCGTAAATCATAAACTCTTCTTTTCTCATAAATCATATGCTCTTCTTTTCATAAATCATATACTCTTTAAAACATTGTATGGGATAGCGGATTGGGCTCCCTCAAGGGGCCTTCTCCCAATCTTGCCCGCATACGACCCGGCTCCCTCGCTGTGGCCTTCTCCGAGTCAAAAATCTCTTTCTCTTTAGTAACGACCCGGCTCCCTCGCTGGGGCCTTTTCCGAGTCAAAATATCTTTCTCTTTAATAACAACCCGGCTCCCTCGCTGGAGCCTTTTCCGAGTTAAAATCTCTTTCATAATCTTTCTACTTTTGTAGCGTTCCCGTTCCTCAAGGGATACGGCCGTCTACTAAAAATCGTTTCCAAAAAGGAAAAACATTCTCTTTCTTTGCATACTCTTTAAAACATAAAATGTGGGTAGCGGATTGGGCTCCCTCAAGGGGCCTTCTCCCAACCTTGCCTGCATACATGGTTTTCCACTTTTTGTAGCGTTCCCGTTCCTCATGGGATACGGCCTTCTACTCATTGGACTTTCCAAGTTTTCTTTTCATAAAATCGACTTTCATAAGTCACAAACATTCTCATGCAATCATAATTTAAATCAATTAATAGGGCGAGTCTACCCATTGTTCTTTCCATGAAAATACATTTTCATTTCTTCTCATAAAAATAACTCTTCACAAATCACATAACATTCATATGCAATCATAATGTAAATCAATTAAATAGGTGAGAGCCTACCTCACATCCGACGAGTGCAAAGTTGAGCGGGAATGACTTCAATTTCTTTAATTCTCCGTACGCTTCGTCTTAGCCAATAAGTCGCATTATTCTTTTGAAATATATAGTTTAAAATGATAATTTATAACTTGAGGACTTAAATTGACGTTTTGAAAGTTAAGGGACTGAAATGAATATTTTTGAAAGTTCAGGGACTAAAATGTAAATCTTTGAAAGTTGAAGGACTAAAATGAATATCTTTAAAACTTGAGCTTAAAATCAAATAAATTAATTTAGTAGGGACTGAAATTAAATAGGTTGATACTTAGGGACTAAAATAATAACTTTTGAAAGAAGAGGGACCAATTTGAACATTTTTGGAAGTTGAGGGACTAAAATGCAATTTTCCAAAAGTTGGGTCGAAGCTCAAATAAATGTTATTATAGGGCTGAAATAATATATTTTGAAAATGAAAGGGCTGAAATGATCATTTTAAAACTAACAGGACTGAATTGAAACAAATTAAAACTTCAGGGACTGAACTGATCACTTTTAAAACGTAGGGACCAAAGTGTAAATTTTGAAACTTTAAAATATAATATCTGATTTATTCTCTCTCTACCATTTGGTAAAGACGCAGAGAGAGAGAGAGGGGAGGAGGGACGCGAGGGCGAGCGACGAAGGCTAGGGAAAAATCGTCTTCCAGCCGGCGATATGCCGGCGCAAAGTCGCCGGTAGGTAGTGGCGGACGGCGGCAAGGGATGGGGGTTGAATATTAGGGGTTCAAGTGCGAGTTTTTTGTGCGAGACCGAAAGTAAATCAAGGTTTGTTGGCGGCGGTTTGGAGCTTCTCCGGCGAAAATCCAAAGTTTGAGGTAGGTATTTGGGTTCATCAACTATTGGGTTTTGGGTTTCTATTTGGATTTGTGGGTTGGGACAGTGGCTGGATGCTGATTATGGAGGTGGTGATGTGTGGGATTGCAGGCGGCGACTACGTTGGAAGTGTTGGAGGTGGCAGTTTTGGATGCGAAGATGGTGAACGATGAGGGCTCTGCAGGTTTATGTGGATGGTGATTGGTGTAGGCGTGATTGCAGGCTATCAGAATTGTAGGGGTTCTTGGCCAATCTAATTGGTGGTTTGTAAATTGGTGGTGCTGGCTGTTTCGGTTTTGGATGTAGGGGGCGAAGGTGGTGGTTCAATGGAAGGCGATGGTTGGTAAATTGGGTGGGTTGTGCAGACCGTGATAGTGGAGATTGGGTGATTCCAGTGTAATGGTACTGAGTTGGAGCTGGTCATTGCAAGTTGGATGGTGACTGCTTGGTGGTTGAGGTGATGATTCATGGGGGTGAAGGTGGTTTTGATCTGATGATGATGATGATAATTGGTTTGGCCATTTGTGGAGGTTGCACTGTAATTGTCGATTGGTTGAGGTGGTGTTGATGGTGGATTGGCCGGTTACATTTGGTTGTTGTGTATGCAGGCTGATTCAATGGATCTTGGTTATGGCTTGCCAATTTGGTGATGATGATGGCTGCTTGATTAGGTGAAGATGAAAATGGTTTGAATTCATGTAGATGAAATGATAGCCGGTTATGTATTGGTTTTGAAGGTGGTTGAAGGCTGTGAATTGCAGAGGAAATGAATTGGGTTGATGAAGTGGTAGGTTGGAATTGGTGATAAAGGGAAAGAGGCGTGATGGATTGCACATGGGAGATTTGGGGTGTTGGAGTGGTCATGTGGAAGGAAAAAAAAAAAACGTAGGGGTGGAATTAGGTTTAGGTTAGATAGGATTAAATAATTAAAATTTGACTAACTTTGATTTGAAAATGTATTTAAAACTGATATATCTTGAACTGAAAATAAATCTGAGAATGAATGAATTTTGAGATAAAATTGAATTAAGTACTTGGACTTAAAATAATTTAATAAGGGAAATTAGAATTTAAAATGATTTTGAAAATAATACTTTAAATAAATAATTAAATTAATATAATTTTAGAAATTCAGACATTTAATTTAAAATGGAACAAACTTGATATTTTCTCGACTTGGCTAGATGAATTCGTCGCGGCGTTAGCTTCAAAATAATAGGTGATATAGTAGCGACACGATTTTCTAAATATAAAAATAATTATTCAATTGTGTAAAAATTCTTGATCGCTACATGTATCATCTATTATTTCATCGAAAATGATAAAAAATCTACATTTTCTACATGAAATAACTCAATTAGTTTGTCATTGAGCTATATAGTCAACATATTCGTATCTTATTGAAAAAATTCATGTTGTGCCACAAAATCAGAACGAGTTGCATATAATAATATTAAATTATATTATACATTGTATATTATTAAGTAATAAATTAATGTAATGAAATATGTTATTAATACTATTAATTGATAATGATGATATTGTATAAGGATTTAGAGTATCTCATTGTTATGTATTGATTTAGGTGGAAGTCAATGAAGCACTACGTATAAAATGTCATATGCAGATTAGTTCAAAATTTAATTTATATTAATGTAGTGTAATATAATTGTGTTAGTAGTTATATTGTATGTAAATGTGAATTAAAATTTAAAACAAAACTATGGAATTTGTGTAGTCAATCCAATTTTTCAAATTTGGGATATAATGTTTTGATTATTTTATTAATATTTATTAAATGACAAAGTAAAAATTATAACATAATTTTTCTTAAAAAAATTTAAAGAAAAAACTATAATAATAAATCGGTACGAAACTTGAAAAACGCTAAGAAGAACACCAAAATAATAAAAGGACAACAAAGGTAAATGTGAATTAAAGTTTTTTTTTTTTAACTTATGAAATAAAAGTTACGGATTAATGTAATTGTAGCATTTTGAATTAAAGCTCATGTACGTGGAATAATATAGTACATATATAATATAAACTCTGGAATTTGAATAGAAGATTCAATTTTTTAAAACTCTGGATGCAATATTTTAAATATTATATTAATATATTATATTCCAAGAATATTTATTAAAGGACGAAGCAGTTTTTCTTCTTTTTTAATACTAAAGAAATAAAAAATGTAATAATGTGAGAATAATAATATGAAGTTTCATTACAATATTGTAAAATGTTGATAGTAGGTTAATTTATACCAAAAAAATGAAATAGTATAATAATATGAAATTATATTATAACAATGTAATTCTTAACAATAAATTAATTAATGTAGTTAATTATTTAATGTTATTAAATAGGGGTAAGTGTATATTGTGTATATATCTAAATATATAAGGGTAAAATAGGTATTCAAAATATTTTCCTCCATCCATCCTTTTTAGTTATTGTAGTTGTAGATGTAAATGTAGATTTAGACCGTAGATAAATGGATAAAAGATGTAGAAATTTCATAAAACTTATAAGTACTACTTTTGGAAGGGGACGCTACATTGGTTGCGCTCTTTCTAGATAGGCATCATAAATTGAAAAGCGTACAGGACTTCTACGAGGACTCTGGACGAGATTTTGAAAGACTCCTTAAGATCTTCCCACCCATTATAGCAGAACGGATTGGGGCTATTCCTTTATCTGTTGATGTCTCTGATCAGATTGTTTGGAGGGATACATCAGATGGTAGATTCTCTACCAAGAATGCTTGGCAGTTGGTTCGGATAGGACATCAGGCACATGATTCTTATCGACTTCTGTGGACCACTACTCTTCCAATTACTGTTTCTTTTTTTAGCTGGAGGCTTTTACAGGGGCTTATCCCTGTTGACACGATTATTCAGAGGAGGATTGGTTCTCATTTGGCATCACGGTGTCAGTGCTACGCACAGATGGAGATTGCTACGCATAGATGGAGATTATTACGCAAATTTTTATGGGCAGTGTTATCTCAAATCAGTTATGGAGCCACTTTGGAGACATCTTTCATGTGCTTATTATCTTAAGTGAGGATGTTCGAAAAAGATTCCAGAGATGCAGATATTCCGAACAGTATGTTAGGCTAGGCCATATTAGCACCATGATTTCTCTATTAATTTTTTTTTTATGGACTGAGAGGAATAATGCGAAACACTAGGGTATTCAGATGGAGCCTCGGAGGATTATTTGGAGGTTGTATCACATTATTTCGTTCCTTCACATTGGGTGGCTCATCGAACAGCAGCATTGGCATGGAGATATAGCTATTGCCCCATTATTTGGTATTACAATTGCTCTCTTTTCTTTCACCCCCTATTCTGGTCCTTTGGTGCGTTCCATTAGTGGGAGCCTACAAGCTCAACACTGATGGATGTGTTAAGGACGACTCTACTAGTGGAGGGGGTATCATCAGGGACCATGACGGATAGTGTATCAAGGCATTCTCAGCATTTTACCAAGATTGTCTTATACTTGAGGTGGAGTTGCAAGCTATTCTCGATTGGATTATTTTTGCTTGCCAACTAGGTATCACATCTATTTGGATTGAGGTTGACTCTAGAGCAACTATTGATTGTATCATCAGGACGGATGGAACTTGGTTGACTCAGGGGATTCTTAGACACATCAGAGATATTCTTCATTTGGAAAGGGACATTATCTCTCACATTTATCATCAGGGTAATCAGGTTGCTGACTCACTTGCTTCTGAAGGATGGGATCAGAGAGTGTATCGAGTATATGGACTGTAGGATCTACCACACAACATCAGAGCACTTGTGCAAATTGACAGACATGGACTTCCCAGTTTCAGAGGATTATAGTCTAGAATTTATCTGTTTTTCTTTTGATATACGGGGTATGTTTTTCCCCATTTCTTTCTTTCTTTCAGTTCGTTATTTTCTTATGCTACATTATATTTTTCTTGGAGGTCAGGTCTATGTTCCCCTCCTTACATGTATTATTTCATTTTAATGTTAGCTTCTGACCTACACGAGGATAAACTGTGAATGGCTCAACCTATGGGGAAAAAAATGAAAAAAAAGTACTGTTAATTCAGTAATTTAAACCAATTATTATAAACTCTAATATACACTTTTGTAATCTACTTATCTAATAATTCTATTAGTGATAATACATTAAATATATTTAATTCTGCAATTTAATTTGACGTATTTGTCATCATATTAATTATAGTGATAATAAAATTTTATTTATAAACAATATATTTTTTCAAATCATCTTTCAATTACATATTTTTGCTCGAAAATATCCCATTCTTTTTTATAAATAATTTGTTTTCTTTATCAAACCTCTACATTTCGTGGGGACACATATTACTGAGAATCATAACGGGCTTGGTGAGGCAAATTAATTATCCAAGCCAAACAAAGTTTGAAGTGCATGTTCGAAGAGATCCGGGTCAATTATGGGCTATTTTGGAAGAAGATCCAAGTCCAAACAAAGTGATTAAGCCAAAAGAGGAACCAAGAATCAAATTTTGAATTCAATTAAAGTATTGACACAGATAAAGTTCGAATTTGAAGTTCACTATTTTTTGAAGAATTGTATCCCTTTTTGTCTAGTTTTCAAATAATTTTGAATCACCTCAATCGAACATCGGGATCATAAGTTACGACCAAAATACTGAAGATGGCGCGTTAAAAATTTGAAGCAAAAAATGTCATGATTGAAATGGTGTGCGGCCGCATGCCTATAAAATTCATAGAAAGGTAGAAGGTTCAGATTTTGGTACGTCGATGCCCAAGTGACAGCATGAAACTGAACCGTGAGGCTGCACGGTTCAATGTAAGACCAGATTTTAGGATTTTTAGTGCAATTTCTATTTTTTTTATCTCTTTCAATTATTGTACTATAAATACCAAAAATCTGTCAAACCCTAACATAACTTGGATGTTGAATGAAGCATTTGAGAGGCTCCTCTTTGGGTGAGGTAAAAACCCCTTTCTACTTGTAATTTTCATGGAAGTTCTTCAACTTTAACTTGAGTATATTATTCTTGTATTTGTTGTTGATTTCCATCACCTTGAAATTTATTTCAAAGGTTTGTTAACCTTTAAATTTTGGGTTATATTTAAACTTGAGTTAAGGTGTTTCTTTACCATTTTAGCTTTCTTGGGTTTAATACAAAATTGTTGTGGGAATTTTTTGTCCAAACACCAAAGGGGTTTGCATCATTTGGTATAAGAGCTTAACTCTAAAATTGGTAAACCTATCTTTACATTCTTTTTCTCATTGTTCTTCATTCTACAAAAAGAAAAAAACAACGAAATTCAAAAAAAAAAAAATTGGGAAAAACTTCATGTTCTTGATCATCTACTGACTTCCACATATTGGTCTATTGTTATTATCATAATTGAGGTTGTTGAGGTTTACAATTAATCAAGCACTCATAATTCCATGTTGTTCAAACTTTTCCTACAAGGTGTTTGATGAAGTCACAAAGAAAACTCCATTGACATACGATATCTTTCTCAACACCAAACTTTTCCCTTGATAGTTGAGTTTTATCAATTCCATTGTGATCTTGTACTCCTAAAACATTGTCACATAAGTCTATTTTTTTCACCTCTTGTGTTATAGCAAGCAAAGAAATTATAATTGCTATTTTTGCCCATCAATTCCTATATCTTTTCTTTGATTTTGGTTTCATGCTGCACAAAAATTATAATTTTCTCATGGTAGTTGATTACTTTCATTGGGAGCTTGAAAATTGAGTATAAACACAAGTGAAAACATTACTTGTGAGAACACTTCCACACTTACGCAACATGCTCCATACAAATACTCCAAGTGGGCAAGACTTCAGTGCCCAAACTCAAGACTTGCGTGAGATGTTGCAAAATATTTCCACCACTTATACTAGACAAATGGAGGAAATGAAAGAAAGATTGGGAAGAAGGTTGGATAGATTGGAGGCAAGGAGAGAAATCCCAACACACCAAGGAGTAATAAAAATTTAGGGATGAGTTTGATGATGATGGAGGTATGGAACAAAAGTGGAACACGGGTAGGAGTAGAGGAGAGCAGTGTGACAAGGAGTTTGACAGGAGGTTTGATCGAGGTCATCTAAGGGAGCATAAGGGTAGGGATGGAATCGATGAAAATATTGGTAGCGTCAAAGTGAAGATTCCATCTTCTCGTGGAAAGAATGATCCTATGTTGGACTTTAAGAAGCAAATGAAAATTTTAGAAGAAAAATTTATTGCATGGGATTGTAAATATAATGTTGGAATGCACAAGGGGAGTGATAGTGAGATTGAAGCTAAATTCCAAGAAGTGCCCCGAGATAAGGATGTCAATAAGAAGGAGGGGGGAGTTAAAATTTGATATAGTTGATCAGTCTCCGAATTTTGATGTAGGAGATCAAAATATCGATGAAGGGGTACATGAGCTTACAAATATAGAGGAGGTTGTTAACATTAAAATTACGGAAGAGTTTGTTGAGCATGAAAATTTAAAGGATGTGATTGAAAATTAATGCAATTTTTGAAGAGGAAGTTGAGCAAAAAGTAGAGGAGGCGGTGAAGAGAAGAGCTTATTTTGGGTTCAAAAGGGGGAGTTGGAGGTGGTATATCACTAGTACAGTGATCCATATCTTGTACATGGAGAAACTAACGATCCCCACCTTATTTTGCTTAAATCTATTTTGCAGGTTAATTGCATTTTGGTCTTTGAACCACACCACATATGTCCAAAGGAGTTCATGGTTCGACCCTTGCATTTAGTCGAAGCTACAGGGTCCTATTGGTTGATCATGTGGCATTGAAGCAAAGATTTCCCTTTTGGTCCAGGAGTTGCAATGAAACATCATGAACAAACTTATGATTCGAGATGAATCATCTTGAAGAAGGACGGTCTGATGAGAATCATAGTGGGCTTAGTGAGGAAAATTAATTATCCAAGCCAAACACATTTTGAAGTGCATGTTCGAAGAGCTCCGGGTCAATTATGGGCTATTTTGGAAGAAGACCCAAGTCCAAATAAAGTGATTAAGCCAAAAGAGGATCCAAGAATCAAGTTTTGGGTTCCATTAAAGTATTGACAGAGATAAAGTCCGAATTTGAGGTTCACTATTTCTTGAAGAATTGTAGACCTTTTTGTCTAGTTTCCAAATAATTCTGAACCACCTCAATCGCAATCGGGATCAAAAGTTACGATCAAAATACTGAAGATGGTGCGTGCAGAATTTGAAGCAAAAAAGGTCACGGGTTGAAATGGCGTGCGGCCGCACGCCTATAAAACTCCTAGGAAGGAAGAAGTTTCAGATTTTGGTATGTCCATGCCCGTGTGACTGCACGAAACTGAACCGTGCGGCCACATGGTTCAATGTAAGACCAGATTTCGTGATTTTTAGTGCAATTTCTATTTTTCTTTATTTCTTTCAATTATTGTACTATAAATACCAAACTTCTCTCAAACCCTAACATAAGTTGGATGTTGAATGAAGCACTTGAGAGGCTTTTCTTTGGGTGAGGTAAAAGCCCCTTTCTACTTGTAATCTTCATGGAAGTTCTTCAACTTTAACTTGTGTATATTATTCTTGTGTTTGTTGTTGATTTTAACCACCTTGAAATTTGTTTAATCTTTATCCATTGGGCTAGGTTTGTTAAACTTTGAATTTTGGATTAGATTTAAACTTGGGTTAAGGTGTTTTTTACCATTTTAGCTTTCTTGGGTTTGATACAAAATTGTTATGGAAATTTTTGGTCTAAACACCGAAGGGGTTCGCATCACCCATAGACAAGCCTTGTTGTTGAATTATTCTCATATTACATGGCAAAAATTAAGCCCCTTTGGTAAAAGAAATTGTTTATAAACAAATAATTTACTACTTTCAAAGTAATATATGTTGTAAAAAGTGGTTCAAAAAATGTGTTCAATTAAAAAATAATTTTAAAAAATGTGAAAAAATGTGTTGCCTTTTATCAAAACTACCTAAAATATTCGTGTTGACAAAAGAATGGTGGATCTTACACTATGCATTTTGTGGGGCCATCTATAAACAAGCCATGTTGCAAAAAATTTCTCTTCTTTTCTTTAGCCTCTATTTGGTAACTTATTTATAAATAAGTTTATAAACAACACATTATCTTAAATCAATTTTTAAGCACACATATTTTCCTAACTTTCTTTCAAAAACATGCTGGAAAATTGTTACCTTCAATTTAAGTTTCCTAACTTTCTTTCAACAACATGCTGGAAAATTGTTACCTTCAATTTAAGTCTTTGTTTCGTTACACAATTTGGTTCACAAAATGAATTATATTTTGTTTTGAGGTAAACAATATTGGTTGAAATTTGAAGAGAGAAAATGTTTGTGATTAAAAAATGATTCATTTTTCTAAACTAATTTATAAATCGATTTATTTTATTTACCAAATAGATGCTATGACCAGGGGCAGATCCATGGCATGGCGAGCCCCCGTGCTCGTTAGTGCTGGATCCGCTAGAAAAAAAATAGTAGGAATTTTTGATATTTTTTTGATTGCAACTTGAAAAATTACTGAAATTCGTCCGTGCTGAAATTTTTTATTGACATCCATCCATGGAGGCTTAATTAACTTCCATTTGGTGAATGGTTTAAATCGATTTGTTAGCAAACGAAGGCCGCGTTATGTTGGAAATTTATTGAGGGCAAAATGGTAATAAAATGTTTACCACGCTTCTCCTAATTTTTTTATGAACTTTAACATGACATGACATGACATGACCTGTTTTGAGAATCGGGGACACCTGCACTGTTGGGAAAAAAAAATAGACATGTTTAACAATGCGCTCTTTAATTTATCCAATCATTAAAATTTATAATCTAATTTATAAACAACACATTTTTTCAAACCACTTTTTAAGTACACATTTTCTTTCTCCAATTCTTAACCACATATTTTATCTAGAAATCACCAAAAATCAAAATAAATTGGTGGCACATGGCCGCTGAACTGTCCGTTCAATTCACCAATTTGCAGCTTTTTTGCCATTTTTGGTGACTTTGTTTGGTAATATAGTTTGATTTACAAACTGGTTTATTTATGATTTAAAGATAAAAATTAGTGTTTGAAAATTAGAAAAAAAATGTGCTGTGGTTAATTGGGAAATTGTGAAACCGAAAAAAGGAAGTTATTGAATGATTGACGCGGTTGGGTCCCTCTTTTTCTCTTTCTTTTCTTTGCATTAAAACTCAACCGTCACCCCCAATTAATGATTCCCCTACCCACTCCCTCTTTCATTCAACACCGCAAATTCACGTTTTTTCAGCTCATTTTTCTTCCAACCGCCTCAACCTAGAGACAAAAAACTCGATCTGATCATTGGATCCAAATATTCGATCCCAGAAACTCCCAATTTGTGGATCGACGGATCAAATTTGAATAGGGGTGATCCGATCTGATTTATTTTTAAAAAAAATTGTAAAAAAATTAATTATTAAACCTAAAACCTATAGTCTTTTATTGAATTTGGTATAAAATCTCTAAGTCTCTATATATGCATTGTTTAATTGTATAAATTGAATATTATATTAGTTGTTTTATAAATTATGTACTGACTTGTTTTTCATTAACAAAAATAGATAATGAAAATTTCATAATGTTTGTTCCGATCTGATCCTTACCCAACTCGATTCGAAATTTTTATTATTTGTTCCGATATGATCTAAAATCCTATAGAACGGATTTAGATAGATATGTTAAACAAATTTATTTATGTTTTGAGTAGATTTTTAGGAGTGACAACCGGGCGGGTATGGGGCCGGGATGCCTTTCCCCGTCCCCGCCCCATTAACGATTTACCATCCCCATCCCCGCCTCTTCCCCATTAAATCGAGGATGGGGTGGGGATGGGGACGGGGCGGAAAATACCTGTTTATATCCCTATTTTTTTAAGTTTTAAAATAATGTTATGCAGACAATATAAAGAAACATGCAGGAACAACCTTAACATTTTCTAAATTTAATAATATTTACACGTTATTTGGACATTAATCGAATATATATTCATCTTTGTTTGTGTCTTTATTTTATATTTAATTAGATGAGAAAATACAACTCGATAAGCTTAATAACAAATAATTGGTAACTTTTTCAAAATAAGTATTTAAAGTTTATGACTTGATAAGTAATAAATTTTGGAAGCAAGAAATTTTGATTTCATAGGACTTTTGTACAGATAATATAAGATTTTTTTTTTTTTTGGCTTTTTAAATTTTAATGGAACTTGTTAATTGGGGATGAGGATGGGGATCGGGGACTAAGCGGGAATGAGATGGAGATGGGGATGGGGATAAGACAGTCATCCCCGTCCCCAACCTGTCCCCAGTTCGGGGATGCTTTTTAATCCCCATCCCTGTCCCATCCCCGTCTTTGTTGGGGATTCCCAGCCCCGTTTCCATCTCTATAGATTTTTGGTTAAAAATTGATTTTAAAAATTGTGAATATAAATGTTATTGTTTAAATGAGCATAACCAAACAAAAACTATATATTTTAAAAAATTATTATTTTAACTCACTTTTTAGCCATATTTTAAAAAATTATTATTTTAACTCACTTTTTAGCCATAATTTTTATAAATATATATAAGTTAATTAATTTTACTTAATGAACGTCAGGAAGATTTAGCATCCATTTGCTAAACCAAATAAATCAGTTTATAAACTATACAATTTTCCTAAATCACTTTTTAACTACACATATTTTTTCTCTCAAATTTTCAATCACTACTCTTTACCTCAAAAACATTAATAAACCAGTTTGTAAATCACACGGTGTTACTAAATAGAGGTGGACAAAAACATCGGAACCGAGAGAACCGAATTGGAACCAAACAAATAAAAACGAAACCGATCGGTTCTTTAGGAGAAAAATGAGAATCGGAATCGAAAAATTGAGAACCGAAAAATCGATCTGTTCCTATTTGAAAATCGAAACCCAAACCGAGAACCGAACATTCTTAATTTAAAATTTAAACTTACATGACACTTTTGACACTTTCTGTGTTGTTTTACATGACCGGGTGTACAAATCTAGCATGCTAAAATGTAATATGATAATTGTTGAATTGTTCATATCGGTTGTATCTTACATGAAATCCTGTGCACTAATTTTAGAAAATTGGTTTCTTGAAGACTTTAGAATTCTGAAAGTAGGCAATGATGGAATATGCATCAATGAGATAGAGTTGGAAAAGATTTAACCAGGTTATTAAATTTACAATTTCTACATATTACATATTACACATTATAAATTGTTTTCATCAATGTTTGTTTTAATTGTGATATTTTATTTACTTTTATAGAGATTAAGAATGCTACATCTAATGCGGTGGAGGTGGATAATTAAATGCACGATCACACTTAAATTTTTTCTTGCAGGAGGAGTTGGTAACGTGAAGAATTCATGAAATTTGATGTTTAAAAAGTTTTATTGATGTATTTTGAAGATATATTTCGCTTTAAATTTTGTCATTTGATATATTTGTATCATATACTTATATTAGGATTATTTGGTTGTTTCTTTTCCTTCAATTTGGAGTTTAAGTTTAACAAGTCTTATTGATATCTTTTGAATGCTCTTTTGGCTCTATTTAGCTTTGGTGATTGCAAATAATTAGATATTTTTCGTATTTACATCAAATTTTAATTTTCCTAATAGGAACCGAACAAGAATCGAAAAATAATCGATAACCAAACGAAACCGAAATTGTTTGGTTCTTGTTATTAAAAGAACCGAACTGAAACTGAATTGACAAACGTGCATCCCTAGGTTTAAATGTGATTTGCATATTGATAATTAACTACGTTCAAGAATAGTAATATATGATAATACAAAGACATTAAAGTTAAACAAATTGATAAACAATATTTTAAATCATACATATATTACATATTGAGTGATATAACACATGAATAAATTTGTGGTTGGGGGTTTATCTAAATGGTACAACATATAATCCCTCTACATATAAAAGATTGAAAATGCAGTTGCCCGAAATTTCCTTCAATTGAGCCACTGTTCATCCAATTAAGCACTGTTTGGACAGCAATTGAATTGATTTAACTGTTCGGTCACATGCCTGAAAATCACCATCTCTGACTTCTTACATACGCCAGACCCCTCTCTCTCTCTCTCTGTGCTTCTCTTATACTCTTTAGCTAATGGTTGCAAGAGAGAACCTCACCGAAGCAAATGATGAAAGTGGAGGTGCCACCTCCTCTAAACCCCATTTCTTCACAGTAAATTGATCCATTTTCTTTGTCCCAAAAAACTTCCTCTCCACATTTCATATCTAATTTTCTTCAACCCATAAAATTTGATCGAAGTTGCTGGCCCCTGTTTTGACAGCCTTCAGCTACCCTCCTCGGCCAAAATTAAGCTACTGGCCACCATTCGTGAGGTAAAAGCAATTACCTTAATTTCTTATACGTTTCTTATGAATAATTATTTATGTTCTTGAAATGGTTAATAAGATTATGAACTTTCATTTGTCAATAGGCACAGCAGGGAGATTTGTTGGAATAGCCTTTCCAAGGGTATAGTTTTTCAAAATGCCATTTTTATGTAAAATGTCTTTATTACCCTTAAGGAATTGCATTATTTTATTTGCAAGATATATTCCTGAATTAGTCAGGTTGATTTAATTCAATACTTTTTATTATATTCATATTTTTTAATCTTTCAAGTTCTTCTAAAAATGCTCTATATTGTGATAATTTCTTAAAAGATTTAGGATGTTCTTTCTTTATTATATATCCTAATGCTATTCCATCTGAAACTTCATCTTCTATATCTTCGTATTTTTCTATAATTTTATGAACCGCATTTATATTTTTTGCTGTTTCAACAGAATTAAATTCTATTCTATCTAAGATAGCATAGTCAATATCTTCGTATATTTCTTTTAATTTAGATTGTCCAACATAATGTATATTGTTAGATTTTCAGCAATAACTAATAAAAATGAAATTTCTTTATTATCTAAATATGCTTTATGATCACAGTTATTAGAAGTTGATGCTTGTGAAGTATCCATAGATTATCGGGTTGGTAAATTATTATACAAAATTCTCTGGTATAAGTCCATTATTTGATCTAGTAAAATACAATAATCTGCAATATATTGTTCGTATTTTTCTAAGAGTTTATTATATTATTCAGAAGATATGTTTTCATTTTCTATTTGATGTTTAATATCTTCCATTTTATCTTTCAATTTTTCTAAAAGGTTATCCAGTCCTTCTATTGTATATCCTGACATTAGGTTTGGACTGTATTTGTCATTATTTTATTTTCTAAATCTATTTTAATCTCTAATATGTCAAAATAATCTAAAATGTATTGATCATGATTTTCTGAAAGTATATAATATTGTTCAGATGATTCATCCATATCTATTAAATGAGATATAATGTTATCTATTTTTTCCATTATTTTTTCTAACAAATTGTCTAATCCTTCAATAGTATATCCAGGAATTATAAACACAGAGATAAATAATTTATAAAGTTTCAAGTAATTTTTCAAATTCTATGAGTGTTTGAGAATTGATAATATCTATATCAGCCATAATATCTATACTTGGTTCAAATGGTATATTATATTTTGAAATACTTTTATTTCTCTTTTCTAATTTATCAATTATATCTTGAATATCATATATCATTATAGATCTTACAGTTCCTCTAGCAAAGTTTTCTATTAAATTTTCTTTAAAACTTTTTAATAACTCTTGTGATGCGTAGAGTTGCTCTTGGTATTTTTGTATTCAATGCCTTTTTTATTTTTGATATTCTTTTTAAATTTATATGGAGCTCTCTTAGTTCTGGGTTTTTTCATGATATAATTATTTTCATTCATGATATTAAGATTTTCAAAAACTGGTAAAGAAAGATTCATCTCTTCCGTCACTGTCATAATCTATTACAGTGTCATAATCATTATCACTACTAAATACATATCCTAAATATAATTCATTATTTATTTCAGTGTTATCACTATTAAACCAAAAATAAATAATCGATTTTGTAATTTCTATTCCTAATATTCTTTTTAATGTTGGAAAGATAGCTAACAAACATGACATATAAACATGATATAACTTTTTTATTTCATTATTTGGTCTAGTAAACTGTTTATGCATGAATAAATGTTCAATTATGCTATGATATTCATTATAATAAGGACTATTTTGATAATTAAATTAACAATTCTGAATTCTGTCATTTTAAAAGCTCTTCTTCCTCCTAATTCCGTAAAGATAGATATATTAAGAATACTAACCTCTTTTCCTATTCTCAGTACCTTTGTATTTTCCTTCTATTTTTAGTGACCTTCAGGCTTATAGGTTTCTGCTCCACATCCTCTAATCGCTTCCTGCCTTCACGGGTTATTAGCTCAACCTGGATGCCTTCACTGTATAACTCTTTAGATGGAAAATATTTTAGGACAGAGTGTAAGGAGTTTTCTTAATAATATATCTTCTTTTTGGAAATAGGACTTAGAAGACAATAATTTAGAAACTCATCATAATATGATAAGTAACTTGGGATTTTATTGATAATATGAAGATTGACAAAGGATTGGTATGAGAATTTTTCAAAGACAGAAGATTTTTGGCTTTCTCACAAACTGAGTGTTCAAGAGAGTTTTGTCTTTCAACTAGCCCGGAGGCCCCTATTTATAATATTACATTGGACACAATTACATCATCGACCTAACAATTTCACAGCTTTTTTTTCACCTAAGGACACACATGTCCCTCTATTATTTATTACATCACATGACCCTTACATTATAGGGACACTTATCCTTTTATTTTTTGGTCTTGACATAGCCCCTACATTGTTGTACATTGTTGAATTAAAGTACATCTATTAAACATCTTCCACTTGTCCATCAATTCTGTTGGCATGTAAAGCAGATCCATCAAGTGGCTTCCACGTGTCCATCAATTCCTTTGACATGTGGGGCAGTTTCTGGCTATGCACGCCTCTTGCAAAGTGGCAAAGCTTCCATGGATTTGATGAGTATCAAATTTATTGTTGTATTCTTGCAAGATTGTTGACTTTTCTTTTCCTACATTAGTGAGTAGGGTCCATTCATTATACTGGCATAATTTTTTTTGTAGAGAACTTTAATTCCCAACACCCTTCGGGATCTAAACCATGATCTTGTAATGTTTGGTACTGGCTTGGTATTTTTTCCAACTTCAATTTGAAAATTTCGAGCAACATACCCAATTGTGATAATATGCTCAGCAAGATAATATATCCTTCCATCAATTTCAGGACTGATCGAATAAAATTTTAAATAAATGGGTCTTCCTTGAGCGAACTTTGAAATTTCTCCTTTTAGTAAATCATCAAATTTTTCGATTTCTTTCAGATCTTTTCCTGGATAGATAAGATCCAAGAATCCATAATCAGCTGCCATTTTTGTCATGACGGGATCTCCTCCCTGAGTAACGATCAATCGTGGGTATACATGGTCTCCAGACGAAATGTAATAGCAATCACATTCTTGAAGTTCATATATAACTTCAACAGTAGTTTTATATTCGTTTTCTTTTTAAGGCTTTTTTATACATTATTCTTTTATTTTTTATTTCATTTTGTATAATTGGTTTTTTCTCCCATTTATCACCACGCTGTATTGGCTGAACTCTGTAAGGTCTAATTTCTCTTGGTATTTTTAGTAAATTTGCACAAGGTGTTTGTAACATTACCATGTAATTATTTTGTTTATAATATTGAAATTATTGTATAAAGTCATTTCCTAGTAATATATCACATTCTAATTTGTTATAATTATATACTTTATTTACAACTATTTGTTTACTCCCAAGTATTATATCAATTTTATCAGCACTATTAATTATATGAGTACTTTCTCCTATTACTCCTGTAATTTTTATCTTTCCATTAGTATTCCATGATTTTATTAAGAAGCTTTTGAATATTGTTATATCACTTCCCGTGTCAATTAATGCACATGTTGTTATATTTGTTTCAACAATTGTAACTTGTATATAAACGGCTAATGGAAAACTTATTTGGTTATTCATTTATTCAGCCTTTCTGCATAGTATAGTTTGACCATTATGAGTTATATATAATCCTTCACGTTTTATACTATAATCTTCTAGTCCATCTAGAAAGCTCATTCCTAATAATACATGAGGATTTACCATACTACTATCTACATGACATGGTACTAGGAGATTTATTCCTCCTATTTTTATTGGTACTTTTACTTCAAGTTCAGTCATATGTATTTGTCCATCAAAATTTATATATCTATATGGATCAGTTCTATGAGATATTAGTCATTTATTTCTATTTGAAGCTATATGACATTCACTAGCTCCTGTGTCAATTAATATATTTGATCCTTTTATATGTTCTATTCCATTAAAATATTCACATTCTATTTTCATATTTCCAGCATTTCTATTAAGTTTTATTTCTTTTGTATTACTAGTTTCTCCTAATTATTTTCTATTAGGTAAACTTGCCAATCTCCTTATTAATCTGCCATCTTCAAATGTTATGTTATTATTAGGGTATTCTTCTTCTCGTAACTCTATGATTTCTGGTTTATTTTTTGTTATAGTAAGTTCATAATTTCTTGGAACTAAACTTATTTGTTTATCTGGTTCTACAACTTTACCAAAATCTTTACATTCTTTATGAATTTCAATATATGGTTTTTTAGAATAAATGTTTCCATAATTAGAATTAGTAAATGTGTATAATGCCCTGTATTCTATAGTCATAATTTTATCTCCTGGTTCCATTATATCATCTTTATGTAATTTGAAATGTAATCCTAAAATTTCATTATAATTTCTATCTTTTAATAATATACAATATTTTGGGTAACATGTAAATATTAGTTTCTTATATGCTAGATTTCCTTCTACTGTTCCTAAATGACTGTCTTTTAAATTTATAATTCTTCCATCATGTAAACTTACAGTCAAAGGCGAATCTAATCCTTCTCTAAACAGGGATTTAAACATTATTTGGATACCTGCTAAGTAAACATATTGAATCTTTTCACTTTGTTTTATATTGATCTTCGTTAATAATTCTGTAACTGTATTTTTTGTTAAAAGATTTAATTTGTGTGTTCCTTGGGTGGTTCTAACATCTATTGCCCTTTCAATTTTATGATATTCATTTATTGCTACTTTTTCTCTTTTCCATATTCTGTCTAATATTTCCCATTTTCCTATTTTCAAATCTAAAGATAATTTTTGTATTTTTCTGAACTTATTATTATCAAAAGTTACGTTTAATCCATAACCTTCTATTCCTTCATATTCTTGTTTATCTATATTCTTATTTGTTTCTATTTCTTCTATTTCCTTATTCTGATTCTGATTCATTGTTTTCTGAATCTGTTTCACTTATATAGACTTTTTGATCATAGTATTTTTCAATATCTGTTATTTCACTTAGTTCACTTTCTATTTCTAGATATTCATTTTGTAATATTTTAACTTTCTTTTGTTACAATCAGGGCTTATATGTCCCATTTCTCCACAATTCCAACATTTGCATTGACTTTTATCTTTCTTATAAGTTTTATTTTTCTGTTTTTTATTTGGATTATATCTTCTTTTGTAATATCTCCTCTTAGGTTTTATATATCTTTTTCTGAAGTTTCTGAATTTTTTAAACTTTCTATTTTTATATTTTCTTTTATTATTTTTTCTTCTTTCAGGGTTACATCCCCATTGGGTAGGTTTTTCCATATCTTCACAACATATTCTAGTTAGTTTTCCTGATTTCTTTAATAATTGTCTTTATTGACATATATATTCTAATCTTTCAAATAAGAATTTTATCCTTGATCCTAATGTTCTAGGTGTTCCGGGATTATTTCTAATAAATTTTTCAAATTCTATTTTAAAGTATATTCCCCATGAACCTGGTAATTTATTGTAATACATATCTCTATATACTTCTTGGTTTTCATTACTATAGAATTGGACATAATAGTATTCTTTAAATTCACAAGTATATTCTTTAATTTTACACATATCACATATTGTTAAATTTATTAATCTTACTCTTGCATTATCTTTTTCTCTTATTGATTCTGCTTCAGAATTACTTATCCAATTTTCTCCTAAAAATTCATCCGCAATATAATCTACTAATTTTTCTATTCCCTTTCTATCTGATTTTATTAGTTATGTCTGTATATTTCTTCTTATTAATGCTTTTGTATCACTACTTATTCCTTCCCACCAATTTCTAACATGTCTTTCAAAAGATGCTATTAAAAAATTTATCATTCTATCAGTATTTTCCCACGTATCATCTTTATTGTATAAAAAGAATAGTATCATTGAATCTTCCCAAGTTAATAAGTCTTTTTTAGTATCTATTTTACAATCAAGATCCAATTTTGTTCCTCCATGATTAATAGGTTTATCATAATTATTATTTGGTTCAATTCTATCTTTATATTTATTCCCTCTAGGTGGTTGTCTATCTCTGACTCTATCATAATATTGCCGGTGTGGTTTACTATATAGAGGTGCGTAGCTTTCATCTGGATCTGGTAATTCTTGTTTGGAAGTTCCTATTGGAGCTAGGTTAGGTGCTCCTCCAGTATATTCATTAAAACTTGGTATTAATTAAAATTTTCTATACTTAATTGGTCAAAAGTTTCTATAAGCAAGTCTAACTCTTCATTCATTTTTGTCTTGTTCTTCTTCAATTTTTTCTTCAGCTTTTAATTTTCCTAAAGTTTTTTCTATAGATTTTTGTAATTCTAATTCTTCCTCTAGTATTTTTGGTAATATGTTTCTTCTAAATTCATCATCCATACTCCCTGCTTCTATTATAATTTTTTCTTGTTCGAAATGCTTCTTTCCTATTCTAAGTATTTCTTTTTCTAAGAGTTTTTTGTCTATTTTCTTATCTTTGCTTTTATTATTTTCTTTGAATTCTCTAATCTCTAGTTTTAGTATATTTATGTCATTTCTTACTTCTTTTAATTCATTTTTTACTTCTTGTACATCACTTATTAATGTTTTTATTAATATTTTTAGATCTTCAATATATTCACTTATCGACATTTTATATTCTTGGTTTTTGAGTTTTTTGTACCTTAAATAGTTTGTCATACATATCATCTATTTTTATTTCTAACTTTTTGATTTTTTCTTCTATTGATTTGATTTTTTCATTTAACCTATCTATTTTTTCTATAATTATTCCAATTTTATCTTGATTAATTAATTCTCCTGATTTTCTTTGGAATTCTTTTAAGATTTCTTCATCTATATTTTTAACTTCTCCTATCATGTCTTTTAATTCTTTAAATTGTATTATTAGTTTATTTTGAATATTCTGTAATTTTTCTTTGATATTCATGTCCTGTATATTTAATTGTTGTAATTCTTCGATAGCTAATTTATCTTGTAAATTTATGTTTTTATATGTTTTCCATAAAATGCACTTATCCAATTTAATTGCATGTTAAGAAATCCATCAGATTCTCCCCATGAGCTTAATGGTTGAAACATAGTTATATTAGCTCCTTTTATTTGATAAGATCCAACTGGAAGTCTTATATTTTCTATTATTTGTTTTTCAAATTTTATTTCTGGAAATTCTATCATTAATTTCTTCCTTTAATATGTTCGATTTCTAAAATAAGTTCTGTTTCATATTTTGCTTCTTTATAATTCATTATTTGATATTCACAATATTCTTCTATTGATCCTATCATTGATTTTCTATGATATATTCTATAATATTTTAGATAATCTTCCAATGTGTTTGTTTTATCATATTTTTCTTTTCTAGTTTTTTCTTTATCTTCTAAAATCGTTTGAATTTTTGGTAATTGTTTTAAAATTCTATCAAAATATTCTCTCTTTTTCTCCAATAATCTTAATCTTAATTTTTCTTGTCGTTTTATATTTCTTTCTTCTCTTATTTGGTCCATTAAATTTCTTCTTTGTTCTACTATTAAATCTAATTTTTCATTTGTTTCTATGTCTAGATATCTAATTAATTAAGGATCCGCTCTATGATAATCCATTTCTATAATCTTTATATAACTCTTCTAGTATATCTTTGTGGATTAAATCTAATATTTCGTTTATGATAAAATCTTCTTTTATTATATCGAAATTTATTAGATCATAAATATATTTTCTTATATCTTTGTCTAAATCTTTTAAAGTTCTCAAGATTTCTATTTTATAATTATCGGGTAGTATTAATGTATGCATATAAAATCTTGATGTATATATTATATATTTATTTTTATTTTTTGTCATATAATATTTATCTTTTAGATCTGCCATATGGCTCTGATACCAAGTGAGGGTGCTACTATGAGCGAACAAAAATCAAATAAAATCATAAAAAAAATTAATAAAATTTCAAGGACTAGGTTGTAACTTTTCTAAATCTTAATGGGTTTAGTTGAAATATGATATATAAGGATATTTGGGGTATTTTATAGTGATTAAGGCTATTTTTAAAATATATAAAATTGTTAGGGTATTTTCAAAAATTGGTAAAATTTTTAGGGTATTTTCATGTATTTCCTCGAAGAGAAAGCAATTAGTTATATTTTAACTTTTACAAAATTACACCCTAAGCCCTAAGTTTACAAAATGTTTTATTTCAGTCCTTTCAGCTTCAAACCTTTTAATTTCAGCCCTTAAGTTTTAAATGAGTATTAATCAGCCCCTCATTTTTAAAATCTATTATTTTCAACCCTATTGTTTTGAGTTCTGACCCAACTTTTAAAAGATTTACATTTTTAGTCCCCAAAGGTTTAAAAGCAATCATTTAAGCCTCCATATTTTAAAGTCTTTCGATTTTGTTCATATTGATTTAAAATGATATATATACGTATATATGTATATTTATAAATCTCAAGTTTCAAAGTATTCATTTTAGTCCCTCAACTTTCAAAATATTCATTTTAGTCCCTCAACTTTCAAAAGTATTAATTTTAGTCCCTAAACTTCAAAACATCAATTTCAGTCCTCAAATTATAAATTATCGTTTTTAAACTATAAATTTCTAAAGGCTAATGTAACTTATGGGCTAGACAAAGCGTACGGAGAATTAAAGAATGAAAGATGTTTTCCCGCTCAACTTTGCACTCGTCGGATTTAAGGTAGACTCTCCTTATTAATTTATTTAAATTATAATTGCATGTGAATGTCATGTGACTTGTGAAAAGTCATTTTTATGAGAAGAAATGAAAATGTATTTTTCGTGGAAAGACCAATGTGTAGACTCGCCCTATTAATTGATCTAAATTATGATTGCATGTGAATGTTTGTGAACGTTATGTGATTTACATATCCTATGTTTTTAAAGAATCTATAATTCTTATGAAAAGAAAACTTGGAAAGTCCAATGAGTAGAGGGCCGTATCCTTTGAGGAACGGAAACGCTACAAAAAGTGGAAAGACCATGAGTATGCGGGCAAGATTGGGAGAAGGCCCCTTGAGGGAGCCCAATCCGCTACCCACATTCTATGTTTTAAAGAATTTTATGTGACTTATGTGAAAGTCATTTTTATGAACAGAAATGAGAACGTATGGAAAGACCATGAGTAGACGTCCGTATCCCTTGAGGACTGGGAACGCTACAAAAGTGGAAAGACTATGAGTATGCGGGCAATATTGGGAAAATGCCCCTTTGAGGGATCCCAATCCGCTATAGAGTACGCGGGCAAGATTGGGAAAAGGCCCCTTGAGGGAGCCCAATCCGCTACCCACATTTTTATGTTTTTAAAGAGTATGAAAAGAAATGAGAATGTATTTCCTTTGTGGAAAAGATCATGAGTAGACGGCCGTATCCCTTGAGGACCGGGAACGCTACAAAAGTGGAAAGAGAATGAGTATGACTCGGAGAAGGCCCCAGCGAGGGAGCCGGGTCTTTACAGAATGAGTATGCGGGCAAGATTGGGAGAAGGCCCCTTGAGGGAGCCCAATCCGCTACCCACATACAATGTTTTTAAAGAGTATATGATTTTTCAAAAGAAGTCCTATCAATACCCTATGTTTCTAAAGAGTCTGCATTTATGTGTTCAATTATATTGTAGATTAATTAATTGGCGATGAATCTACTGAGTATTTCTATGAAATGCTCATGTCTATTTTTAATAGTTTTGCAGATTTCAGAGACGGTGGCAAGCGATGAATGATGGTGGCAATAAACGTTAAATGGTTGAAAGTTTGACTTTAATGATTTTCGTATTTTTCCAAACATTGAATAATTATGAGAACTTCAGTTATTTGAGAAATTATGACATTGTCAATTTCTTTACAATATTAATGGATCGATTTACTATTTCAAATTGTTTCATAAATGTTTTCAATTTTATCGACCATTACAGTTTAATTAATGTTTCCAAAGATGAATTTCAATTATTTCTTCAGCAAAAATATGATTATGAAAAGTTAGATCGGGGTGCTACACTTCTCCTCAAATTCAGCCTCATTTGAATGACAGTCCTCTTTGGTTTCTGGTGACCTTTTTCACCTCCACTTTGCACTGCAATGATCGAAGTAAGATGGTGAGTTCACTTCCTTTGTAACGACTAAATCTGGTGTATAATTTCAGCTGGTAGATACAGAAGATTGAATTCACAGAAAATGCAGGTATATTAGTTGCTTATGTTTGAATATTATTATTTTTTAATCTATTGAGATGAATAATTTTTGTTTCAAATATGTCTGTTTGATTTGGTTTTTTATTCCTTGTTCTAATCTTCAATACAACAAAAATAGCCTACGGCAACGCGAAAAAAATGTTGCAAAAGGCCTTTTGCACCATTCGTGTGCATGTTGCAAATCATAGTGTTGCAAAAGGCCTTTCTTCATCTGCAAAGTCTACATGTTGCAGAAAAGCTTGCAGCTTCCCAATGCTGCGTGCCGAAGTGGATTTATTGGTCAGACTGTTTATCGTCCCCTTTTCCTTCATTTTAAATGAATTTTTTTTTGGTGCCATGCATGTGTGCAACATGTATAAGATCAATTTATATTTTGTTTTTTTTTTGTGAATTTTCTTGCAGGTATTTAAACTTGAGAGCTGAGGTTGAGAAAAAAGGTATGCAAGAGAGATTTTGCAGCTCTGTTGAATTCCTTTTTAGGTAAATTTAATGTCTTTTAAAAAAAATTCCTAGCTCAGTTTCACAAAAGTAAAATGATCTCAATTTGTTTTTTTTTCCTAAAAAAAGATGATTGGCTAATTTTTATTTTGATAATTTGTTTTAATAGTATCTAAATTTATTTTATTTTGTCTTTGGTGTGCAAACAAATAGTAGAAAAATATTTACACTTGAGGATGCGTAAGTTGCTTTTCATGCCTTCTTTTACCAATTCATATATTTTTTTTACAGGTATCTTTTTAAACTTAAGATTGAAGCTAAGCAAAAAAGTAAAAAAAATAAAAAAAAATGCAATCATAAAACAATAAAGATTGTCTCTAGATAGGCCTGTCTATCTCTATGATAAATAAGAGGGCTGTTCTGCATCAAATTTTTTGCCAGCACAAATAGTAAAATCATTAAAAAATAAGTGCAAGTGTATTATAGATAAGATGGGTTTTTCCTAAAAAAGGAATTATTTGCAAAGCTCAGCATAAGGGGATTCTTGTTCTTTTAAAGCTCTAGATAGAAAACCTCTGGGGTTCAATTTTATTTTATTTCTCTTTGTTTTTGTAACGAAGATTGAAGAATGAGCAGCTGTGGAAGCAACAATGGGGTTAGGCAATACATAAGATCAATTGCGCCGAGATTAAGATGAACTCTTGATCTTCATCACTGCTCTGTTCATCCCATAGAGAGGTTTGGAAGCCAGGACTAAGTTTTTTTGGCTTTATCTGTTTACATTCTAGCAGGGATCTTGTCAAGTTCTGTTTTATTCTTCAAGTCTTTGATCTTTTTCAACTGATTGTTTTTTATCATGGTGTATTTTTTCTTGTAAATCCATGTGCATGTGTCTGTGTGTAAAAGGTGTTGGGTATTTGACCCAAAATTCAACAATGGAGACTAATTAATTAGGTAAGAATGGTTGGTGAAGAGTTAGATAAGATAAGTTGGTAAGATTGGTTGGTGAAAGAATTTGTTATTCCCAATCCGTCCCTAATCTTTTCCTATAAATAGAGATCAAATTGTTGAAGAGATATGCACCACAAGCACAATTGGAGAGTGCCAAATTTTGTGAGTCGGTGATCAAAGAGAGAAAATTGTGAGCCTAGCATATTGTGAAGTTTCTTGTAACTCTTTATAGTGTAAGTCAAAGGGTAGAAATTATATGTGGTAAAGCTCGTTTGTTGTATTTTCTCTGTGGTCTGTGGGATTGGGTTGGTGAGTGAAAGTCTATATATTTGTAACAATTTAATATATAGTGAAAAGCTTTGGAGAGGGTCCGTGGACGTAGGCAAGTTGCAGAACCACGTAAATTTCTGTGTTCGTATTTATTTTCTTGGTTGCTTATTTTACTTTGAACATCGAAAGATCATGTGGGAAAATTAAAGTGGGAATCGACGTGTCGAAATTACCAACAAGTGGTATCAGAGCTACAGGTAGTTCAAATAATTTGAAGAAAAAGAAAATATGTCAAGTACGATGTGGAGAAATTTGACTGTAGAATCGATTTTGACATATGGGAGTCATGAATGTGTTGATTCTATTTGTATTTCGCAAAGTTTTTGAAAATTCCAGCCCTGGAATTCGGAAAAAGAAGGAATTGTCCAAAAGGTGGAGCAGACTCGGCAAACTGCTCGAAGGACTATGCGACTCTCCTGGTGGAGGGTGGTGGTGATGTACTTTAGTAAGATGGGACTTCCTTATGGCATGAAACCAGTTGCCATGATAGAGGATGTGTTCTTACTGGTAGGTACATGTGTTTGCACACGGGCATTGGTTTGGCGTTAATGCAAGGTGTGTGATGAATTGATGTCGATGGCTGATGAGCTCCCAAGGAAAGCCAAACATGGGAGTTGCACCATAATTTTTCAGCAAGGTTTGTTTCGATATGTGCCGATGAAATTCTCGGAGTTCGTTGATAATTTTGAGTGGTTATACTCATATGGTGGAGTATGAGATCTGTTAAAGTGGAAAAATGCTTGCCTGTTACCCAATGGTTGAATTTGAATGTTTTGGCTTGGAGGAATTTTGTGTCAAGGTGGAGATTGTTGGGTATTTGACCCAAAATTCAACAATGGAGACTAATTAATTAGGTAAGAATGGTTGGTGAAGAACTTGTTAGGTATTGAACCAACAATTCATCATGAAGACTAATTAATTAGGTAAGAATGGTTGGTGAAGCGTTAGATGAGATAAGTTGGTAAGATTGGTTGGTGAAAGAATTTGTTATTCCCAATCCGTCCCTTATCTTTGCCTATAAATAGAGATCAAATTGTTGAAGAGATATGCACTACAAGCACAATTGGAGAGTGCCAAATTTTGTGAGTCGGTGATCAAAGAGAGAAAATTGTGAGCCTAGCATATTTTGAAGTTTCTTATAACTCTTTGTAGTGTAAGTCAAAGGGTAGAAATTATATGTGGTAAAGCTCGTTTGTTGTATTTTCTCTGTGGTCTGTGTGATTGGGTTGGTGAGTGAAAGTCTATATATTTGTAACAATTTAAAATATAGTGAAAAGCTTTGGCGAGGCTCCGTGGACGTAGGCAAGTTGCAGAACCACGTAAATTTCTGTGTTCGTATTTATTTTCTTGTTTGCTTATTTTACTTTGAACATCGAAAGGATTAACATTCTAATGTTAAAAAGTTATTATTTGGTCTTTGACTTGATTCTTTTTTCTTCTGATGCACAGCGGCAACTCCAAAGCTTGTTCTTCAGTTGATGGATGTTAGAGGACTCATCATTTCTCATGTTAAAAGTCATCTACACATGTTGGTTTATCTTCCATTTTACATTTCATTTTTTTTTCCTCAACATTCTGGGTTTTCTTCATTTCTGGGTTTGTCTCTCTTTGTTGTTGAACAGATGTACAGAGACATGAAATCTGATATGAGCAAACTCAACCATTTAACTTTCATGGATTTTGCCATGGGAAAAATCGCCGCAAGTCTCCGTTAAGCTCAAAACCAGCAATTGTTCTCGAATGAGTCACCATTTGGGGAAAGGGGACATGTCCAAGGATAAATGACATACGGTTATAGATGAGTTATGCTATTTGTACATATTTATTTACATCTTGATGTCCAGATTATACACTTGACAATCATCTATTACCTTACCCACCGCATTATCTTGGCAATCAACAACAACAATTGTGTATAATATCATTTGAGTTGTATGATATAGCATTATTATTATTTAAAAGTTTTAGTGGTGAGATTAGTTAAATTTAAAAATTGTATTTACCTATCATTCAAACTAACCATTTTATTAAAATTAAAATAATTTATTCCATACAACGTTTTGTAATACTACAACTTTGAATATCTAAACGTAATTCTTTACATGTTCGTTATTTTGTAATTCTGTACCATTTAGATATTACTAAAGTTAAGCTTCATCTACGAAAAAGATCAATTTTAGGGAAACAGTGCGTGTATCAAAATACACGAGCTTGTTGGGTACGATTGCTACTACATATTATTTGCAGTTTAGAAAGGAAATTCATATCTCAAACTTCTCCATCCGAAAAAATTGGCATCATGCGTGCAACGCAGACACCAACACTAGTATAATAAAAGAAAACATATCCAAACAATTAACCAAGAAACGATCTATGTTGAATAAATTTTAACCTCTACTAGTAGTAAGCACCTGCTTTGCACGTCTTATGTATGCGATGAATGTTAAAGTAATGTTTTTTAAGTATTAATACTATTATTGAAAGTAGTTGACTTAGTTGATATTATTAGAAGAAATTGTAAATGGTAAATTGACTTCAATTGTTAATATATTAATATTTTATTGAAAATTTTCGTCTAGTTATTCGAAATACATATTAGACAATTATTTTAAATGTCAGTTTAATAAATAAATCACGTGTGATATATTAATAAGTAATCTGATATCATAATATATTATACAAATCAATAATTGCTTTATATATATAATATTTATGATAAAGTCGCGGAAAAATATGTAAAAATCATGCATAGATAAATTAAATTAATTTGTAAGCATAGTTTTATAATGAAAAGAAGGTTTAATATTATGCTCCTATTTGAGAGAAATTGAAATAATAGTTTAATCTAAGTCAAAGTCAATAATTAAATTTAACCACACATTTCATCAAACCGAACCATAACTTTTCAACCACTTTTATTAATTTCTATCAAAAATCTATTAAAACTCTGATTTTAATTATCACCAAACATTGGCTATATAAATTTAAACTAAAATTTCAGTTTTGATTTTTTTTCTTTTCCAAAGAGTTTGAAATTATTTGTTTTATATTCGAATTAGAAAATAGTTAAAAAAATATTTTTATTTTTATATAAATTAATTGATGATTTTGATAAGGATTTAAGTGGGTTTAAAAATAAAAAGTTTGACACTTACCCTACTTCGAAAATAAAATAAAAGTCTATTTTTATGAGTAACTAAAATATAATTATTCGAATTAAAAATAAAAAAATCATTAAAATCATAAACATGTTCTTTGAATTGTTCAAAGAGTATGCTTATAAATGAAATAGTATTGCTCAATAGAAGGTTAAAAGATAATTATTTGAATTAAAAATAGAAAATAAATCTATTAAATGTATAAACGCACTATTTGAATTATTCAATGGAGTTATCACGGGAAATGAAATTTGATGGGATAATATATCTAAAGGTTTGTTTGATTGCACATTATTTTCCTACTTTTTGCATGTTTGATTACTTTAATTTTACATGGAATTCATTTTCTAGCTTTCCTTGATTTTCAAAATTTTCCTTGTTTTGGTGGAATTCATTTTTCCACAACTTTGGTGGGAATTGATTTATCATGTGAAAAATCATTTTCGCCTCATTTGATCTTTTTTGATGTTAATTAATTCAATTTTTTTTTATAAAATTTAACTTTATTATTATCAAGTAAAAATATATGGATAAATCAATTTAATACTAAAGAAATAAGAAAATATAATAATATAAAATTATATTATAATTTTGTAAATTGATATATAATAAATGTAATTAATTATTCAATGTTATTAAGTAAAGAGGTAAGAATAAAATGGGTGTATAATTAATTAAATATATGAGAGTAAAATAAGTATTTAAAAGTTTTTCCTCCATCCACCCTTTTTATAATTTTTTTTTTTTTTTTTCAAAAAACCACAAGTGTGGCTTATAAAATATCATAAAATGCGAAAAACAAATAAAAGGAGGGGGGCAAACACCTGACCTCCAGCAAAAGTAAAGTACTACAATGAAAAAAGCAAGTAAATACAATGAAGAATAAATGTGATCATGGGCATTCCCGGGGGTGGACCCTCATGTGTGGTGTCATGGACCTGGTCATACGTCTGGTCTGGTACGTGTCCGGATCATAGTAATCCGAGTAAAGCTCTGTGTACTCTGGATCACTACCTGTAGAAGGATGACGTCCAGGTCGTGGAGCGTCTCTGGTGGCAAGAGGATCACCCACCCATGGACCATGGATATGGCGGAATGCAGGTGCCTCTAATCTCAAGATAGGGCCCATGTTTGATGTGGCTGTTCCAGTGACTGAGGGGACCTGTGGTGGAGGTGCTCCAGATGTAGATGGAGTAGCTGATGGTAAGTCTGCCTCAGTATAATGCATGCAATCTCCTAAACCCATCCCATCAATGTCTCCCTGGATCTAAGCCTTCATCTTATCCCGTCTCGGGGTAGGAGCAGGAGTGGATGAAGGTGTGGAAGTCTGAGAACAAGAGGGCTTGGCAGATGGGGGCTCTCCAAAAAGCTTAAGTACCAGGTCTTCAATGGCAAATCTCAAGGTGCCTGTCATCTTCATGCCGTGTAATCCCTTGAAATGGTCTAACAGAAGTTGCTTTGCCTTAGAGTGCTCTGAACCTAACTCTGTGAGAAGACCCTGAGCGAGAACCTGTGTAGCTGTACCTGCTGACCCAGGAGATGACTGTGCGGTCTCTGCAGATGGTGGGGAGCTGATGTGTGTAGCTGTGGGTGGTGCCTCAATAACGGGTGCATGAATAGAAGGGATGGGAGGTACCTCAATAGGAGCCTGTGTAGCCTCTGACTGAACCTCTGTAATGATCTCAGTAGTAGGAGCGGGTAACTGAGGAGAGGAAGGGCGAGCCTCTGTGGTAGGCTCAATAACTGGAGGAGGCTGTGTTGTGATCTCAAGTGGAGCCTCTGGGATCGCCTCTGAAGGTATGGATGCTGTCTCTATCACCTGTGGAACCAACTGGGTGACTGGAGGTGCAGGTGTGGAAGTAGTGGGGAAGGAAGAGGGGGCTGCTGAGGCTGGAACCCATCTCTTCTTCTGGATGGGAGGTGGTACTGCTGGTGGTGTAGGCTGAGCAGGTGCAGGTGCTAGTGGTTTCCCAATCTGACACTGAACATCTGAATGCCCCATGTTTCTACACCTGAGACAAAATTCTGGCTTCCTATCATAGACAACGGGATGCCAGAAACCTGGAACTTTCTGTCTCTGTATCCAAATGCGGTTAGGAAGCTCAAACTCTAAATCAACCTCAACACAAACCCGAGCTTCGCTAGGCCTACGTAGGTCAGTAGTTGCCTCATCAATACGAAGTGGGACCCCAATGGTCCTAGCAAGGGCAAACAAGGGCCCTTTAGCTCTAAAGTGGATCGGCAACAAAGGAAATGACACCCAAATGGGAACAATAGGGGTCTCATGCTCTGGACTAAATCCCGATGTCCACTTACTGACCCGCATAAGACATCCTTCAATATGCCAAGATGGCTTCATGAATAGCCGTGCATAATCATCCTCATGTGTAAGGTGTAGCAGAATGTGGCGTGCATCAATAAGTCCAATGCTAAAATCACCTTGAAATCCAAATTTTTGAAAACTTTCACGTACCTTAGAGATAGGTGGCTTTCTGTGTATGAATTTCCCAACAAGTGTGAACTTGTATGGCTCAGCTAGAATATTTTCATCCTCCTCAGTAAAAGCAACTGCAGGTTCATGTAGATGTAGAAATGGTTCCTTAATAGCGAACCTGTGCAGTGTAGAGTCTGGTGGAGCCTGTGTGACTGATGCAAAAGATTTGTTTTGACTCCTAGCAACCTGAGTAATGGTGGGGCGAGCATTCAATGTAGCTGCGTACGACAATTTTGGAAGAGCCGGGCAGTTTTCGGAGCAGGTACAGCAGAAACAGCTACAGCAGCAAATTGCGGTCGACCATGGTTCGGTCGACCGAAATTGGCAGATCGGTCGACCGGAAGTGGAGGATTAAGATTGGTGGGGATTGTTGTAGATGTTATTCCACCAACATCAGTGACATTTCCCGGCAGAATAGGCGGTGGTTCGGGTGGTTTGAATGGTGGTGCCTCCATGGGGATTGTTTTTGCAAAATGGACTTCGGAAATGGGACGAGCAGGTCGAGCTGAAGATTCTGTCCGGAAACGCTCGCCGGACCGCCGCCGGAGCTGCCGCCCCTTTTGCCGGAGACCGAAAAATGCCAAAAAACACAGGAAGCTTCTCCTCCTCATCACGAACCCAAGTGCTATTGATTTTTAGCTCTGAAATAAAATTCTAATTTAAATACATAGATTATTTACATGGGATAAAGAAATCCATTATGGAGTCAGCAAAATTATCAACTACCCGCTGGAGCCTGGAGGGAATAAAATTATACCCTTCAGCGGGGTTATCAACAAGGCTGCAGCAATAGCCTTTTGTCTAATTTGTCAAGTTTTTATATATTTATTTTTTAGTGGGCGCAAATTTTTGTCTTTTTTATTTTATTTTTTTTAACGTTTTTCAAAAGGTTTTCACGTCCTTAATTTTAAGGTATTCCACGTTTTTGTTTTCTTTTTTTTTAAGTTTTTCGAGTCTTTAGTTCAAAATATATTTAAGTAGTGCAATATAAATATAGAACGTATTTATTATAGTAAAACTTTTACAAAAAACACATCGTTACGTTATCTCATAGAATTCTTTTAAATTTTGACAATAATTTACATACTACCATCGAATAATATTATACTAATCCTAGCTTAAATCATAGTTCTCTTCACCATACTCGTCACTACCTGTGAAGTCATAGTTTTGGAATCCACCTATTTTTGTGTTACTATATTCAAAATGTGGATAGTATGTGTTTTCAGTGTGACTAGAGTTGAAGTACGGGTAGCATGTGTTTTCTTCGACATTCATACTAGGTGTCTCAGTGTGACTAGAGTCGAAATGCGGATACTATGTGTTTTCTTCGACGTTCATCGTATTGCTGTTGTGCAATTAACAAGTGTTAATATTGTCATAATGAATAATACTAATTGGAAAAATATGAATTTAATTGCAAATGAAGGATACCTTGAGATAAGTTGCGAACACGTTCTTCTATCTTGACCCTTTTTGGAGCAGTGTCCGTACAGTCACTGTAACTAGGTCATACCCTTCTCCTTAGCAGATTTCAAGCATTTTCTACATCCCTTAGCCCTCACGGGGTTTGGATTCAATATTGTATCAGAAATGTTGTGAGTCATGCCCCTAGGCAGAAGGCATTGTGGAATGCTCCCCTCAACCTCATTGTTCTCCTTCACCGTGATTTTCATATCTCTCAGTCCTTTGAGTACATAATTGCTTGAAATCTGCGTTAAACACGCCTCCTCGATCAGGTCGTTTGACTTATGTCTCAAAGTGCAAAGTCGTGAAGCAACTAAGACTTCCTCAGTAAATGACTCAACGGGCTCAACCATAGGATTCGCTTTCGCATTCCTTGTGCTCCTAGGCATAATGTCCATTTGTGGTAGAAGCATAATATCCTTTTTACTCAACATGCAAAGAATGTGATGATATGGATAGCCGGAAAACTCGAACAACATGTAATTACAAGTCATGAGCTCCATTTTAGGATGGAAAATAACATCCCTTTGAGATCGTAATCCTCAACGGACGTTTTACATTGAACTGTATAAACCTTTACGTTTTCATTGCTTGATCTTCTCATTGTAGCGTAATATGTACTCTCAATGAGTTTTGCCTGAAAGAGTCAAGAAATTGTTTTTTTGTACACCTGGGAAATTTGCAATTCCATATCAACCCCCATAATCAGTCATGGGCGTTGGTACAAATCTGCATGAGTTTCCATTAATATTTCATGTCGTTGGTGATCGACTGCTCCCAAAAATCGCGATATGAAATCCATCAACCCATTTCTTCTGTCCACATAATGCTTGAAGAAAGGGTGTTTGCTCTCGACACGCTGGCTACTGTACATTCCGGCTGCAAATACGTGTTTCACATAAGCAGGCACCCATTATTGTCTAATTTCGTAAATACTGGGCAACCACTAATTGGAACCTAAACAAATGTTATTCATAAGAACTGCCCAACGTTACTCAAACTCACACGCCATCTCAGAATGTTAAATGATGTTCTTCAAGTTCCCATCATAGGCGTTGTGCAGATGATCCTAACTTCTTAGGAAACTTGTAAGTGACGTGCCACAAACATAGTCGATGGAAGGTTGTTGGGAAAATACTTCTGACTACTCGACCAATAGCTTGATCCTGATTAGTGATACTTACTCTAGGAGCTTCACATGTTGGCATAGCTTTTAAAAACTCCGAAAACAACCACTCAAACGACTCAATCCTCTCATCACTCAGAATAACACATCCAAATAATACAGTTTTCCTATGGTGATTGACTCCAACAAAAGGAGCAAAAATAATGGAATACTTGTGGTCGCACCATGAATGGTGCTCTAAAATAAGTTCCTTACTCCTTAACACTTATGAATGTTTTGAGGTTGTGAAGTACATTAGCAAGTAAGGATTATTCTTCTGCAGAGATTATGATAGTTTAAATTAATTGAGTTGTTAAAATGAGGGAGTGTCTTTGTTGTTTAGAATAAAACAAAATAACTAAATAAATTGCAAGAATGTGAAAAGAATGAAATTGATAAAGTTGTAAAAGAGTGTAAATAATATGATTGAGGAATTAGTATCCACATCTAGACATTAGGTCATAATAAATAAACAAACTCATTCCAATTAAATAGATCAATTGCAATAACCCTCAAAAAGCACACAAGCTCGGCTAATCAGAATCTTTTTTTACTTAGTCGTTGGATAGAACAAGCTCTCTATCCAATCTCTTTCCAATTAACAATCTAGAATAAGTTCTTTAAATTTAATTAATTGAATGATTAAACTCTTCAGGATAGGTTATTCAAGGCAACACATCCATAAGCTCGATTTATTTAACCTAGGTCACATTTCTCATGCAAGATAGAGATTCCCTCTATTCAAATCACTTTAGCTACTCATGTTACACATAACATCAAATATAAGAAATGAAATCATGAGAAAAATCAAAAGGAAGAGTAAAAGAAAGCTTAGTAATGAGAATTGTTGATAAATTCTTCCAAGAAGCCTCCTTTGAATTCTTCAAATGAATTCCCCACAAAACTTGATTTGTTCTCTTTGTTGTAGTGTGTAAGAAGTGTATGTAAGAGGTGTGTCTTCTCCCAATTTTTTTAACTTGCTATTTATAGAGTGAATGTAGGATTTCTTTTTGATTAAAAAAATCTCCAATTGTAAGAATAATTCACTTTCATCATTTATCACACCTTGGATTCTCATCTTTTCCACCATTTTCTCCACTTTTGTCTCCCACATGGAATGAATTTTGACTCATTTATGATCAATTGCAAGAATTATTCCACTTTCTTCATTGTATCCTTTCTTTTTCTTCATTTTCACCATTTTTTACCATTCCGTTCCAACTTTTGTCTCCCACATGCTTGTGTCAAATTGTTTTAAATTCATTGAGTCTTGTTCCCACTAGATTTTGTTCCACATTTTTCTATAATGGATTTCCAAAAAAAGTTGAAATAATGTAGAAAACCGAATTTTCAACTGTTTTCCTTGCACTAGCATTAGGTTTTTCTTCCGATCAATAGCTGGTAATTTCTTCGTATCTTCTTCGTCCGATGTCCGATCAACCAGATTCAAAATTATGTGGAAAGATGACTCAAAGGGAGACAATTCATCTAGTGAAGAAATTTACAATTCAATAGTATATGGGACAAAATGTGAGTCCTAATACGAAGATGAAAATTTTGAGCATAATTTGTTCGGCTGAAATTATTTTGTTTTCGTCCGTTTGCATTTATTTCACCAAATTTGGCTTCCAACTCTTGCAATTGAATCTTTAGTATCATGTGAGAGTAGACAAATGGTTTGAGTCATCTTTTTGAAAGTTGCATTTAAGTCCCTGAACTTTGAGTTATCTCATTTTAGCTCGATCTTTTGTCAATTTCCTTTGATTCCTTCATTTCGCATCGGGTTTCACCTAGTAAATAAAATATAATTAAATCAAGCTATAATTCATCAAAATCAATAACAAAAACTCTAATGTAAGGATCATGATAAGTGTACAAGATGCACTTATCAAATGCTCTAAACATGAAAAAAAAATTTGTCCTAAAAAGAATATAGCTTAACTCAAATAGAAGTTAAAATAATCTTTGGTTAGACAACTTGTCGTGAGTCTCAGGATTGGAAATGTTGCATCAAAACTGTAAAGAACTTCAAAACTACAGTGCTAAAATCAATATATACCTATTCAATGCGAAACTGATTTGTGTGTGTGAAGATTTATACAAAACTTCATAAAGTCACAAATTGATTCAATTCCCAAACTTTGATGGTCAAATATTTTCTTTCTTCTCTTGTAAGATACACATCCCCAAAGTTAATTTTTTTTTTCTTTTTTTTACCTGAGGTGCAATCCTAAGGTTGAAATAATATACTAATTCTTAACCTCTCTGGTTTGGATGGGCCTCACAAATTGCAAATCAACAAATCAACAGATAAGGATTCTCCAGAATTTTGATTGTTTCAATCTCAAAGAATCAATTGGGCTACTGGACATCAAGGGTCTAATTCTCTCCAACGGGACTTAATCAAGGCCTTAGTGCGTCTTCTATTTCGTGCACGTGCTTTTTCTTCTTCTTCTTCTTCTTTTTTTGAAAGGCATTAGTGCTTTTCATACACTTGCTTTTTCGCCTTTTTAATACAATAAAATGATAAAAAAATGAAAGAAGAATGATGATATCGCCTATAATTTTCGGACTATCAATTTTTTTTAATAGCCAAGATTAGTGCAATGTACCTCATTTTTATGTAATATATATATATATATATATATATATATATATATATATATATATATATATATATATATATATATATTGTAACGACCCGACTTCCTCACTGAGGCCTTCTCCGTGTCCTACTTGATAAGTGTATTTTATACACTTATTTATATCCTAAAAGTAGGACTTTATGTGTTTGTTTAAGAATATTTGCTATTTATTTAGTTAGTATTGTTTGTATTTCAGGAAAAGCCCCAAAGTCGAGAAAACAAAGGAAATGAAGCAAAAATAAGTCATTTGGATGATAAAAGAGCTCAAGTGTGAAAATCAAGAGTTGATGAAATAAATCAAAGGGTCAATTGGAAGAAAAGTCAAAGAAAGAACCAAATTGGAAGAAATTAGAAGTTCAATGACTAAAGTATACAAATCAAAAGAAGAAGGACCAAATTACAAATACTCAATGATTGGTTCGGACCATGATACGATACTCGAAGATTTTTAGGAGTCAATTGGATGCAATTAGAAGTCAAAAAGGAATGAATATGATAAGAATATTACCACAAATTTGTTCCAATCATACAAGATTTTCGAGCAGATTTTTAGTCAGACTTTGAAACCTAATTTATGAGAAGTAAACGTTCGAATTGGGAAAATCCCATTTCATGAATAATTATATCTCTTTATCTTATCTCTCTAATGGACTTCGAATCACCTCAATCGGATAAGGAAACAGAAAGATATGATAAAAATACTAAACGCTGTGTAGTGACAAAAAGATCTTTCGCGAAGGTAACTTTCATTATTCGGTTAGATCTCTTTTGGAATTCAATTTGGACGTGAAATTCAGCATTCTTTCTCCCCAAGTAACCTAAATTCCGAGAACATCTATAAATACATTGCTTGGGGCATGAAATTAGGGGTTCCCAGCTCATCTTATTTCATGCCAAAACGCTGCCCAATTGTTGAGGAATCCATGCAACGCCAAATCCAAGATTGAAGACCAAAGGATCAAGAATATGAATAGGGTGACATCTTTTCATACTTCTTGTGATTTATTTTCTACCATGTATTTAGACTAGGATTTAATTGTTAGGATTGTAATGATACTTTGTTTACCGGATTCCATGTTTTGATTTAGTATTTAATTTAAGCTTTTTATGGGTTTGAGCAAAAAAATAAAATAAATAAGTATAAAAAAAGTACTAATTAAAAAAAAAAAATGGCATCGTTTCCGCGGATTGTAGTTTAAATTTATTTTTGATTACTTTCACTAATTCGGACATTTTACTTTTTTTTTAAGTATTTTATTTTATTTTATTTGATTTTTATTTTATTTGATTTTTTTGTTTATTTTTTTTTTTGTGACTTTGGATTATCCACCACAATTTTAAGCCTTCCTATGTTTGATTTTTCTTTCGAGGTATATTTGAATCTACCATTGGCTTGCAATGAATGATTTCAACATGGATTATGAAGACATGTTTGGAGAATATTCAGGTTGTGAATTTGCTCCAAAGTATATTGTAATAGACAGTTCTTGGATGCGAGCAATATGTGGGTCACACCAAAACTCCTAGTATTTAAAGAATACTTGGAATGTCGACAACAAGCAATTGACACGTTGGATGCAAGTCCCATTCTCTTTAATGAGTGTGTACCAAAGGATTGGGACAAGGACATCGCTCTAGTGGGAGATGGTCCTCCACTGTGGAGTGAAAGGGTAATTTCAAAATACTATCAGAAGCTAGCCAAGTTAGATGAAGGTGATATGGTGCTAGGAGACTCCATGTATTGGAGTGAATTTAAAAGGTGGGGATATAATCCACTCGAGAAAGTTCATAAGAAAGACTTGCCATTTCCATTGGAGTTTGAGGAAGTACCGACCATTCAACCCAATGATGAATCGACTATTGAAGAAATAATTGAAGAAAATGAAATATCAATCACAATTGAACCAAACAAAGATGTGGCCATCATTGAGGAAAAAATCAATCTTCTTTGTTTTGGCTTTATTGATTGCCATTATATTGATTTTGTGATTAAACCCGATGAAGAGGTGGAAGTCTTCGTAGTTGAATTTGAATTGGATGAAAAGGACAGGTCCTACAATACGGAGATGTGCAATTTCAATTTTTGAAGAGTAAATGTATAGTGGAACAAAACCAAAAGAAAGAAGATGGGCAAAGCATCAAAAGCTTTCTCTAGGTGCCTTTGAATCAATTGCCATTAAGTCTAGCTCTAGACTATAAATGAACCGCTTATTGGGAGGCAACTCAATTTCTCAAACCCTTTTCTTTATTTGTTTTGTTTATTGCTTTTGATTGATTTAGTTACTTTATAGTTGTTTAGATGCTTGACATTTTATTTTAGGAGTACTAGTATGTTTAGAATGCATGCATTGAGTTGTTATGTGCTTTAAGTAATTCTAGTATTTCATTTTGCATGTTTTAGCACTTTTAGTTTTAATTGCATTTTAATTTGTTTTGTTGTTCATCTTCACAATTTTCAACATGAGAACCTAGTTTAGGACATGTAGACATATTGGACTTTTCCACATTTTTACAATATTTTACTTAATATTAGTGTTCTTCATATCTTTTTGTGGAATTTGAAATTGTGGATAATTGGTTATGGGGTTTAGGCTAGAATTGGAGTATTGAATTAGGTGAAAAAATATGGTTTGATTCAAGTCTCCAAATGCATATAATTCTTTGATTTCTTCATATGCATACAAGGTGTTCGATTAAATGTCACAATGAATGTTTTGTTGAGTTTTTGCAAATATTTTTGAATTATCACCTTCATCACATGTTATATATCATATGTACATCATTCATTCATTGTTTACACAATATGAATATCATTGCACTCCACAGCACCTCAGCGGTCGACCATTTTTCAAAAATTTCAAAATTTTTCTAAGACCTAGTTTTGGGTGTGTTGTGTTGATTTGTTTTAGCTCTCATGTGATATTTATGCTTCTAATGATCATTAATTATTGTTTGCAAGTAACATATCATCATGGGACAATTCAAGTCAAACATGGAAAAGGAAGTAAATGGTCATTTCATCCAACTAAGCATTCAAGCCAAAGCTTCAAAATAAGAACACCGCATCTCCAAACCCGGGAAGTACTTGACCCCTCTTGTTAATTTGTACTTAATTGTTTATTATTTCTTAAAATAGATTAAGGACAATGTAGATTTCTAGTTTTGGGGTGGGAATTTCATTCATGTTTTTTTATTTAAACATTCATTCGATTTTGGGTAGAAAATTCATAAAAATTGAAAAATGTGAAAAATCATATAAAAAAATGGAAAAATTTGAAATTTTTTGTTGATTTATTTATTTCTTATGACATAATTTGAATTTACTTTTGTGCTTTAGTTAAAAAATTGGGCAACATGCGAACTAAATTTTTCTTAACATTCATCCATGTAAGACTTTAATCAAACTTGAGCACATAACCACTTTCGAATAGTAACTTTTGTAGGAAGATGCTTGATACTTGTGGGATAAACTTGTGTACTTTGAACATAGAATTGATTGAAAAATTTCAAACCTTATGAATTTAGATCCCGACATGAAATGTAGAACCAAACTACTCAAGAAGCAGTTAAGAAGCAGTTTGGGGGTGGGAAGGTTAGTATGAGTAGGCATTGATGGATTGATGATCTAAAGTGTAAATTTTGTATCTTTACCGTAAGGGGTTTTGATCAACAGGTATAAACCATAATAACCAGCATAGAAATAGAAAAATGCTGAAGGTCTTATCCTGCTCTTCAAATGCCTTTATGACTCGGGTAATTAAGTCTGAGGGATTCTCTGAACTTGGTACCCTAAGCTCAACTGAGTTGGGAGCTACCGACCTAAAGCTCACTACATGGGTCATATAGAAATCAAGTATGAAAATTATTGCACAAAGATAGTAAAACACAAAGATATTAAAAGAAAAAGTCGTCCAAATAAAACAAAAATGGAATGAAAATGGTAGAAGCTTTGTTGATTGAAATCCCTAACGCTTTGTTAATTATTCTTGGTCTGTCATGCATATTTGTCTAATCCTAATTGCCTTGTGTGGAAAAATGCATTTTATACAAGTTTAGAATCCAAATCAATAAGAAAGACCTCGGAATATGAGAGAAAAGCATTAAGGTTGTGATCATCCACGAAAGTGTAAGGAAAATAAAAAGAATCATTGTTGACCACATGGAATTTAGGTTTATTTCTGCATGACTAGTCACACAGTGTCAAATATATTTTTACATAAGTTTGCATTCGATTTTTGTCTATTCACACACACACACAATGAAGTCGAGCATCGAATGAATGCAAATATTTTATGTTGTTCATATTTCTTTGCTAAAGTGATTGGTCAATTTGGATTATCAAAGCGCGTGGTAAATAAGTTGACAAAAATAAAAACAAATTTTTTATTTGCATTTTTATAGTTTAGTTTTATTTTGTTCGAGGATGAACAATAGTTCTAGTTTGGGGTGTTGATAAGTATATTTTATACACTTATTTCTATCCTAAAAGTAGATTTTATGTGTTTGTTTAAGAATATTTGCTATTTATTTAGTTAGTATTGTTTGTATTTCAGGAAAAGCCCCAAAGTCGAGAAAACAAAGGAAATGAAGCAAAAACTAGTCATTTGGATGATAAGTCAAAGAAAGAACCAAATTTGAAGAAATTAGAAGTTCAAGAACTAAAGTATACAAATCAAAAGAAGTAGGACCAAATTGCAAATACTCAATGATTGATTCAGACCATGATACGATACTTGAAGATTTTTAGGAGTCAATTGGATTCAATTAGAAGCCAAAAAGGAATGAATACGATAATTGGATACAATTAAAAATAACAAAACGGATCAAACGTGATGAAAATCATTTTCCACATACCACGGAAAATGTTTTACCATGTATTTGGTAGGAAAAATTTTCATCCAATTCAAGCAAAATTGGGCCCGTGGGTCCAAAGTGAGAAAAACATTTCCATGGAAAATTTTGCATGTCAAACAAGACAAACCCAAGGAAGATGGAAGATATTTTGATTTTCCTTGGAAAATTTAGCCTCATCAAACATACCCTAAATTCATTCCAATCATACAAGATTTTCGGACATATTTTTAGTTAGAATTTGAAACCTAATTCTGGGAAGTAAACGTTCGAATTGGGAAAATCCTATTTTAAGAAGAATTGTAGCCCTTTAAGTTATCTTTCTAACGGACTTTGAATCGCCTCAATCTTTGAATCACCTCAATCGGATAAGGAAATAGAAATATATAATCAAAATACTAAACGCTATGCAGTGAGAAAAAGATCTTCCGCGAAGGTAACTTTCATTATTCGGTTGGAACAATTTTGGAATTCAATTTGGACGTGAAATTCAGTATTATTTCTCCCCAAGTAACCTAAATTCCGAGAACATCTATAAATACATTGCTTGGGGCATGAAATTAGGGGTTCCCAGTTCATCATATTTCATGCCAAAACGCTGCCCAATTGTTGAGGAATCCATGCAACGCCAAATCCAAGATTGAAGACTAAGGATCAAGAATATGAATAGGGTGACATCATTTCATACTTCTTGTGATTTATTTTCGATCATGTATTTAGGCTAGGTTTTAGTTGTTAGGATTGTGATGATACTTTGTTTACCGGATTCCATGTTTTGATTTAGTATTTAATTTAAACTTTTATGGGTTTGAGCAAAAAATAAATAAAAAATAATAATAATAAAAAACATGAAAGAAAAATAAAAAAAACAAAAAAATAGAATAAAAAATAAAGAGAAGTAAAAAATGAAAAAAATAAGAGAAAAAAGAAAGAAAAGTAAAAAAAAATGAAAAAGAAAAAAAAGAAAAAATATAAAAAGAAAAAAATGAATGTAAGAAAAAAAATGGGATAAAAAAGAAGAAAAAAAAAATAAAAAAAAATAAAAAAAAATGAAAGAAAAAATAAATAAATATAAAAAAAAAAAAAAAAATTCCTTTACTAGCAGTGGGTAAACTCTGTGGTGATGCGAGCTTGTACCATCCTGCATTCTCTATGAGGTGGACCAGCTTACAATGTGGGAAGTCAGTTAGTATCACCTCCCTTTCCCCCAAAATAATTTTTTCTTGAGATTTTCATCAAACAATTTCTGCTCTTCGGGCCCCATGAATCTATGGATTGAGCTTGTGTCGAACTCCTCAAAATCGGAGTCAGAGCTAGACGGGTGTCTCCCTGGCCTTTTTGATGACCTCGCTTTTCCCTTGCCCCTGAGCGGTGAAACTTGAGCTTTTTGGGGCGGCATTGTACCTACAAATGATGATTAGGCAATATTAGACTCAATAGAGTAGGTATGAAATGTAAAAACAATGAGAAACACACCCAAACTTATGAAAATCCACAAAATGGAAAGAAGAAAATATGGGTGAGTGGTGCTTTTTGACCTCGGATATCACCTCGAAAAGTTAAAATTTTTCCAGGACATCTTAGGGCATATGAAAGTACATGACCTCATCTACAACATACTAAAATTTCAAGTCACGCGGAGGTCGTTTGGGTCAAGTACCAAAGGGACAAAAGTGTGTAGTGAGGCTGCAGTGGTGCTTGCAATGGTGTAGTGAGCATGCAATTAATGCAATTTTGATTTTCAGGTTTTTTGATGCACTGTGATGAAACAAAACAATAGCCAATGATAGATAATCAATCCTAAACATGAAATGAGGATAAATGTTAAAGTGAATTCTTCAAATTCAAGCATGAACTTCACTATGACATTGTATCAAGCACGTTGAATGCATTGTAAAAACTTAGTGAAAATCATAGCAAACTATTCACGGATCAATCCAAAGTTTTATACCCATCAACAACCACACCAATTTCTACCTATTCCCATCCTCCACAACATGGAAAAATTTCGAAAGTTAGGGCACAATTAAATTTTTTAGTGAAATCTTACCTTGAATTCTTGATTTGAATGTGTTGGAGATGTAGGATTACACCCAATGTAGTGCAAGCAAGAAGATTTTGAAGGCCCCAGCTGTTCGGTTTTAAAACTGGGTCAGCGCCTAGTTTAACACCGTGCGACGGCACGGTTGTAAATTCGTGCGGTCGCACGGTTCACCAGATGAGATTTTTTTTAGTTTTGTCTTTGACTCATGCTCGACTCCAACATATTTTGTGATGCATAAACATGAATTATGAGAATAAATATCATGTTTTAGGTGGGTGACTGCGTGAATGATTGGTAAGAATGTTTTAGGTTGGTGACTACATGAATGATTGGTAAGAACATTCTTTGGCTAATAATCTACCTAACTTCCTAAACATGCAAAATGTGAAATTTTGAAATCTTAGCTCTAAATGGAACACAAAAAATGTCATCATGCAACATATGAAATCATGCAACCTAAAATTTAAAAACAACGTAGCAATTTAAAGAACTAAAAAAAATAAAAAGGAAGAAAATGGGTTGCCTCCCATAAAGCGCTTCATTTATAGTGTTAGGCTCGACTTTCTCGGGATTTACTCTAATGAGGTAAGAGTAGTGGTGGTCTTTTCTTTAGAGAAATCACCACCCCAATAAGGCTTCAAGCGTTGTCCATTCACTCTAAATGTGTCATTCTCCTCATGAGTGATTTCAACTGCCCCAAATGGATAAACCTTGGTTACCGAGTAGGGACCCGACCACCTTGATCTCAGTTTTCCCAGAAACAATTTGAGGTGAGAATTATACAGTAGAACCTGTTGACCAACCTCAAAGTCCTTTCTTTGAATATGCTTGTTGAACTCTCATATGCTTCCAACTTGAATTCATCCATTTCATTGAGTTGCAACACCTCTTCTCTCCCGCTGCTTGTAAATCAAAATTCAACTTCTTCACAGCCCAAAAAGCCTTGTGCTCTAACTCAACGGGTAAGTGGCATGCCTTCCCAAATACGAGGCGATATGGAGACATTCCAATGGGTGTTTTGAATGCTGTCCTGTAAGCCCAGAATGCATCGTTGAGCTTCTTGGACCAGTCCTTCCTTGTTGAATTGACTGTCATCTCAAGGATCCTTTTAAACTCCCTATTAGAAACTTCCATCTGTCCACTAGTTTGGGGGTGATATGGAGCGGCAACCCTGTGTTTTACTCCATATTTTACTAGTAGTTATTCAAACTGCTTGTTACAAAAATGTTTACCTCCATCACTGATTATAACTCGTGGAGTGCCATACCTTGTAAAAATGAATTTCTTTAAAAAATTCATCACCACGCGGCCGTCATTTGTAGGTAATGCAACATAACCCACTTAGATACGTAGTCCACTACTACAAGAATGTACTGATTTGAGTACGAAGGGATGAATGGACCCATGAAATCTATTCCCCAAACATAAAAAAATTTCACTTCTAGAACACTGTTAAGAGGCATTTCATTTCTCCTGGATATGTTCCCGGTCCTTCGACACCTATGACAATTTTTCACCAGCATATATGCATCCTTGAATATGGTAGGCCAATAGAATCCTGACTGTAGAACTTTTGCAGCCGTTTTAGAAGCTTCAAAGTGACCACCATACGCAAAAGAATGGCATTACTCTAGTATTTTAACTACTTCATCTTCTGGCACACACCTCCTAATAATCTGATGCGAGCACCTTTTATAAAGAATAGGATCTTCCCAAAAATAATATTTCAAGTCAGAAAAGAATTTCTTCTTTTGATGACTCAAGTATCTAGGTGGAATGATAAATTTTGCCAGGTAGTTCATAATGTTTGCATACCACGGAGCCTCCTCTACACCAAACAACTGCTCATCTGGGAATACTTCACTAATATCAGCCAAAACTGGCTCCTTTTCTTGTTCAAGGTGAGACAGATGATATGCTACTACATTCTCGTACCCCTTTTATCCTTGATTTCCAAATCAAATTCTTGCAACAGCAGTATCCATCTGATCAACCTGGGTTTTGCATCCTTTTTACTCAACAAATGTTTTCAATGCAGCATGGTCTGCGTAAATTGTTACATTTGACCCCACCAGATAAGAACGAAATTTATCAAAAGCATATACAACAGTAAGTAGCTCCTTCTCAGTAATGGCATAATTAAGCTGCGCATCATTGAGAGTCTAGCTAGCATAATAAATCACGTGAAATATTTTATCTCTTCGTTGCCCCAGAACTGTTCCTACTGGATAATCACTTGCATCGCACATCAATTCAAATGGAAGCTCCCAATCAGGTGCGATGATCACCGGTGCATATATCAATCTCTCCTTCAAAGTATTGAAAGCTACCAAACATTATTCAGAGAAAATAAATGGCACCTCTTTCATCAGCAAGTTACACAATGTCTTTGTGATTTTCGAGAAGTCTTTAATGAAGCGACTGTAGAATCCTGCAATGCCAAGAAAACTTCGAACACCTTTCACTGAAGTTGGAGATGGTAGCTTCTCAATTACTTGATTTTTTGATTTGTCTACCTCAATGCCCTTTTCTGAAATCATGTGCCCTAGAACGAATCCTTCCTTCACCATAAAGTGGCATTTCTCCCAGTTGAGCACCAAATTCATTTCTTCACATCTTTGTAGAACCAGTTTCAAGCACTCATCAAATGAAAACCCAAAAATTGAAAATTCGTCCATGAACACTTCAATGAATTTTTCTACCATATCTGAGAAGATAGCCATCATACATCGCTGAAACAAGGCTGGGGCATTACATAGACCAAATGTCATCCGACGATAGGCAAAAGTACCATAGGGGCAGGTAAATGTTGTCTTCTCCTAATCTTCTGATGCGATGGAAATCTGATTATACCCTGAGTATCCGTCTAGAAAACAGTAATGTGAATGGCTTGCTAATCTCTCCAACATCTTATCAATAAAAGGAAGGGGAAAATGATCCTTCCTTGTTGCATTGTTGAGTTTACGATAGTCAATGCATACTCTCCATCCAGTAACTGTTCTTGTTGGGATTAACTCGTTCTTTTTATTTTGCACTATTGTGATCCCCCCTTTCTTTGGTACATCCTGAACTGGACTGACCCAGCCACTGTCTGATATGGGGTAAATGATTCCTGCATCCAAGAGTTTCATCACCTCGGCTCTTACCACCTCTTTCATATTTGGATTCGGCCTCCTTTGTCCATCTAACATTGGTTTGAAATTGTTTTCTATTAGTATTTTGTGCATGCAAAGTGCTGGACTGATGCCTCTTATGTCAGCAATGGTCCACCTAATAGCCCTTTTGTGATCTTGGAGGACTCGAAGTAGTTTATCTTCTTCAAGCTCTATGATAGAGCTAGCCACTATGACAGGTAAAGTAGAAGACTCTCCTAAGTATGCATAGCGAAGGTGGGGTGGTAACTGCTTGATTTCTAGCTTTGGAGGTTGCTGAATGGATGGAAGTGGCTTTGTAGAACTCATCCCCAAATCTTCAAAACGTGTTCTACGTCTGTATGGAGGTTTAGCCAAAAATTCCTTGCATGCTTCAAGCTCTTCTTCTGACAGTGTATTTATGGAACTTGAATTCATAATGACTGCTTCCAAGGGGTCAGATGGATTTTCCAAGCTAAATACTTCCCGTACTGCTTCCTGTACTGCCCCATTTACAAGATCGACTCGATAGCATGAACTTGATGGGGTAGGATACTTCATTTCTTTATAGACATCAAGTGTGATTTCCTCATTATCGAACTGCAATTTGAGCTGTCATTTTCCCACACCAATGATTGCACCCCCAGTCCTCAAGAATGGTCTCCCCAGTATCAATGGTAAATTCTTGTCTTCCTCCATATCCAGTACAACAAAATCCGCTGGAAAAATGAATTTCTCCACTTTTACCAGAATGTCTTCAATTATTCCCCTTGGATAAGTGATTGATCGGTCTGCAACCTGTAAGGTCACTGTTGTTGGTTTCGGTTCCCCCAAACCTAATTTCCCACAAACAGAGAATGGCATCAAGTTAATGCTTTCTCCTAAATCACATAAAGCATTATCAAAGTAAAAAATTCCAATTTTACAAGGTATAGTAAAACTCCATGAATCATTTAATTTTGGTGGAAGTTTATTTTGCAATCTAGCACTGCAGCCCTCTTGAGGCATCACTGTTTCTTTTTTCTCCAACTTTCTTTTGTCTGTTAGGATGTCCTTCATGAATTTCACATAACTAAGCATTTGAGAAAGTGCATCTGCGAAGGGGATGTTGATATGGATCTTTTTGAAGATGTTCTGAAATTTCTCGAACTGTTTGTCCACCCTCTGATTCTTTAATCTCTGTGGAAAAGGAATTGGAGTCTCGTAAGGCTTAATTGATGATTTCAGCTTATTTCGCCCATCCTTTGTTTCATAAGTATTTTTTGAAGCTCGACTCTGCTCTTCTTCCTATTCTACCCCTTTTTCCTGGTTAACAACTTATTGTTTAACATTGATCTCTGGTAGTTGAGTCCCACTTCTAGTAGTAATGGCTTTCACATGCTCTCTAGGATTTATTTGTGTTGCTAGGTAGAGCACCCTGTTGTCTCCCCAAAATAGCTATTGCCATCTGCCCCACTTGTGTTTCCAGGTTCTTTATAGCTGCCTATTGATTTTGAAGTTTAGTCTCTATCCTTCTCATAAACTGATCATTTTTACCCATGTACTGCTCGGTTTTCTCGATAAATTTCCATGTAGATCTTCAAGTGAAGATTTCTTCTCTTCTTGCTGGTACATAGGTTGTTATGGTCTTCCTGTATTTTAATTGTCCCTCCATCCAAAGTTATGATGATTTCGCCACCTTAGATTGTATGTGTTCGAATAGGGATTATTCTGTAGACGACCACCCCCTTGAACAAAATCAACTTGCTCTGTAGCTGAGTTAAGATAGTACAGTCTGAAGTGTTATGGTCCGGACCACACTCTTCGCAAAGTGTTCTAGCATTCTTCATTGGATTTCCAGCCATTGCTATGCTTTTCACCTTACTTACCAGGGAGTCTATTTTTGCAGATAAAGTGGTATAATTATCCACCTCATAAACTCCTGCAGGTTTCCGTTGGAGTACTCGGTCCGAAGCCCACATTACATTTGTTCAAACAACTCTAATGCTTAATCAATAGTCTTAGTAGAAAGTGATCCATTAGATGATGAGTCTACTAGACTTTTGAATTGAGGAAGCAGACCTGTGTAGAAGTACTGTACTTGCACTCCCCTCGAAATCCCATGATGAGGACACTTCCTCTGCATGTTATTAAATCTGTTCCATGCCTCATCAAATGACTCTGTATCCTGTTGTTGAAATACTAATATGTCATGCTTGAGCTTTGCAATTTTGATTGGTGGGAAGAACTTTGTACAGAACTTCTGAGCCAGATCATTCCATGTAGTTATGCTAGCTGTAGGACAAGAATCTAACCATCCCAAAGCTCTATCTCTTAGAGTAGGTGGAAAAAGACGAAGTCTGATGGCATCATCTGATATCCCTTGATACTTGAAGTGTTGGAAAAGCTCTAAAACTCTCGATACATGAGTGTGCGGATTTTCATGAGCTCTTCCATAAAATTGATGTCCATTTTGAAATAAATGGATAACATTTGTTTTTAACTGGAAGTTTGGCTGACCAAATGGAGGGTAGACAATACTTGACCGATTTTGAATTATTTGAGGAGTCATAAAGTCCTCAACTAGCATGGTCCCCTCATCTTGCACTTTCAATTCTTGATTTTCCAAGTTGTTTCCCATATCATGCTGTTTTTGTTGTTTTTCTGCTAATTTTACCTCTCTTAATTTGTGATGAAAAGTGCGTTCGATTTTTGGATCAACTTCTAGAAAATCACCGTGTCTCGAACTTCACATGCACAAACCTGAGAGAAACAAATGAAAGAAAAATGTATGAACTGAAATAAAGAAGAAAATTTTAAATAGAGCTAAAAGTTCGAATTAGTGAAAATAACCTAGAAATAAATCTAGACTACAATCTCCGGCAGCGGCGCCAAAAACTTGTTGCTTATTTTGCAAGTGTTCGTTATCTAACAAGTAATAAAATGGAATTGAGTCCGAATGTCGTTCCCACAAGGATTGAGTAGACTTATTTTCTTAGATTATTAACCTTAACCGAAACGAGTAAATGTAAAGTGGTTTATAGAGTATCCTAAATGATTGGACTAAATTATCAAATAAATCTAAAATTATTGAACAAAAACAACTAAATGGGAATGCAAATTTTTTTTAACAAATATATGTGAATGAAGTGCCAGGATTTAGAATCCATCTTAGTATCGATATTTCACACTATGGTTTAAATAATCCATGACAAGGTATATTATTGAAGATCAATGTTCCTATAATGCCTAAAACTCTCTTTCGAACAAGATTTAAGCCTTTTTCTAATTACGATCCACCTATATTTCTATGATGAATGCAAGTATTTAGAAAAGCATTAAACAAACATGAACATGAAAAGACCACATAGGGCATAGTTGTATATTTCTATCCTTATCGAACTCTATGGCAATTGATTCAAGTCTACAAAAATTCTACTCTTTTGAACATAGAAAGTCACCACAAACATCATATAATTCATGCATCAAAATTATAGATGAAACTAAGTACGAATCAATTACTCAAAATACCAATTGTCATAAAATTAAATAAACCAAAGCATAAAATAAGATCCTAAGTCTTCATCATAATGCCAACGCTATCGAAATTTAGCCTAGATACATTGTTAATATCAAATCACAAATATAAAGAAACTCCATCACCTAGAATATGAAAAATTCGAGATTTTTATGATGATTCTTCCACAAATTACCTCTCCAAAACTTGTATATGCTGTTGAATGTATTAGGTCCAGAGAGTCCGCAAAATTCGTGCAACCTGTTCTATTTATATGTATCCCCCTGACCTAGTCGGGACTACCGGGCGACCGCATGGTAGAAATTATTGCGGCCGAAGACTCAAAAACATGCCTTTTAGTCGCCAAATTTTTAGTTCGTATTCAACCGTGTGGACGCCCAGTTGTAAAGCCTAGAGCAATTTTCATCTTTTAATTTATGCAACTTGGTCATCATACTTTTTTTCACCTCAAGTCCCCTAGGAAAAAAATAAGTTAAATAAAAAAAAAGTGAATAGTAAAATCCATGGTCTTTCCACTCCCCCCTTGGTCATCCTGGTCCTCAAGGGCTACCAGCTTTGGGTTTCTAAGAATCTTTGTACTTAACCCCTAGGTACAAGGTTCGAAACCCATGGACGGCAAAAATCACTTCCTGGAAATGAAGCTGGAAGCTCTTGAGGACCAGGACGATCAGGGGGTAGTGGAAAGACTATGAGTACGACACGAAGAAGGCCCCAGCGAGGGAGCCATGTCATTACACACACACACACACACACATATATATATATATATTAGACACTTGACTAGTCACATCTATACTAGTTAATATCCATTGGTTCCATTCAAATCTTAGGGAATAACCACTATAATTATTCCAGAAAAATATTTTAAAGAAGATGATGTATGCAAGTGTTGAGGGAATCCCAATTTGTCATTCTCAACATTTATAATATCAAGAAAATATTTGTTCTAGGCAGTTTTAAAATGTCGAGATTGAGGGTAATGAACTCACAAATTTTTATCATTTGAAACGCCTGCTTGTAGATATTTTTTCTCAACATGGATGACGATTGAAAGTGGCTTGGCAACCGGACAATGTCCATTGTTATTCAAAGTGACGTTAGATACGAGGAACTTCTCAATTTACTTTTCAAGAAGCAATAATGAATCTTGTATTTTTACCTTTTTAGTACTTCACAAGCTTTTCATGCTCATCACAAACTCAATAATGAATCTTGTAGTATTGGTCTTCACAAACTTTGGTGAGTTTTTTTTTTGTTTAATTCTCGACATTCATTATCGATCTTGACATTTCCACATTCCATTCTCTACATTTGAGACATGTTTTTCTATAAACTTGACATATCATATGTCAAGAGTGACAAAATCTGTTCATAGTAATTACTATATGCCAAAAAATACTTCGAAAACACATTCAATTCTAGAAAGGAGTTTAGCCTGATACTAGTCCCTAGTAGAAGTGCAATATTTGGATCACAAAATCACATAGTCATAATTTTCAAGAAAAAAATACAAATGCAATTTGACATTAAGCATTGTACAATTGAAATTTACAACGTAACACTTGAATACAAATTACACAAGAGAAAATGCATCAACTACAAATGATGCCAGTGTAAACTCCACATGCACCAGTATTTCCAATGAACTATAACTTCATTGTATGTCATACAAAACAAATCTTCCAAATACATTTGTTGAATTAACTGGGTAGATAGCTTGAGCTCTTGTATTTTTGTTAAGAAGCCAAAGACAACTTTTATGTCTCGCAAATTGCTCACTTGAGAAATTTAGGCTGAAACCCGCTCTTCTTCTTCCACTTCGTATCTATGCGAGCTCGAAATCTATGGAAAAAAATATGTAAAAACATATAAATGGTAATCTACAAATTGATTATTAGCAGCTAAAAAAAGGGTATGGAAAATCCCTTTATTCTATTGTCTACATTTCATACTATTCTGGACAAACTCAGTTAAGTATCATCTTCGAGGAAATATGTGTGCGTTCCATGTAGAAACTGGATGTTTGGAAACTTAACTCTTTACCATTCTTGAAAACAAATTCCCATTTTTATGTGTCTATACAATTTAGTAATGTATATCAACATTCTATCTTAATAAGACCTCCATCATGGATGATGTGATCCTGGGGAGGGGGTCACGACGAACACGCTGAAGAAACGCCGGGAAAGTTTCGAATTCATATTAGCATTAGATCTCTTTGTGACAAGAGAAGTGCCTAAGGTTCTTAAAGAGGCATCAAGATTTTCAAATGCTGGTAGTTGGATTATCTTCCACTGTTGCCCCTTCCTTCACTCTAGTAACTAATGCTGGATTATCTTCCACTCTCAGATCCCTCTTGAATCATACAATACTACATCTACCCCCTTGAACAATAAAAAACTTATTCTTTCTTTGTTTTCAGGTTGGGGGGGAACCTCCCAAATTTCTTTGTGAATCTTGATTTTCTTGAAGTTAATCTAAGAAAAAAGGCAGCTAAATGAAAAAAGGTCTCTAGCATTCTTTGAAACACATTCCAATTTATTGTGTTAAAAAATTAATAGAAATGATATGATGCACGTCCAGTGCAAAAAATCATGCCCCATCCCCTATGGGGTGGGGTACTGTGTACTGGACGTGTACAGTATTACGTCTGATGTGCACTATATCAGTTCTCCAGAAATTAAGTAATGAAAATATGTCTACCCAATTTACCCTTACATTTTTTAACCAAAGATATTATAAATTTCAAACTCATAGAATATAACGATGAACACCTATCGAAGAGAAGTCCCAAAAATGAATCACTGTGAAACTCTAGTCGGTGGGGGAGAACTGCTGTAACACCCCAAGTTCAAAATCTTAAACCTAGGCAGGTTAGCTTCCATTCACATTATATGCGGAAATAAATCATTTAAACATTAAAATCTGCATCTTCTATTACAAAATTTTACAAAAATTTCGGTAGAGTCTCCTCTATAAATTGGACATAGCCAACCTGTAGAGGGACATAAAAAAAACATTTTAAAGTACACATCTCAACTAATTCAATCCCAAACATCATCAAAACCATTTCAATAAGTCCCAAACTCCACAACAGTATAATTCCAAGTAAATAAAAATTTAGCAAATGAAATAAAAGGTAATTTAACCTCTAACACTACACCCATACTTATTCAAAGCGAATTTCAACCAAACAATTAACAATAATATATGAATTAAGGATTAATTAATGAGAAACTTAAATAAATTCTAATTTAACTTTATTTTCAAAGGTTGAACGTGGGTATAGCCTGAGTCTGTCACCGAGTGCCCTCCTCGTCACATCTAGCTTTCATCGCCTGAAATATTGGGGAGGGATTGGGGTGAGCTAAAGCTCAGTAAGTAAACTATGCACGTGATACATGCTCATAACATGAACTGCTTTAAACAATTCGAAATATGTAGTCCCATCTACTTTACTTTTCAAGACTTTCATACTTTTCAAACTTTCACTTAAACATTTTCAAAACTTTAACTTCATTTCCATCTTGAGCTCGCGTAGTGTATCTTCTATCCAATCAGAATGCAGTGGATAGTTTTCTTTATTTGGAACCAGGTTATCACTTTTCCAACGCATAGCGGTTTAAAATTTTCCACCGCCAAATCGGTTTAGCAATCGTCACCGCAAAGCGGTTTAATATTTGCTACCGGCAAGCTGTTTAGCAATTGTCACCGCAAAGCGGTTTAATATTTGCCACCATCAAGCAGTTTAGCGATCGTCACAGCAAAGCGGTTTAATATTCACCACTTCAACAGAGGTTTAATTCGGGTACGCTAGTCCCTCGCGCCCCATTTCTCACTCACACCATTCATAGCATAGAAGTACACCCATTCTTTCTTAAAACATGGGATACATATATTTTTACAAAAATTGCACCTTGACATATTCCTTTTATTTAAAAACATTTGACTTCCCAATTTCAATTTCGATGTCAATGCATGCTTGATTATGCAATGACATGATAACGTGCATGCTCGAACATTCTTCTTAATAGAATATACTTTCATCAAGTAAACAAAATTCATCAAAGTAAGTTGCAAGACAGTCATTTACACATTTCACATTTGCATTCAACTTTGATAAAAATAGGGGGGAAGTTTACTTACTTGACGTCCTTAGCATTTACCGTTATCTGGATTTGCAAGTGGAAAAGTCTCGGATGCCCATGACGTCAATGTACCAAATATCCTAATTGTTCACATTCATTAATAAGTATAACTTTTAATTCACAATGTGACCTCACAGTATAGCAATTTCATTTAACACCACAATCGAGACAAATAATCAATTTCAATGTACATTAGAAAATCGCTTATCCTTTCATCATTCTATCTCTTAATTCAAACTAAACTCAAATTCACATAGCTTAACTTAACATTATAAAATCACCCTCACAAAGTCTCAACAAATTCACAAATCTTATAACCAACATATTTCCAAACATTACCCAAACCATTATCTAAACCTCAATTTTCATAAATCTCCAATCATCAAAATATATATATATATATATATATATATACATACTAAACATTTTAGAAATTTATTTACGTTTATACCACTTTCCAAATTTCTAAAATTCTCAAATAAACCAAATTTAAAATTGAAGAAAATTCTAATTAGGCCCAAATATGAAATTCCTTCATATAATGTGCAAAATTCATATTCATCTATTTGAAAACTGAAAATCTATTATGGAAATTACATATCTTTATATACAATATATATACATACACCATTATATATATATATATATATATATATATATATATATATATATATATATATATATATATATATCGCCCAAAAATCAGAGTATCTACTATGAAATTACACATCCATATATACCTATATACATCAATACACACATACATAAGCATTACTACCCCCAAATTAACGGTATAATTTGAAATTAAGTAAACTTAATTCTGAAAAATATGATAAATAATACACATTTACATACACTCGACATATATACACATATATACACAAAATCAATAAATATATACATCTTTATCCCCAAATGTGTGTGTGCGTGAAATGTGGTGTGCGGGTTATGGATGAAACCCGAGCGACTGCGTGCAGGAGGAAGGGGAAAAAGGGGTTTTACCGTATGAGGTGAGGTGGTGGTCGCGGCAATGAGTGGCGAGAGAGAGAGACGTGACATCGAGAGAGCGACGAGATGAGGAGAGACCGAGAGTGCTGAGTCTGAGAGTGGGAGAGGTCGCGAGAGAGCGAGTGTGAGGGATGAGAGATGAGGGAGAAGAGGGTCGTGTATAGGGATAGGGATATAATTCAAAACTTTCAAAAGTTGCAATTCAGTCCCTCAACTCTCTTAAGTTTCGAAATTTAGTGCAACACCCTCTATAAATTACTAAAATGTATTAAAGATTTTACCCCCAATTTCAATGAATGCAATTCATGCCACTTACAAATTAATAAATATAGAATTTACAATCTTAACAATTTAAAGTAAACAATTTGACTGAGAAACAATTTATAAGACTTAAATTGTACATTGATCGAGACGGCGTTCAAGTTCTTCCACTGCAAAATAATTAAAATTATAGACATTAAAAATTATCAATTTAAAATTTATAACAACATTAACCTAATTATTACGTGAAATTTAAGGATGCACGTAAAAATGAAAAGCGATATTACAGTTCCTTACCCCCTAAAAGAAATTTCGTCCTCGAAATTAAAACTTACCAAAAAGGTGTGGATACTTAAAAGGTGTGGATACTTGGCACACATATCATCTCTACGTTCCCAAGTAGCCTCTTCTACTGTATGATTCCTCCAAAGGGCTTTAACTAATGTCACCTTCTTTCTCCTAAGTTCCTTACCTGTCTTCATTAGGATCCTCACAGGTGCTACCTCATAAGTTAGATCCTCACGAAGATCAAGTGACTCATAGCCGAGAATATGAGAGGGATCCGAAATGTACTTCCTCAACATCGAGATATGAAATACGTTGTGGACACCGGATAGGGCTAGTGGTAATGCAACCCGGTAAGCTAGGTCATCCAACTTTTCAAGTATTTCAAAGGGGCCAACAAATTGCGGACTTAACTTTTCCTTCTTCCCTAATCTCATAACTCCTTTCATAGGAGCTACCTTCAAAAAAGTTCTTATCTCCTGTGGCGAACTCCAAGGTTTTTCTCCTTCTGTCCGCATAGCTTTTCAGTCTACTTTGTGTAGTTTTCATCCGCTGATGGATCTTTTTTACAACTTCTGCTATTTGTTGTACTATTTTTGGACCTAATAATATTTCTTTTTTTGACGTCATCCCAACGACGGTCTACATTTGCTCCTGTGTAGTGCCTCATGCGTAACAATATGAATGGAAGCTTGATAGCTATTGTTGTAGTAGAACTCAACCAATTGGGAGGAATTTGTCCTTAGTACCTTGAAATCAATAATACAAGTTCTCATTATGTCTTCCAAAGTTGGAATCATTTTCTCTGACATCCATCTGTCTATGAATGAAAGGCTGTGCTGGATTTCAATTCAGTACCTATGGCCTTATGTAGACTTTTCAAGAATGTGGAAGTAAATTTTTGATCGCGATCACACATGGATAAGGGAATTCCATGGAGTCTTACAATTTCTACCATATATAATTTCGTATACTTTTCCATATTATACGTAGTCTTCACTAGCAGAAAGTATGCCAACTTAGTAAGATAATCAACAATCACCCATATAGAATTTTTAACCCCTATTCGTCTTAGGTATGCCAACAACATAATCCATGTCTATTCGTTTCCACTTCTACTTTGGAGTCATAAGAGGTAGTAATTAGCCAAAAGGTCATTCATGTTCCCCCTTAATTTGCTGATAAGTGAGACACTGTTGATAAAGTCTACCACGTCCCGACTCATGCCAACCCACCGAAAATGTTTCCTCAAATCTCGAGCCATCTTAGTATTTCTAGGGTGAGTTGAGTAAGGAGTGTTATGAGCTTCCTTCCTTATTTCTTGCTTCAATTTCTTATTATTAGGGACTACCAATCTACTACCATGCCGAAGGGCACCATCTGTAGTGATAATAAAATCAATGCGCTTTCCCCCAGTAACCATAGTATGAACTTTCATTATTCGGGGGTCCTCAGACTGGCAAGCCTTGATTTTCTCAAGCAATGTCGGTTCCAAAGTCATATTGGCGAGATACCCAACTTGCCTTTTAGAACTATTTCTAAGTAAAACCTTTGGATTTCAATAAGCAATTCTTTTTATTTTTTAATTTAAATACTCCTCAAAACTCTGTTCACAATCTGAACTCCACTCAAATTTTGTATCATTTCTAGTCAACTTAGTCAACCGTGAGGCAATCTTGGAAAACCCTTTCACAAATCTTCGACAGTAACCTGTTAATCCAATGAAACTTCGGACTTCCTTAACATTAGAGGGCGTAAACCAGTTTTGAATTACCTCACTTTTACTCTAGTCAACCTCAATACACTCCCTTGATACAATATGGCCAAAGAATGGCAATCTATCCAGCCAAAATTCACACTTCTTAAACTTAGTAATTAATTGCTCTTCTCTAAGCTTCTAAAGCACAATTCTCAAATGTCTTTCATGTCCTTCATCAGAACTCGAATAGATCAATAAGACTATGACCATTTCATCTAGGTATTTTTTAAAGATCCAATGTATTAAGTGCATAAATATCACACGAGTATTTTTTAACCCAAACAGCACTACCAAGAACTCATAATGTCCATATCTAGTATGGAAAGCTGTTTTTGGAAGATCCTCTTCCTTGATCCTCAAATTATGGAAATCAAATTTCAACTCGATCTAAGAAAAATACCCAGCACCTTGAAACTGATCAAATAGATCCCTAATTCTTGGCAAAGGATATTTATTCTTTATTGTCACCTTGTTCAATTCTCTGCAATTTATGCAAAGTCTCATAGAACTATCTTTCTTCTCCATGCATTGCACAAGCTCATGGTAAAAAGTTAGGTCGAACAAAACCTTTATCCATGAGGTCCTATAGCTGCTCTTTGAGCTCTTTAAGTTCTACAAGAGCCATTCGATACTGTGCCTTGAATATTGGAGCTACCCAGGCACGTGATCGATGACAAATTCAGTTTCTCTTTCAGGTGATAGATCATAAAGATTGTCTGGTAACATATTTAGCTATTCTCGAACAATTGAAGTTTGTTTGAGAGAAATTTCTATCTTAGGCACTTCAAGTATTGTAGCCAGGTAGGCCAACAGCTCTTATTCACAAACTGACGAGTCATCATCACCGATACTATCGGAATGGAAAGTTTCACCTCAGCCTCAACAAAGTGAAAAGAGTTCCGTTTGGAGGTTCAAACCCCACCTTATCTTGATTGTCGATTGAAACCATAATAACTATTCATCCCCTAGTATGACACCAAAATTGTGAATATCCGGTGTTAAGAGATCTGTCATCCACTCCTTCCATTCACCACGATCAGGAAATCTTTCAATGCATAACTTGAGTTCAACAATTCTTCAAATGGTGTTGACAATTTAAACTATCTCCAATTACGGAGACGGATAACTCAAATTTTCTATGAAGGTAAGACTACCAATTTAGTGGTAGTTTCGAATTCAAACATGATAAGTGTCTAACACTAAATTCGATGACTTCTCAACTTCTGACTTGGATTTAATTTACATTCTTGCCGATGTAGTCTCCATGACTCAAAGCACTATTCGCATTCACTTCATATCTTTTACATAAGGAACTTATAAACATTACCATCTCATTTTCTTGTTTACATAATCAAGGTATACATGCCATTTTCATTAACAGCATCCTTAACCTTTAACTTTACAATATTACATATTATCATGCAAAAATTTACAATACTGGAAACATTACCACGTATTTACTAACTTGAACATAAATTTAACTTACCAGATGATCGAGGGAGAAGCACTTAAGGCGTGACTCAGTACCCGAACCATTTTCAAATAAATTTTAAAAGTCTACAGAATCGCTTTTAAAACTCTTAGCTCTGATACCAAAAATGTAACACCCCAAGTTCAAAATCTTAATCCTAGGCATGTTAACTTCCATTCACATTATATGCGGAAATAAATTGTTTAAATAATATTATTTTCATCTTCTATTATAAAAAATTACAAAAATTTCGGCAGATTCTCCTCTATAAATTGGACATAGCCAACCTGTAGAGGGACATCAAAAAAACATTTTAAAGTACACATCTCAGCTCATTCAATCCCAAACATCATCAAAACCATTTCAACAAGTCCCAAACTCCTCAACAGTATAATTTCAAGTAAATAAAACTTTAGCAAATGAAATAAAAGGTAATTTAACCTCTAATACTACACTCATACTTATTCAAAGCGAATTTCAACCAAACAATTAACAATAATATATGAATTAAGGAATAATTAATGAGAAACTTAAATAAATTCTAATTTAACTTTATTTTCAAAGGTTGAAGGTGGGTATAGCCTGAGTCTGTCACCGAGTGCCCTCCTCGTCACATCTAGCTTTCATCGCCTGAAATATTGGGGAGGGATTGGGGTGAGCTAAAGCTCAGTAAGTAAACTATGCACGTGATGCATGCTCATGACATGAACTGCTTTAAACAATTCGAAATATGTAGTCCCATTTACTTTACTTTTCAAGGCTTTCATACTTTTCAAACTTTCACTTAAACATTTCCAAAACTTTAACTTCATTTCCATCGTGAGTTGGCGTAGTGTATCTTCTATCCAATCAGAATGCAGTGGACACTTTTTTTTTATTTGGAACCAGGTTATCACTTTTCCACCGCATAGCGGTTTAAAATTTGCTACCGCCAAATCGGTTTAGCAATCGTCACCGCAAAGCGGTTTAATATATGCCACCGTCAAGCGGTTTAGCAATCGTCAGCGCAAAGCGGTTTAATATTCACCACTTCAACAGCGGTTTAATTCGGGTACGCCGGTCCCTCGCGCCCCATTTCTCACTCACACCATTCATAGCATAGAAGTACACCCATTCTTTCTTAAAACATGGGATACATATATTTTTACAAAAATTGCACCTTGACATATTCCTTGTATTTAAAAACATTTGACTTCCCAATTTCGATGTCAATGCATGCTTGATGATGCAATGACATGATAACGTGCATGCTCGAACATTCTTCTTAATAGAATATACTTTCATCAAGTAAACAAAATTCATCAAAGTAAGTTGCAAGACAGTCATTTACACATTTCACATTTGCATTCAACTTTGATAAAAATAGGGGGGAAGTTTACTTACTTGACATCCTTAGCATTTACCGTTATCTGGATTTGCAAGTGGAAAAGTCTCGGATGCCCGTGACGTCAATGTACCAAATATCCTAATTGTTCACATTCATTAATAAGTATAACTTTTAATTCACAATGTGACCTCACAGTATAGCAATTTCATTTAACACCACATTCGAGACAAATAATCAATTTCAATGTACATTAGAAAATCGCTTATCCTTTCATCATTCTATCTCTTAATTCAAACTAAACTCAAATTCACATAGCTTAACTTAACATTATAAAATCACCCCCACAAAGTCTCAACAAATTCACAAATCTTATAACCAACATATTTCCAAACTTTACCCAAACCATTATCTAAACCTCAATTTTCATAAATCTCCAATCATCAAAAAAAATATATATATATATACCATTATATATATATATATATATATATATACACATATATGAACACCATTCAGTAGGTGCGACCTACATCATACATACACCATTATTTATATATATATATATATATATATACACATATATGTACTATGAAATTACACATCCATATATACCTATATACATCAATACACACATACATAAGCATTACTACCCCCAAATTAAAGGGTATTATTCGAAATTAAGTAAACTTAATTCTGAAAAATATGATAAATAATACACATTTACACACACTCGACATATATACACAAAATCAATAAATATATACATCTTTATCCCCAAATGTGTGTGTGCATGAAATGTGTTGTGTGGGTTATGGATGAAACTCGAGCGATTGCGTCCAGGAGGAAGGGGAAAAAGGGGTTTTACCGTAGGAGGGGAGGTGGTGGTCGCGGCAGTGAGTGGCGATGATAAGTGCTTTATTAGCACGTATTTAATTCACTTATTATCTTATTTTGTTATTGGTTTGATCCTACTGAAGTATCGTTTAATGTATTTTCATTTATTGTGTTATGTAAGGTCAAAAAGAAGAAAATGAAGGAAACATGACCAAAGAAATACCAAAAATCAAGAAGTAAGTTCAAGGGCATATTAAAAGAACTCCAAATCAATAATGGCATGTGGAAAGAAGATTAGATGCAAAAATTATGGTCAAAGAAGGTTTGGGGTGAAGTTAGAAATCAAAAACCCGCAAGAATTGTGATCATGAATTTTAGTCATAGATGGAAGCTCAATTTTGTCATATAATACTTTCGAATTTGGGAAGATATATTTCACAAAGAATTGTATATATTTGAGTTTTCTTTCCAACGCAACTTGAATCACCACAATCGTACTTCGAAAGAGAAAGTTATGACCAAAACATCGAACTGAGGCGCTTCTCGGCAGAAATACAATTACGGCCGTAAATGGTAGAGTTACGGCCGTAACTTCTAAATTTCGAAAATTTTCAGAAGCTTGCTTACGGCCGTAATAAGGATAGTTACGGCCGTAACTTTCTCGTGATGAAATTTCCTTATCTGATTCAAGGTCTATCTTTGGTATATCTTTGTGGCAAAGCTAGGGCACGATTTTGGGAGTATTAAAGGAGCAAAATCACCACAAAAAGGAGGCTGGACATTGAAGAAAAATAGAGAGAAACTAGGGAAAAATAGAGAGCATTCTTGGAAGATTTTTTTAGCACAAGAGCATCAAATACAAGGGGAATCCATGAATCAACTTGAAGAATACTCCACAACCATGTTAGGCTAAATTCCATATCTTGTTCAAAGGGGAAGTTGTGTTAACTTAATTATGTTATTTTCTTTTCCTACAAATTAGTAGCGTGAATTTATTCCTTTATTTCAATTGTTGGATTATTATGTTTTGAATGTTCATTGAGTTTATTTGATTAATAGTTTAATTTGGCCAATTGGATTATTGATCTTTGGATTCATGAATATGCTATTTTTAGATTCTTGATCCGTAATTGTCATTGAATCTTTACTTTAGTAGCAAATAAATCTCGTGCAGGTTTAGTAATAATTCAATTTGGATTGATTAATTCGAGCTTGTGTAATTAACGATCCAATTCAATCTATTCTTCTAAATTTTCATACTAGTCGTGCATTAAATCCTAAGAGCTTGTTTAGGATTGTCCGTGGCTAGAATTGGTTCGAAGAACTTATTTTGAATCAATACACATAAGGAAGAATTTAGATAATCAGAGCTTGTTGATTATTTATGATTGATAATTGAATTAGGGATAGAAACACGTTACAAGGAAAGGTATAGCATTAATTGATGGCACAACCGAACCCAAGAACAAGATTTCTTCTCATATTAATTCTCTAGTCATATTTAATTGTTTATTTTTATGCATATTTTTTATTCAAGCAATTTCAAACAACAAACCCCCCGTGCCATTCTAATTGATCGAACAACTAAAATTAGTTTCCGTTCCTCGTGGAATCGACCCTTACTCTCGCTACTACATTATTAATTAATATTTAGTGAGTAAGGAATTATTTATTATTTTGGTGCATCGCGACACTCATCAGGCGACGAGCTCGTGAGTGGCGAGAGAGACCGAGAGTGCTGAGTCTGAGAGTGGGAGAGGTCGCGAGAGAGCGGAGAGAGCGAGCGTGAGGGATTAGAGATGAGGGAGAAGAGGGTCGTGTATAGGGATAGGGTTATAATTCAAAACTTTCGAAAAGTTGCAATTCAGTCCCTCAACTTTCTTAAGTTTTGAAATTTAGTGCAACACCCTCTATAAATTACTAAAATGTATTAAAGACTTTACCCCCAATTTCAATGAATGCAATTCATGCCACTTACAAATTAATAAATATAGAATTTGCAATCTTAACAATTTAAAGTAAACAATTTGATTGAGAAACAATTTATAAGACTTAAATTGTACATTGATCGAGACGGCGTCCAATTTACCCTTACATTTTTTAACCAAACATATTATAAATTTCAAACTCGTAGAATATAAATGATGAACACCTATCGAAGAGAAGTCCCAAAAATGAATCACTGTGAAACTCTAGTCGGTGGGGGAGAACTGCTAACCCTGACACATTGATTAACGAGATAAACGGATACAGCGACAGGGCTCGGTGTCATCGGAGAAGGAGGTTGAAGTTGGGAACAGTGAGAGTGGGCTTCAGAGAGAGGGAAAACGAGGAACAAAATGTGATAGAGATAGTGCAATTAGGGCTCCGACTATGGTATAATTGAATGAATTGATTGATATTTGTCCTTGTTTAATATAGAGTAGATTATGTGTTAAATTTTCATTGGTTCAATCAAAAAAAAATATTGTAGTCAAGACTTTCTTGTAAATTTGGAATTTCAAATTTCTAGTGTGGGAATTTAAGTCCAAAATTCAAGAAAATGGACATCACTAAAACTTGGGACATATTTGCAAGTGAGAATGTAAAAATGGACATTTTATGTAATTTCCTCTAGTAGTCTAGACAATCCACACAAAAATTGACAAACGGAATCCTCATTTATCTCAATGTCTCCTTACAACTGTGCAACCCCTCCAAACTATCCTATAATTGGTTCAAGGAATTATAATTTTTTTTTTCGAATGTTTTGGTTTAGTATGTAAGGTCTATTATTTTCAACCTATTTAGCAGTTTGAATCAAATCATTCCTTCATGATGCAATACATAAATCTCATGCTAAAATAATATCAAGTTTCATTTGAATAAGCATAAATTAACCAATGTTCAAAATGGCGCTAAAATGCACCGATTATGCACACATATGTGCAATGCATACTGAAGACGCGTCGCATAGGGTCCATGCCCGTCTTAATGTGCTAGAACCGGCGAAAACCGGCCCAAATTGATTTAAACCGGTAAATAACTGATAAAAACAAATAATAAATCGGTTTTTTCCCGGTCCGATTCAATTCAAAAACGATTGGATTGGATTTTGGTATTATTTAATTATTTTACACCAAAGTGTAATAGGGACTAAAGGTTGGGGGCTGTTGGGTCTCCCATCCCACTTAACAACCGATGTGGGATGGGAGAAAGTGAGAATGCCTTGTTTTCTTCCATTTATTTTTTTAAAAAAATTGATTTTTATTTTTATTTTTTTTAAATTGTTTTTTATTTGTGATTTATTTATTTGGTATGCTTTCCGCTCTCAAATATATTATTTAAATATTAATTTTATCTTAGTTTTTATGGGTTAAAATATTTTAAAATATACAATAAATAAAAGTAACAATAATTAATCTATATTTTCTTTGAATTAGTAATTTTGAGATTAAAGAATATTGTTGTTATATATTTTATATTTTTATGTATTAAATATTTATGTAAAAAAACTATTTAATGTCTTTAAAAATATAAAATAATATTAAAAATTCGAAATGCATTTTGACGCCTATTCTTCGAATTGACACGTTTAAACTTGTAATTCTTGATTCTCGATTTCGACGCTTCGCAACACAGTACGCCTTTTAGAACCTTGAAATTAACCCAACCCACAATTTTTCCACAATTTGAAACTTAATACTTGATTCCAATATAACATCATTATTGGTAAGGCCGTCTAACCCACACAAGCACACAGAAGAAAATATATTTATTTTAAAAATATATATATATTAGAGAATGTGTTTCAAGAGTTAAAACTACTCCATACTCAGTCATTCTAAGAAAATTAAAATATCTAATGATTTTACAAACAAAAATTCTTTTTTTTTTTTTTTTGGGTACTAAAAAAAAATTTAATTTAATTATAGAATGCTTCTCAAGAGTAAATAACTTTGTACTCGGCCATCTATGATTAAATTAAAATACAAAAGTGACACCCAAAATAAAAAACATACATAACAAGTATTTTAATTTAATTATAGATTGCGTCTCGAGATATCACCTAGTTTTTGCAGTTAACAAAATATGCCCGAAATATATAAAAATCAATAAGAAGAAAATGCTGTGAGGAAAATCAAAAGATAAGAATTTCACATTTCACAATTTTAACTCCAAATCTAACTCATCAGTGTTCTTTTTTCGCTTGCTGCTTTCTGGTAATGACCAATAAATCTGGGCTCTATCTGGATCTCTTAATGGAACATATGTTTGCAATTTCTCAAATAACTCGTCAATAGATGATGCAGAAATCACAATTTTTCGAGCCACGGAAGAAATAATTTTTTTTTCATCACATGATCAATAAATGCTAACAAATCATCAAAGAAACTATTAACATTTAAGAGTCCAATGTGTTTAGTGTGCATGTTCATTTGAACCCAGGAGATTATATTAACAATTTGTTCTAGTGTACCAAACCTCCTGGTAACGCAATGATAGCATCAGATCCAGAAATCATTAAGGCCATGCATTCATGAAAGGATTTAGTTTTTACCTCATAACCCAGTTTTTTTCCCAAAACTTTTGTTAGAGGGGTTGGTATGACACCTAAAGTCCGCGTTCCATGTATATGTGCAGCTTGTGCAATGCATCCCATCAACCCGCAACTACCTTCTCCATAGATCAAAGTCATATTTCTTTCGTTGATTTTATTCCCAGTGCAACTTCTGTAGCAATGTATTCGACATCCTCTCCAAGTGTTGATCCACCAAATACACCTATAGTTTTGATCACACGAACTGAGCGTTTATCCATTTGCAGCAATTGTGACTCGGTTGAAACTTAAAACTGAAAATTAACAAAAATAAAAAATAAAAATAAAAAATCCAAGAGCAAATATGAACATGTAGTTGTGATTTTGACTCATGTCTTCATCTGGTTTTACATCTAGAAATGACTTAAACACCTTCTATGAGTTGGGGATATGCTTCACATCCAATTTTCTTATAAATTGGCAATTACCGAGTCTTTTTCAGTCAGATTCCCAAGATTATAACGTTTTTGTTCAGCTTCAAATTGATTCCATAAATCAAGAAGTGCCATTTGTACATACCCACTAGGATGCATCTCAAGTGTCAGTAGAATATTATCTAAAGACTCCTTACCCAGTCCATTCTTAATGAATGCTATTTTACCTTCTTGATTTATAGACACGTACCCAGTGAATGACATCGTATGTTACAGGTCCATCGAGCACATTTATAATCGCCTGTAAACTTTTTCCACTTCTTTTCTTTGCAAAACTACTCTTACCTAAATCAGACATATGTTTAGTACAAAGATCAGAAGCTTCGCCAACTAATCGAACTTTTGCTTCAATTAACCAACGAATATCTTCTGGTATGCCTTTGTACATTAACATCCTTATGGCTAGGTAGATCTTTTTCAAATCTTTTAAAGGATATGTTGGATAATATTTTCAAAGAGTCAAAATCTCATAATTCATTTTTTTTAATATAGACAAGATCAAAACGAAAGCAAAAACATAATTGTAAAAATTTAAAAAGAAAACACTCAAGAATAAAGAAACAAAAATACCTAATGGTTGAAGAAAGAAAGAAAATCTCAAGTAGTGAGTTGTGTTTTTCCAAAGTATCAAAATGATCGGTTATGTAGAGGAAATTTCAACACCATTCAATCTACCAAACGGTAAAAGAATAGTGCGTCTGAAAACATTTCCACTCACACGATATCCCATAAATTTTTGCATTTTGATCACTTTTACAATGCTCGAGAAAACTTGTCGGTTGACACGATGATCAAAATATTGATTACGCTCATCGCTTCAGAATTTTTTTTTTGAAAACACCCTTAAACAAAAAAAAAATTATTCCCCAATATCTCCAGATATAAATAAAGAGTCAAATGAAGTAGGCACTCCCTGAGTAAAAATCTGATTTATTTTATTAAGGCCGAGATTTCTGGATCTAGTTGCTTAAATCCTTTAACTTTTTCAGTATTGGGTTGTTTGTTGTCGGCCATCTAAAAAAAATCAAAAGTAAGAAATTAAAAATCATAAAATAAAAAAAAAATAGATAAAAAAATCTAAACAATATAAGCATCTGTTTGGAAAAAGTGTTTCTACATGTTTTTAAACATTTGTTTTTACACTATTTCCCAAATTACTTTTTAACCACATATGTTTTCCCTCTCCACTTTTAAACCACATATTTTACCTAAAAAACATACAAAACATATTTTTAAACACAAAAATCGTAACAAACATAATCTAAAAGAAAAAATTTGGGTTGCCTCCCAACAAACGCTTGTTTATAGTCTATAGTTAGACTTTGTTGTTTCTCATTTTTCATCAACTGGATTCTCCAGTTACCTTTTTTTCATGTCTTGAGATACAAATGATTCATAATACGGTTTCACCTATGTCCAGTCATCGTGAATTCTTTTCCTGTCTACAAACTTTTAATTTCTACTGCGCCATGAGGGAAAATATTAGTGATAGCAAATGGTCCAATCCATCTAGATCGTAATTTACCTAGGAATAGCTTGACGCATTAGTGAAAGAGAAGAACTTTTTGAACAACAACAAAAGTTTTTCTTGAGATCATTTTACCATGATATGACTTAGTCTTTTCCTTGTAAATTTTTGAAATTTCATAGGCAACATTTCGAATTTCCTCAAGTTCATTTAATTGAAGTTTCCTTTGATCACCCATTGCATTGATAACCATTATGTCAATCTAAAAACATGAATGTATATCACTAGGGTACCTCATCACGTCAAAGATGTTAAAGCGAATTACTTCTCCATCAGATTCCATTGTTAATGTTCCATCATACACATCTATTTTTGTTCTTGGCGATCTCATAATTGTTCTTCCCAAGATCAATGGCGGTGATATAGATGTTGACTCATCATTCCTTTTGAGAACATAAAAATCTACTGGAAAAATCAATTGATTAACCTGCACCAAAACATCTTCCAAAACGCCTTTTGGAAATGCATTCGATCGATCGGCAAGTTGAATAACTACACCTGTTTCCTTTAGTGACCCTAGATTTAGAGAAGCATTAATAGAATATGGCATGAAATTAATAGATTCTCCTAAATCTAACATGGATTTTTCAATCCTGGTGTTACCAATTATGCATGGAATGGTAAAACTTCCCGGTTCCTTACATTTTGGTGGAAGTTTTCGTTGTAAAACAGATTACACATTTTCTCCTACACTTACAACTTCATTACCTTTTAGATTTTGTTTGTTAGTGCACAACTCTTTGAGGAATTTTAGATAGCGTGGCACTTGGTAGATGGCATCTAAAAGTGGTATGTTCATTTGCACCAAGCGAAAAGTCTCCGAAATTTCCTTCTCATGTTCATCCTTTTAAAACTTTGCAAACCTGCCAAGAAAAGGAAGTATAGGAACAATAGTATGAATAGGAACTTTAAAATTTACCTTAGGTCTAGAGATTTCTTTGATGGGAATCTTAGCTTCCTCCTAAAGTATCAATTTTCTGTCTTGTTTTGATTCCTCGGTATGTTTCTCCATCTCTCTTGGTGCTTCTAATGGTTCATCTAGTTGCTTTCCACTTATTAGCATCACGACACTTACATTCTCTCTTGGATTGATTGGTTGGGAAGGAAGTTTGTAATGATTCGGTTCCCTCGTTGGGGCCTTCTCCTTGTCGTACTCATGGTCTTTCCACCCCCCTGATCGTCCTGGTCCTCAAGGGCTGTCAGCCTCGTTTCCAGGAAGTGGATTTTTGTCTTCCATGGATTTTGAACCTTATACCTAGGGGTTTCTAAGTGCAAGGTTTGAAACCCATGGAAGGCAAAAATCTACTTCCTGGAAACGAGGCGGCAGCCCTTGAGGACCAGGACGACCAGGGGGGAGTAGAAAGACCATGAGTATGACACAGAGAAAAGGAGCCCTTTTTTGTAATGACCCACGACCCAGCTCCCTTGCTGGGGCCTTCTCCGTGTCGTACTCATGGTCTTTTCACTCCCCCTGGTCATCCTGGTCCTCAAGGGTTGCAGCCTTGTTTTCAGGAAGTGGATTTTTGCCTTCCATGGGTTTCGAACCTTGTACCTAGGGGTTAAGTACAAAGATTTTTAGAAACTCACTACCATTAGACCACGTTTGTAGTGACCAGAAATTTTAAGTTTAACGATGAGTTTTTATGTTAAGAATTCAAAAGAATTTTAATGAGCTTGTGACGTCGCTACGACACTTCCCAATGTTTTAAATTAATTGTTTGTCATGATATGATGTTATATGCACTTTCCTAGCAATTATTTTGTTTAATTGTGAGAAATATTTTATCATGTTGCATGTTCGAATTTGTACCTATTTTAAAATGTCGAACTTATCAGTCAAGCATGAAATATTTTTCAAATCAAAATAAAGTGTTTTAGATTAATGTTTCTTGTTTTTGAAATATCGATAACTTTATATCGGGTCAAATATATAAATATATTTTAACGGTTGATAAAAGTATATCAACATTGGTGTCGTTTTGTAGCTTACATTAAATAATGTAAGTCGGAGTCTAGAAAAAATTATTTTAGTCGAGATCGACTCATGTTATTTTAGTTTAAAGAAAATGAAAACTTATATATTATTTTATTATTATAATATTCAATTGAATTGGATTTCAAACTTATATCTACAATCTTAGTTCATGCGAGAGCTAGAGTTTTAAATTTCAGTTAGTAGAAATAGATTCATAACCACGTTTCAGTTATCCACACTTCCCAGATTGTAGCTTCGGATTACATAATTTTCTCAACCATTTTCCACATTTATCTACCCACTTTTATTAACCGTTGCTGCATGATATTATATTTTTATATGTATATTTTAATTCTATCACCCTCTCTCATAACCAGAACTAAATCTCAGCTTTTGAAAACAAATTTTCTTACGGTCTCTTCAACAACAAGTTATTTTATTGTGACTAAACACTAAACATTTTTGGCAATTAAAATACATTGGCAAGCTTTTGGTTTTTGGATGATTGTGCATTTCAACTTCACGTGCAAATTCAACTCAACAATTTCTGAAAGATTTAAGGTAGTATCCTCTCCTGTACACAAGTGGTTACACTTTTGAATTAAATGGTATGCTAACATGAAATTGGTGTCAATGTATTATGTTTGATGATGCTATGAAATTATTTATGATGGGATTATGATTGATGATTGAAGGTAATCATATAATATGTTGTGATTGAAGGTAATCACCTGTGATTGAAGGTAATCACACTAAATTTTATTAACTGGCCATGTGAAAATGTTTCCTAAAGATGAAAGTTGATATTGACGTATAATCAAATGTTGGTATATTCTTAATCTCATTAGTGTGTGTATATACTACTGAGTATTTCTTCGAACTGCTCATATTTAAAAACTTTACAGATTGAAGGACTGGACACGGCGTGATGGCGGGTATTAGTGAATGAAATTTAAATTCTTATGCATTTACGTTTGGTCTTATTCATGTTAATGTTGCAATACATTTTTTAAGACTCGAAAATGTTCTTGGAATGTAATCCTTGATGAATTCAATGTTACTTTTGGAAAAATGTATACTTTGATTACTATCTGGAAAATTTCAGATTATGGGTTGCACTTTGAAAATTTACTGCAGGTTGTATATTTACAATTTCTGAAAGTTTTAAAATTAAAAATGATCCTTTGTGTGTTATATATCATATGGAACTGAAAACAGGTCATTTCGAGTCCCGTAGAATTTATTATGAATTTGTTTGTAAACTGTGATGGGGCAGTTTACGAAACAGTGACCAGCCTGTTTAAAAATATAATTTCGTACTTTAAACGTGGTCAATTAGACCCCAAATTTTTATATGTTGTATCTATATGAGTTCTTGATACTGTATTAAAATTTCATAAATTTTAGACATCGTTTGCCATTTTAAATAATTTTTACAAACAGACTGCATTACTCGGGAAAAATAGCATAAGTTGCTGAATTTGTTTTTGACCTCTTCAAACGGTTTATTTCGTAATTTTTCTAAGTCAATTGGAAATAAAGTTTTAACATTTTGTAAAAAAAAAAAAATAGTTATTATTTCAATCTAAAGTATTTTTCCTAAATTTATTGTTTTCAAAACTATAACATGAACGAGATTATGTTTGATAACGCGTCGGGTTAAAAGATAATTCGGGGCGTTACAGCTTGGTATCAGAGCGTGGTTTACTTTTTTGTGGACTTTACGTTAAAATATTTTTGTTTCTCTTTAAATGTTTTTCGAACTGAATAATAAGTCCATTGTCAGTACTTGCCATCGCCACGCTATGCTAGCTCCAAGGTAAAGAAGAATTTTATGAATTTATGTTCAGATATATTATTAAGAGGTTATGAATTTATATATCTGATTAAATTATGTTATGTTTAGAAATGTTGATTTGAGCACGTATAATTAATGTTATTTATTTATATGGAGAATGTTGAAATTGCAAATCAAAGTACAATAATTGTTTATGTTAGTCCTCGAAATTTAACTAAAAGTTTACTAGCTACCCACTAATTTGGACTTTATATAATTGGTATGGAACATATGGTACGAACTAGAAGAACATGTAGGAAGACTTGTTCAGTGTTTTCTAGAAGATTTGAGATAGTAAGACATATGAGGTATATAGGTGGAACCCAAGGTATGACATGTGCCATTACATTCATGAGGTGTTAGTATTGTGGAAAGAAGTAAGAAGACTAGGTCACATGGTTTCTGGACGTCGGGCCACCCGCCATTTAATGGATACCTTGCCAAAAGAATGGGAAGAGATGGCGAAAATGATATACCTAAACTTGTGGGAGGCTGCCACACCAACCTTACCACGAGAAATTGATTACGAGGCCTTCTGTAAGGAGTTGATCACACAGTGGGAACAGGCGAGAGCTAATGCACTTGAGTTCCCCGAGGAAGATAGTATACCTTCAGTGTTACTTATTCGAGAAGATGCATCCCCACCATTTTCGGAGGACGAAGAGACGTGAAATTATTATTATTATTATAAATTTTTAGTAGTAGTTGTCATTAGACATTTTTGGTTTGAACAAAAATAATTTCATATTTTTGTTTTAGCGTCAAACGCTTCTGTTATGCTATGTTCTATTCCTCTAGAAGGAATTTTTAATAATAAAGAAATATTATCTTTTCCTTCATCATGAGTTCTCATTGATTACTTGCTATTTATGTTGGATGTTTACAAATTTTCAATGGAAACCCATTTCTGTTTATCCTAAAGGAAATGGCACCAACATCACAAGCGAGAGCTATCCGAGAACTGCAGCAGACAATGGAGGAAATGAGACAAGATTTTACAACTCAAATCACAGCCTTAACTCGTCAAACGCCAGCTACTTGATAGGAGCCAATAGCATCTCGAGAACCAAAAGCACCGCAAGTGCCACGTGCACCTTGAACTGATGTGGTACCACCAATCCCCTAGGGACATCAAAATGCCCCAACTGTTCCGGTGATTGAACAGTTTCGTAGATACCGACCTCCTACTTTTGATGGAGGAAAGGATCCATTGGCAGCCGAAGAATGGCTGCGTACTATTGAGAAGATTTTTAAACATATTTCTTGTCCGGATAATCAGAAAGTACTGTGTGCAGAGTTTATGCTTGTTGGAGGAGAGGGTCACTGGTGGGAGTCGGCTTCGCGCACCCATACAGAAGAAGAGCTGCGTAACTTGACTTGGACCCAATTTAACAATGAATTGAAAGAAAAATATTTTCCACAAGCTATGCGAGATCACAAGGAAACAAATTTTTTATAGTTAGGCCAGGGGGATATGAATATCACCGACTACGAATGAAAATTTGAAGAGTTGTCACGTTATGCCCCACATTTGGTGAATACTGAACTGATGAAGGAAAAATGTTTTAAGAGAGGTTTGCACCCAGAAATCAGGCGGATAGTAAGCTCACATGAGCTAGACACTTATGGAGCAATTGTAAAGAAGGAACAAATTGTTTCGTATTCAAGTATGAAATCGCGTAATCAGGGACAACAAAATAATTTCGGGAAGAGAAAATGGCAAGATCAGAAAAGGGTAAGAATCAAGGCCAGTTCAAGAAACAGAATCATGGATCCAGTGGGGGTCAGCCGAGCAATCAAACTCCCCTTTGCCCTAAGTGTCAGAAGAACCACATGGATGAATGCTTAGTTGGGAAGAATGTTTGCTTTCGATGTGTACAAGCAGGTCACTATGTTTCACAGTGTCGGGCTGCACCAACTAAGGACAACAGATAGTCTCAGAAAGGAAAACCAAGGGTTTTTGCTATGACGCACGATGAGGCTGCACAGAACCCAGACATAATCGCAGGTATTCTATCATACTCTAGCATTCATGTTTACGTTCTTATTGATTCTGGTGCAACTCATTCGTTCATATCTGATGCATGCCTAGCTAAGATTTATGTTCCATGTCATAAAATTGATAGTATACTTGAGGTAAGTATGCTATCAGGGGGAACTATTGATACTAATAGAGTAGCCAAGGAAATACCGATAGATTTCGATGGATTAATACTAAAAGTAGACTTGCATGTTATAGGAATGAAAGATTTTGATATCATTTTTGGAATGGACTGGTTGAGTAATAATAGAGCTACAATTTTATGTTTTGAGAAAGAAGTGATTCTTTGAAGAAATGGTGAAGATGAGTTCAGATTTTATGGGTCAAACATTAAGGCACTCCCTCGCCTTATATCTGCTTGAAGGTAGAGAAATTGTTGAAGAAGCCTTACTATCAAGGTTATCTTGTTAACCTTACTGAAACCCCATTAGTTGAGATAAAATTAGAAAACGTGCCGGTGATACGAGAGTATGCCAATGTATTTCCGGATTATCTACCCGGTATTCCACCAGATAGGCAAGTGGAATTCACAATCCATTTGGCACCTTGAGCAGCGCCAGTATCCAAAGCTCCTATCGAATGGCACCAAAGGAACTACAAGAGTTAAAAATGCAGTTGGAGGAACTTCTTGACAAAGGATTCATCAGACTGAGTGTGTCCCCGTGGGGATCTTCGGTACTCTTTGTAAAAAAGAAGGACGGTACAATGAGGATGTGTATCACCTATCGTGAACTGAACAAATTGATGATTAAGAATAAGTATCCCCTTCCTAGGATTGAAGATTTATTCGACCAATTGAAAGGTACAAAGGTATTTTCAAAGATTGACTTGAGGTCAGGTTACCATCAGTTGAAGATTAAGCCAACTGATATACCAAAGACTGCATTTAGAACTCGTTATGGGCACTATGAGTTTACAGTAATGCCCTTTAGTTTGACTAATGCTCCTGCGGTATTCATGTATTTAATGAATCGAGTTTTCCACGAGTATCTTGATAGGTTCTTCATTGTATTTATTGATGACATATTGATATACTCAAGGGATGCTCATCAGCATGAAGAACATTCGAGGATAGTTCTCGAAACCCTACGCGAGGAGAAGTTATATGCCAAATTCAAGAAATGTGAATTTTGGCTTGATCGAGTAGGATTTTTGGGTCATGTTGTGACAGCTAAGGAATTGAAGTTGATCCGTCCAAAGTAGAGGTAGTGACTAAGTGGTCGAGCCCATCAAATGTGGGCGAAGTGAGAAGCTTTCTAGGCTTAGTCGAATACTATCGACGATTTAGTGAAGGATTCTACAAGATAGATGGTCCTATGATGCAGCTAACTTGAAAGGGTGTTAAGTTTGTATGGTCCGAAAGGTGTGAACAGAGTTTTCAGGAGTTGAAGGACAAATTGGTCTCGGCACGAGTATTGGCTATACTGGATGGTTCAGAAGGTTTTGTTATTTACAGTGATGTGTCAAAACTCGGTTTGGGTTGTGTCTTGATGCAACATGGGAAAGTGATTTCCTATGCCTTAAGACAATTGAAACAATATTAGAAGAATTATTCGACACATGATCTTGAACTTGCAGCGGTAGCTCAAACTCTGAAGATTTGGTGTCACTACCTTTATGGGAGCAAGTGTGAAATTTATACTGCCCACAATAGTTTGAAGTACTTATTTATCCACAAGGAGTTAAATATGAGACAACGACGGTGGTTGGATTTAGTGAAAGATTATAACTGCACTATCCTTTACCATCCAGGTAAAGCTAATGTAGTCGCGGATGCTCTAAGAAGGAAGAACATGGGTCAGTTATCAGCACTGGGTACTGAACAAGATCATTTGATTAAAGATTTTGAGAACATGAGGATCGAAGTGCTAAAGCCAACGGCGGGGACGTCCTCTGTGTTGGAGAATCTTACAGTTAAATAGACCCTTAGGGACAGAATTATAACAGCTCAAAAGGAAGATCCATTTTTGGAAAAGATTAGAGTGGATGTGGGAACTGAGAAGAGAAAAGGATTTGAAGTAGCTGAAGATCAAGCTTTGATGTTTAGAGGCCGATGTACCTAAGGATGAGAAACTTAGGAATGAGATTTTGACTGAAGCTCATCCACTCTTTACGTTGCACATCCTGGTGGAACCAAAATGTATAGAGATTTGCGTAATACATTTTGGTGAAGGAACATGAAAAGGGGAATAGCACTTTTTGTATCAAGATGTATGGTTGTCAACAAGTAAATGCTGAATATCAGAGGCCATCAGAGTTATTGAACCCCATTGATATACCTGAGTGGAAATGGGAGAAGATTGCAATGGATTTTGTCATTGGTTTTCCTAGATTGTCAGGAGGTCATGATGCCATTTGGGTGATTGTGGACCGACTGACAAAGTCCGCACATTTTCTACCCGTATGAATGACCTACAGCTTAGAATAGTTGGTACGGTTATATGTGAAAGAAATTGTTCGACTTCATGGAGTCTCCGTGTCTATTGTTTTCGATAGAGACCCGAGATCTACTTTGAAATTATGGACAAACCTTCAGAAAGCATTGGGTACCAAGTTAACCTTTAGTACTGCTTATCACCCTTAGACTGATGGGCAGTCTGAACAAACTATCCAAGTTTTTGAGGATATGTTGAGGGCATGTGTCCTAGACTTGCGTGGTAAGTGGGAAAATCATTTTCCATTAGTGGAGCTTGCATACAATAATAATTTCCAATCTACCATTGGTACGGATCCGTATGAGGCATTGTATGGTCGTCGTTGTCATTCGCCAATATGTTGGGATGAAGTCGGCGAAAGGAGAATTTTAGGACGAGAATTAGTTGAGAGGATAGTGGAAGCTATTGATAAGATCAGACCAAGAATTAAAATTACCCAAGATTGTGAGAAAAGTTATGATGACCAAAGGAGAAAACAGTTAGATTTTGAAGTTGGTGAGAAAGTATTTCTCAAAGTGGCCCCAATGAAGGGGGTAATTCGTTTTGGAAAGAAAGTCAAATTGAGACCTAGATTTATTGGTCCATTTGAGATTTTAGAGAAAGTTGGAAATGTGGCATATCGTTTGGCATTACCACCTGAGCTAGCGGTAGTCACTACAACAAAAGTGACTTTTACGGCATGCATTTATGGCGTGCAAATTTGGCATGCCTTAAAATTAGATTATTTACTGCGTGCAACAATTACATGCCGTAAAATAGGTGATTTACGGCGTGCATTTTAAGCACACCGTAAAAGATCATGAACTGACACCTTTTATGGCGTGCAAAAGAAACACGCCGTAAAAATTCAAAAATAGATAATTTAGACGGCGTGCATTTTGCAAGCCGTAAAATACTATAAGTAACACGGCGTGCATAAGCATGCCGTTAAAATACAGAAACCAAATTAATTTGCGTGCTACACTGAGCTGGGCCAAATTAGGGTGCGCCACAATACCCTTTTCAGCTTTCAACCTTCAGCAGCCCATAACTCCACACCTGAAGGTCTTCAGCGGCGAGAGTAGAGGCGCAGGTTGTGATTGAGGTTGGGAATTCTCTTCTTCCATTCTTCTTCTTCTTCTTCTTCTTCTTCTTCTTCTTCTTCTTCTTCTTCTTCTTCTTCTTCTCAATCTTCTTCCTGATTTCTTGTTTTCTTCTTCAATCTCTAGTAGCCAAATACCAAGTTCCACAGCGTGCGAGAGTAGATAGGAAAAATTCTATTTACCAAATAATTACACAGCAGCAGCAACAGTAGAGGGCAGATTAAGGGTTTGAGGTCAGTTCATTTCATTCTTCCATTTTCTTCTGATTATGGAAATATTAAAAATATATATTATAATTAATCTATTTGTTTTGGAAATTAGAAAATATAGTATTAGATGAATTCCCAATTCTGAATTTATGAGGTTATCATCGTTCCAAATCCAAATTAGATGTTCTGTACCTTTGGAGAGATTACTGAAACTTGAAAGGGGTATCCAATTCTGAATTTATGTGAATGGTTTCTCTAAGCAATTATTCGATATAAAGTTCCCGACTAGGTTACCCGAGCAGAAATCTGGTATCAAGAAACTACTTAAGCCTTGATCCATATAGCAACTCTTTACTGGTTACACAACGTTTTCTTGTAAATTTACTTCTGTTTTAGTTTGTTTTGTCTGAGTTAGGAGAGTTCGTTTCTAAGAGTGAGATTGAGTTGCATCACAAGTTGTCCTTTAATATGTCTTGTTCAGAAATAGATAACACATATAAGCTTGCTTTTTGCCATTAAATATTGTTTGTAATCAGAACAAAAATAATGCTGGAAATATTAGTTAAGCTGGTGGTCTCTTTTTCATCGTCTCCAAGTTACACAAAAATTATGTTCAAAAAAGGGCATCTACGTTTAAGCCTTCCAGAAAATGTGAATTCCACCGTGTTGTCTTTCTGACCATGAAATATGTTGTCAATTACACCTCTGTGTTATCTAACTTACACAAAGCTTTTCAACACAAAGGAATGATTTGGAGATTGAAAGCTATCATATTTTATGAGACAAAAATTTGAACTTTTAATCTATCTGTACCCTGCAGAAGTAACTACACAGGTGAATGAAGGTGGTATGTGGAAACTACACAGGTCATGGAAAGTTAAAACTTTCACGAGGGGAATGGAGTTTTTTCAGCTCATAGCTGCTGTTGCAGAAGCATAAGGTATTACATCAACAACTAATCTTTCATTTTTGCATCACTATTTATTTGCTACTCTCTGATCTGCAAGATAGTGTCCCTTATGTCTTATTTAAGTTGTTTAGTCGAAATAGAGGTGGTACCCTTGTGCTTTTGTTATGTGCCCTTTTATTAGTTCATTGGTGAAAATTTTATTTGTTGAATGTACCTTCTCTGTTGCCTTAATCATTAAGATAGCCTTGAAATCATATAGGCCATTGTGAATTGCAATTCACCTCATCAACATAATGTTTCTCATATACATGGTGATGGAAGATGTGAATTGCAATATCTTGGATCATATAGGCCTTTGTTAGTGCTAGTACACACACGTGTTTTCCCAGACTCATCAAGCCTGTTTGATGTAGATGATATGATCGTTATAAAAAAACCAGGAGATGCTTGGGTTCATAATAATTTTTGCATCACTGACACTACTTAAAATCTTAAGTGGACTTGTAATATAAACCTGGGGCGAATTCAATTGATGATGCCTTGGCCCTACTCTGTATCATAATACAGAATTATTTAATTTTGTATTAATTTCTCTGCTCAAGGTTCCTCTATAAAGCAAGAAGCAGTAGTGTCTCAATTGAATATATGCTTTCTTGTAAGGTAACATGGTAATTCTGGTTCATCATATTGGTTTAAGTAAGCCACTCTGAGAATCTAACATAAGGCATACTTTTATTTTCATTTTTCTGGATAAAAAAATTGTCTTTGTGCAAATCATCATCCAGATCTTCATCTTGTTGGGTGGAGCAAAGTAAAAATTGATATTTGGACGCATGCAGTGGGTAAGACTACCATTTTTGCTACTAGAACATTTTTCTGATGTATCTAGATGAATCGGTCAACTTGCAATAGCTATGATAACAAAAATAAACTTTTTACCTCTGTAGAGGATGGTGTGATAAATGATTTGTTCATTGCAATAAGATCTCGGCCAAAGGTAGTTGATTAGAATGGATTTATTATTAGTTACATTTTCCAATTCATTTATGAATATTAAAGAATATAGTTGTGGGGTGTGAATTTAAAGTTGGGTGTTGAATGATTTAAAGAAGAAATTGCATAAAGTGGTTGTGATTTCAAGAAAAGGGTTCTACATAGAGTTAATTCTTGAAATTTATTGTGTTTTTTAAGAAAGAGGACACTGAATTTGGTGGTTAGAGATGATTGGCTTTAATTTGAATAGATGTTGAAGTTAGTTACTACTAGGCAATGAATATTACTGGGAGTTGTTGGGAAAATGGATAATTGAGAAAAAGCAAAACTTAAAGTTGGATTAAATTTAAAGGAGAGTACTTAATGAGCTTGAGCATGCTGGTGGAGAGGCATATTATACATACTTGGTTGCTGTCTTTTAATTCAGGATATATTAAGTTATGGACCATCTCCATCTACGTGTTATTATAGACAAAAGTTGAATGCTTTGGTGCATAATCATAATGTGCAATCTCAACTCCAAGATTTGAGAGACGAAATTAAAGAATTAAAGGCTTTGTTTCAAATGAAGGGAAAAAGTGCGGTACAAGAAGATAATGTAAGTGGAAAACTATATTTAGTGAAATTTATCTTATATTAAATAGACTTTTCTATATTCAAAATAACAAATCATACAATTTAATATTAATTTTATAGCCTAGAGACAAAAGTTTGAATGGTTTAGATAGCCTTCAAAATAAGAAATGCAAATTGTTATCTTGGTTTGGGAAAGGTGTTGTTGTTGCAAAAGGTGAAATCGTATCAACAAATCCAAATGATTTAGTGCATCATGTATCCCTTGGTAATGAATGCTGGAAAGTCTGGGTTATTGAAGTGATTAATAATGTCAGTTTATATCGTCCTACACGTGAGCTTTTTCTTCTTGAAGATGCATTAGGAAATACAATTGCATGGCCAATAAGGTACATTGAAGTGGATTAGTTGAAATTACAACAGAGGTATGCTTCACTTTTTGATATACTTTTGATATGATAATTATAAATTTATTAATTATAATTTTATTATTTTTGTGATGTGCAGGAAGTTGATTATTTTTGGCATGAAACTATTGGTCAAAGAAAAAGCTTCGATATGGATACTTTTTACGACATTTTAAGTTTTTTTTTTCTTTTTCTTTTTTGAGTAGTTGTCTATACACTTTTGACATTCCTATCAAAAAATTTTAGTAGGATATGTGAGATCTAAATTTTTGTATATTGCATTTGAATCTTACTTGTATATTGTTTTGTTTATTGAAATCACGTTTATTGATTATATACATTAATGTGTATAGTTTTGTTTTATTGTTATTTTGTCTTAATGTGTATAATTTTGTTTTATTATTATAGGTTATTTTGGAATTATAATTTACAGATTTTTATTTTAAAAAAAAAATTCAAGTTTACGGCGTGCGGTCACGCAGGCCGTGAAATGTACTCACGGAGTGCAGCAATGCACGTCGTATATTTATACAGCATGCATTGCTGCACGCCGTGAGTACATTTCACGGCGTACGTGACCGCATGCCGTAAGTTTACGGCGTGCATTGCATCACGCCGTGAGTACATTTCACGGTGTGCGATTATGCAAGCCGTAAAATTTTACGGCGTGACCTTTTACGGCTTGCGACTGCACGCCGTAAAAAAGATTTTACAGCGTGCAATGCACATCGTAAAAGGCTAACTTTGTTGTAGTGAGTGCATAATGTTTTCCATGTCTCTATGTTGAGGAAGTATATGCACGATCCTAGTCACGTTGTTGACGCTAGATCTTTGGACGTGCAAAGTGACTTGACGTATGAAGAAGCTCCTACAGAGGTTCTAGAGAGAAAAGTCCATGTTCTAAGGAATAGAGAAGTTCCTTTAGTCAAAGTCCAATGGGGTAGACACGGTGAAGATGAGGCTAATTGGGAAAGAGAAGAAGACGTATCGTCCAAGTATCCAGATCTAATTAATCAAGTAAGTTAAATTTCGAGGACGAAATTTTTTAAGTGGGGGAGGTTGTAGCGACCAGAAATTTGAAGTTAAACAATGAGTTTTTATGCTAAGAATTCAAAAGTATTTTAATGAGCTTGTGACGTTGTTGCGACACTTCCCAATGTTTTAAATTAATTGTTGGTCAAGATATGATGTTACATGCACTTTCCTAGCAATTATTTTGTTTAATTGTGAGAAATATTTTATCATGTTGCACGTTCGAATTTGTACCTATTTTAAAATGTCGAACTAATCAGTCAAGCATGAAATATTTTTCAAATCAAAATAAAGTGTTTTAGATTAATGTTTCTTGTTTTTGAAATATCGATAATTTTATATCGAGTCAAATATTTAAACATATTTTAATGGTTGACAAAAGTATATCAACACTGGTGTCATTTTGTAGCTTACATTAAATAATGTAAGTCGGAGTCTAGAAAAAATTATTTTAGTCTAGATCGACTCATGTTATTTTAGTTTAAAGAAAATGAAAACTTATATATTATTTTATTATTATAATATTCAATTGAATTGGATTTCAAACTTATATCTACAATCTTAGTTCATGCGCCAGCTAGAGTTTCAAATTTCAGTTAGTAGAAATAGATTCATAACCACGTTTCAATTATCCACACTTCCCAGATTGTAGCTTTGGATTGCATAATTTTCTCAGTCATTTTCCACATTTATCTACCCACTTTTATTAACCGTTGCTGCATAATATTATATTTTTATATGTATATTTTAATTCTATCACCCTCTCTCATAAGCAGAACAAAATCTCAGCTTTTGAAAAAAACATTTCGTACGGTCTCTTCAACAAAAAGTTATTTTATTGTGACTCAACACTACACATTTTTGGAAATTAAACTACATTGGAAAGCTTTTGGTTTTTGGGTGATTGTGCATTTCAACTTCATGTGCAAATTCAATTCAACAATTTCTGAAAAATTTAAGGTAGTATCATCTCCCGTAACAAGTGGTTACGCCGTACACAAGTGGTTACGCTTTTGAATTAAATGGTATGCTAACATGAAATTGGTGTCAATTTCTTATGTTTGATGAAATGCATAGCTATTATGTGCTAATTTATTTATTTGCATGCTATGAAATTATTTATGATGGATTATGATTGATGATTGAAGGTAATCATCTAATATGTTGTGATTGAAGGTAATCACAGTAAATTTTATTAACTGGCCATGTGAAAATGTTTCCCAAAGATGAAAGTTGATATTGACATATAATCAAATGTTGGTATATTTTTAATCTCATTAGCGTGAGTATATACTACTGAGTATTTCTTCGAAACGCTCATATTTAAAAACTTTTCAGATCGAAGGACTGGACACGGCGTGATGGCGGGCATTAGTGAATGAAATTTAAACTCTTATGCATTTACGTTTGGTTTTATTCATGTTGCAATACATTTTTTTAAGACTCGAAAATGTTCTTGGTATGTAATCCTTGATCAATTCAATGTTACTTTTGGAAAAATGTATACTTTGATTACTGTCTGGAAAATTTCAGATTATGGGTTGCACTTTGAAAATTTACTGCAGATTGTATATTTATAATTTCTGAATGTTTTAAAATGAACAATGATCCTTTATATGTTATCTATCATATGGAACTGAAAACAGGTCATTTCGAGTCCCGTAGAATTTATTACGAATTTGTTTGTAAACTGCGATGGGGCAGTTTAGGAAGCAGTGACCAGCCTGTTTAAAAAAATAATTTTGTACTTTAAACTTGGTCATTTAGACCCCAAATTTTTATATGTTATATTTATATGAGTTCTTGATACTGTAATAAAATTCCATAAATTTTAGACGTCGTTTTCCTTTTTAAATAATTTTTACAAACAGACTGCATTACTCGGGAAAAATAGCATAACTTGCTGAATTTGTCAATGACCTTTTCAAATGGTTTATTTCTTAATTTTTCTAAGTCAATTGGAAATAAAGTTTTAACATTTTGAAGAAAAAAAAATAGTTATTATTTCTATCTAAAGTACTTTTTCTAAATTTATTGTTTTCAAAACTATAACATGAACGAGATTATGTTTGATAATGCGTCCGGTTAAAAGATAATTCGTGGCGTTACAAAGTTTCCCAAATCCTTGAGCTCTCATTTTTCCAACAACATTGGCTAATTGGCTCACCTGTGTCTCCGTGTTTTTTATAGCCATTTTGTTTCTTGTGGAAATTGATCTAAACTAGAGGCTAGTGATTTCACTATTTCTTCAAGTGACATTTCCATGTTTTGAACACGTAGTTGTTCACATGGCTGAAATTGTTGTTGATGTTACAATTGCTGAGGTTGCCTTGGTTGATTAAATCCTTGGGGACGATTGAATTTTGAATCTGGGGCTATGAAATGATTTTCTACGTAACTAAGATTTGGATGATCTCTCCATCCTGAATTGTACATGTTCGAGTAAGGACCATATCTTTGTCTCTATTGCATTGGAAATCCTTCGATGGCATTTGCTTGCTCTGGCATCCCTACTAGCAAAGTTGGGCACAACTCAGTAGAATGTCCTATAATAGAACAAATTCCACACATTTAAACTTTTTGGATTGTCCCAGTTGCCATTTGTTGCACTAAAGATGTTATATTTTCCAATTGTTTTTCAAGTTAAGACTTTCCGACCTCGTTCACCTTGTGAACTATTGGTTCAACTCGACTTCAAAATTGCTGTAAGTTTGCTGCCATGGTAGCAATTAAATTCCTAGCAGCTGCTAGAGTTTTATTTACCAACACTTCTCCACTAGCTGCATCAATCATGCTTCTCTCCATTGGAATTAATCCTTCATAGAAATATTGGATGAGTAGTTGTTCACTGATTTGGTGATGTGGACAACTTGAACAAAATTTCTTGAATCTTTTCCAATATTCGTAAAGGTTCTCCCATTGCAATTGTAGAATTGTTTTAAATTCATTGAGTCTTGTTTCCCACTAGGCTTTGTTCCCGACTTTTGTATATTGGATTTCCAAAATAGTTGAAATAATGTAGAAAACCGAATTTTCAACTGTTTTCCTTGCGCGTGCATAAGAATTTTCTTCTGACCAGTAGTTGGTAATTTCCTTGTATCTTCTTCTTCTGATGTCCAATCGACGCGATTCAAAATTTTTTGGAAATCTAACTCAAAGGGCTACAATTCATCTAGCAAAGACATTTTCCAATTCGAAATTTTATGGGACGAAACATGAGCCTTAATAAGAAGCTGAAAAGTTTGAGTACAACTTATTCAGCTGAAATTCTTTCATTTTTCGTCCGTTTGCATCCAACTCTTCCAATTAAATCTTTAGTATCATGCGAGAGTAGACAAGTGGTTCGAGTTATCTTTTTGAAAGTTTGCATTTAAGTCCCTGAACTTTGAGTTATCTCATTTTAGCTCGATGTTTTGTCAATTTCCTTTGATTCTTTCATTTCGCATCAGGTTTCACCTAATAGATAAAATTTAATTAAATCAAGCTATAATTCATCAAAATCAATAATAAAAACTCTAGTTTAACGATTAAGATAAGTGTACAAGATGCACTTATCAACTTGTTCTTGTAGTTGGTAGTATCGAACACAACAGCATTACAGAAAAAGACTGCATCACGTCCACTAAGTTCCATCAGCTAATCTCTTTGTTGATGTCTTAAATCTCGCTCAGTGTAACCGCGAGGTGATGGACCACCAGCCTCAATCTCAAATAAACGCATTTGCTGCTAAGTCAGAATGTTTGCCTGAGTAAACTGTTCGATCAATGATTTTTTTGAAGCGGAGACACTATGATAGGAGCGTAGCAAGTGAACTTTGCGAGGTTTAGTGAGGGGATGATTGTGATGTTCAATGAAATGGCTAACTTGCAACGTATCACCCAAACAATTTGCAACTGACATCTTAGCGTCACACATAAACCTGGCTACTATACATATGTTGTTTGTTGATTTCTTTTCTTCAAATATATACATATTATCTTTAAAGTTATAACTTAAAACCTATAACTAGTTCGACACCTATAACTTCGTTACCCAAAAAAAAAAAAAACAACTTAATTTAATTTCATGTAACCCTCTTCAGCCGATTCGACTTCTTGGCCAATGACTAGAATATAAATTTCTACTACTTGAAGCATAAATGTATTGTCATTCATTTCCATCACTGCATTAATAAATGAAAGTAAATTAGCAAAAAAGCATATTTGAAATAAAAACATTTGACAAATTTAAATTAAAAAATAAATAAACTTACTTAATTCAATTGTATGGTAATCTTCGGGGAAAAAAAATTAATTTGCACTGGCCAAAGCTACTTCCTAGTATGCACACCTTACTCTTTTTCTCTTCTCTATATTGAGTTGTTGACAATGCTTTGGCTTTCTTAAATAGAATTTTTTTTTACCGTTACAATATTAACATTACTTTACCATTGCTTTATGAATCTTAAGAAGAAAAATAAAGTTCCTTTCGCTGGCTTTTTGGAAACAAAAAAAAAAAGTAAAAAAAAAAATGAAATGACGACTGCAACAAGTTGGAGCGGAAAAAACAAAATGCTGCAGCTTTGCTGCAGTCTTTCCTTGGTTATTCCATTGGTGGGTATAATAATATACCCTCCAGCGGGTAGAGATCAGAACATTAAGGAGTCAAAATCTTTTCTTCTCTTCTGCCTTTTCAAACAATTTAAACATAATTTCTTAGATTCATTATAAGACAAGCTAGAGCAGTTACACAACATATCAAATTTTTGTAACATGTGAGCAAACACTCAGAAAATACAAAAATTAAAATAAATTCAAACTAACCCGAGGAATGAGCAGCGAAGAAAAATTGAACCGAAATGATGAAAAATTACTCGCAAGAAGTTGGAGCTGTTAAAAAAGAAAAATGAACTAAAAGGAACATGAACTGGCTCTATTTGTTAAAAGTTTTATATTTAAAAACACGTTTTTTATGTTTTATAGGTAAAATATGTGGTTGAAAAGTGGAGAAAGAAAATATGAGTGGTTAAAAAGTGATTTGAGAATTGTGTTGTTAAAAATATCTTTAAAAACACTTTAACCAAACAGAGGCTAAATGTGCTGAATGAAATAGGGATGGGTAGGAGTATCATTAATTGGGGATTGGGGGCGGGTTGGGATTTTGGACGTAGATTTTAATGCAAAGAAAAGAAAGAGAAAAAGTGGGACCCCGCCGTGTCGTAGTCAAAAAAAGAAAAAAGAAAAAAAAAAGAAAAGAAAAGAGGCAAAAAGGTTGCAAATCGGGAAGAATTGAATTTCCCAATTCAGGGAACAGAAGCTTTCTCAGTTAGATAATGTTTACAAATTGTTTGTAATCTTTTCTATTTAACTAGTAATAAGAATGTGCATTGCACATCTTATGTATAGGATGACTCATAAGCGTTACTAATACTATTTTTAAAAGTAGTTGAGGTAAAAGTACAAATACCATCATTTCTCTATTAATTTTTTTTTGTTTTTATGGACCGAGAGGAATAACCCGAAACACTAGGGTATTCAGATGGAGCCTCAGAGGATTATTTGGACGGTGTGTCACATTATTTCATTCCTTCACATTGGACGGCTCATCAAACAATAGCATTGCCATGGGGATATAGCTATTGCCCCATTATTTGGTATTACAATTGCTCTCTACCCTTTCACCCCCTATTCTGGTCCTTTGGTGCGTTCCATTAGTGGGAGCCTACTTGCCCAACACTGATGGATGCATTAAGGAAAGCTCTACTAGTTGAGGGGGTATCATCGGGGACCATGACGGATAGTGTATCAGAGCATTCTCAACATTTTACGGAGATTGTCTTATACTTGAGGTGGAGCTGCGAGCTATTCTCGATGGGATTCTTCTTGCTTGCCGACTAGGTATCACATCTATTTGGATTGAGGATGACTCCAGAGCAACTATTTATTGTATCATCAAGACGAATGGACCTTGGTTGATTCAGGAGATTCTTAGACACATCAGAGATATTCTTCATCTGGACAGGGACACTATCTCTCACATTTATCATCAGGGTAATCAGGTTGCTGACTCACTTGATTTTGAGGGATAGGATCAGAGAGTGTACCGAGTGTATGGATCGTAGGATCTACCACGCAAGATCAGAGCACTTGTACAAATTGATAGACATGGACTTCCTAGTTTCGGAGGATTATAGTCTAGAATTTATCTGTTTTTCTTTTGATGTACATGGTATGTTTTCTCCCATTTCTTTCTTTCAGATCGTTATTTTCGTATGCTACATTATATTTTTCTTGGAGGTCAGGTATATGTCCCCCTCCTTACATGTATTATTTCATTTTAATGTTAGTTCCTGACCTACACGAGGATAAGTTGTGAATGGCTCAACCTATGGGAAAAAAATGAAAAAAAGTATTGTTAATTCAGTAATGTTTAAACCAATTATAAACTCTAAAATACATTTTTGTAATCTACTTATCTAATAATTCTATTATTGATAATGCATTAAATATATTTAGTTCTGCAATTTAATTTGACGTATTTGTCATCATATTAACTATAGTGATAATAAAATTTTATTTATGAACAACATGTTTTTTCAAATCACTTTTTAACTAGAATTGTTTTTCCAAATAATCTTTCAACTACATATTTTAGCTCAAAAATATCCCATTCTTTTTTATAAACAATTTTTTTCTTTACAAACCTCTACATTTCGTGAATCATAACGGGCTTGGTGAGGCAAATTAATTATCCAAGCCAAAATTTTTTGAAGTATATGTTCGAAGAGCTCCGGGTCAATTATGGTCTATTTTGGAAGAAGATTCAAGTCCAAACAAAGTGATTAAGCCAAAAGAGGAACCAAGAATCAAGTTTTGGATTCAATTAAAGTATTGACAAAGATAAAGTCCGAATTTGAGGTTCACTATTTCTTGAAGAATTGTATATTGTCTAGTTTTCAAATCATTTTGATTCACCTTAACTGAACATCGAGAACATAAGTTACAACCAAAATACTGAAGATGGTGCGTGCAGAATTTGAAGCAAAAGACATCACGATTGAAATGGTGTGCGGCCGCATGCCTATAAAATTCTTAGAAAGGTAGAAAGTTCAGATTTTGGTACGTCCATGCCCATGCGACCGCACGAAACTGAATAGTGCGGCCGCACGTTTCAATGGAAGACTAGATTTCAGGATTTTTAGTGCAATTTCTATTTTTCTTTATCTCTTTCAATTATTGTACTATAAATACCAAATTTATCTCAAACCCTAACATAACTTGGATGTTGAATGAAGCACTTGAGAGGCTCCTCTTTGGGTGAGGTAAAAACCCCTTTCTACTTGTAATCTTCATGGAAGTTCTTCAACTTTAACTTGAGTATATTATTCTTGTGTTTGTTGTTGATTTTCACCACCTTGAAATTTGTTTAATCTTTATCCTTTGGGCTAGGTTTGTTAACCTTTGAATTTTGGGTTATATTTAAACTTGAGTTAAGGTGTTTCTTTATCATTTTAGCTTTCTTGGGTTTGATACAAAATTGTTGTGGGAATTTTTTGTCCAAACACCAAAGGGGTTTGCATCATTTGATATTAGAACTTGACTCTAAAATTGGTAAACCTATCTTTACATTATTTTTCTCGTTGTTCTTCATTCTACAAAAAGAAAAAGAAAAAAAAACGAAATTCAAAAAAAAATTTAGGAAAAACTTCATGTTCTTGATCATCTATTGACTTCCACGTATTGGATCTATTGTTATTGTCATATTTAAGATTTTTGAGGTTTACAATTAATCAAGCACTCATAATTCCATGTTATTCAAACTTTTCCTACAAGGTATTTGACGAAATGTCTCAAAGAAAACTCCATTGACATAAGCTATCTTTCTCAACACCAAATTTTTCCCTTGATAGTTGAGTTTTACCAATTCCATTGTGATCTTGTACTCCTAAAACAATGTCACGTAAGTCTATTTTTTTCACCTCTTGTGTTATAGCAAGCAAAGAAATTCTAGTTGATATTTGTGCCCATCAATTCCTATATCTTTTCTTCGATTGTGGTTTCATGCTTCACAAAATTATAATTTTCTCATGGTAGTTGATTACTTTCATTGGGAGCTTGAAAGTTGAGTGTAAACACGAGTGAAATCATTACTTGTGAGAACACTTCCACACTTACGCAACATGCTCCATACAAATCCTCCAAGTGGTAAGACTCCAATGCCCAAACTCAAGACTTGCATGAGATGTTGCAAAATATTTCCACCACTTATACTAGGCAAATGGAGGAAATGGAAGGAAGATTGGGAAGAAGGTTGGATAGATTGGAGGCAAGGAGAGAAATCCCAACACCAAGGAGTAATAAAAATGTAGGGATGAGTTTGATGATGATGGGGGTATGGCACAAAAGTGGAACATGGGTAGGAGTAGAGGAGAGCGGTGTGATAGGGAGTTTGACAGGGGGTTTGATCGAGGTAATCTAAGGAAGCATAAGGGTAGGGATGGAATCGATGAAAATATTGGTAGCTTCAAAATGAAGATTCCATCTTCTCATGGGAAGAATGATCCTATGTTGAACTTTAAGAAGCAAATGAAATTTTTTGAAGAAAAGTTCATTGTAATGTTGGAATGCACAAGGGGAGTGATAGTGAGATTGAAGCTAAATTCCAAGAAGTGCCCCGAGATAAGGATGTCAATAAGCAGGGGGGGAGTTAAAATTTGATGTAGTTGATCAATCTCCGAATTTTGATGTAGAAGATCAAAATATTGATGAAGGGGTACGTGAGCTTACAAGTATAGAGGAGGTTGTTGACATAAAAATAATATGGAAGAGTTGGTTGAGTGTGAAAATTTAAAGGATGTGATTGAAAATACAATTTTTGAGGAGGAAGTTGAGACAAAAGTAGAGGAGGCGGTGAAGAGAAGAGCTTATTTGGGGTTCAAAAGGGGGAGTTGGAGGTGGTATATCACAAGTACAATGATCCCTACCTTGTACATGGAGAAACTAACGATCCCCACCTGATTTTGCTTAAATCTGTTTTGCAGGTTAATTGTATTTTGGTCTTTGAACCATACCACATATGTCCAAAGGAGTTCATGGTTCGACCATTGCATTTAGTCCAAGCTACAGGGTCCTATTGGTTGATCATGTGGCATTGAAGCAAGGATTTCCCTTTTGATCCAGGAGTTGCAATGAAACATCATGAACAAACCTATGTTTCGAGACGAATCATCCTGAAGAAATTAGTGAGGCAAATTAATTATCCAAGCCAAAAAAATTTTGAAGTGTATGTTCGAAGAGCTCCGGGTCAATTATGGGCTATTTTGGAAGAAGACTCAAGTCCAAACAAAGTGATTAAGCCAAAAGAGGATCCAAGAATCAATTTTTGGGTTCAATTGAAGTATTGACAGAGATAAAGTCCGAATTTGAGGTTCACTATTTCTTGAAGAATTGTAGACCTTTTTGTCTAGTTTTCAAATAATTATGAATCACCTCAATCGGAATCAGGATCAAAAGTTACGACCAAAATACTGAAGATGTCGCGTGCAGAATTTAAAGCAAAAAACGTCACGGTTTAAATGGCGTGCGGCCACACGCCTATAAAAATCCTAGAAAGGTAGAAGGCTCAGATTTTGGTATGTCCATGCCCGTGTGACTGCACGAAACTGAACTGTGCGGCCTCATGGTTCAATGTAAGACCTGATTTCATGATTTTTAGTGCAATTTCTATTTTCTTTATTTCTTTCAATTATTGTACTATAAATACCAAACTTCTCTCAAACCCTAACATAAGTTGGATGTTGAATGAAGCTCTAGAGAGGCTTTTCTTTGGGTGAGGTAACAACCCCTTTCTACTATAATCTTCATGGAAGTTCTTCAACTTTAACTTGAGTATATTACTCTTGTGTTTGTTGTTGATTTTAACCACGTTCAAATTTGTTTAATCTTTATCCATTAGGCTAGGTTTGTTAAACTTTGAATTTTGTATTAGATTTAAATTTGGGTTAAGGTGTTTCTTTACCATTTTAGCTTTTTTGGGTTTGATACAAAATTGTTGTGGGAATTTTCAGTCCAAACACAGAAGGGGTTCGTATCACCCATAGACAAGCCTGTTGTGGAATTATTCTCATACTACATGACATAAATGAAGCCCTTTTGGTAAAAGAAATTGTTTATAAACAAATAATTTACTATTTTCAAAGTAATATATGTTGTAAAAAGTGGTTCAAAAAATGTGTGCAATTAAAAAATAATTTTAAAAAATGTAAAAAAATGTGTTGTCTTGTATCAAAACTACCTAAAATATTCGTGTTGACAAAAGAATGGTGGATCTTACACTATGCGTTTTGTGGTGCCACCTATAAACAAGCCACGTTGCAAAAAAATTCTCTTCTTTTCTTTAGCATCTATTTGGTAACTTATTTATAAATAAGTTTATAAACAACACATTATCTTAAATAAATTTTTAAGCACACATATTTTCCTAAGCTACTTTTCAACTACATATTTTACCTCAAAAATCTCACATTCTTTGTTTATAAACAAAAAAACATTCACCAAATAGAGGCCTAAGTTATAATAAACTAGTGGGAGCTTGTATTATGACGTACCTTGATCGGAATATTGTACATAATATTGTCGGATTTGTTCAATGAACTTAAAAAATGAATATTAGTAATTTATAGAAAATAATAAATAAAAAAACCAAAGGAAATAGCAGAAAGATAACATATTTTTAAGTTGACATTCGTAACTATTTTTGTTACGACCACGCCTAAGTAAGCTTGACATGTCATCTATGAGAGCCCACATGGAATCCACTGGCTGCCAGCTACGCTTAGAACTCTACAAGTTACTGTATTGCCGAGGTGAAATATTGTCTAAATCCCTTATAGTCGAATTGCTTATTCTGAACTGATGTTATTCGAAGTACATGCCCCAATTGGTGACAAGACTGATCAGTGTGTTAGAGAGATGTGACCTTCGTGCCCCATGCTTGTTGGTTATGATCTTGATAGCTATGTAGATAGATCTCACCTAGCTCCCAAGAAAACCATTATAATTTATAACAAAGTTTCTCCAAACCCATTCTACACCACATGGGTTCATCAAGACAAATTTGTTTTTAGTGCCATTGTTGGATCTCTCACTTCTTCAATTATACCTCTCATTCAATCCAAAACCACTTCTCAAGAAGCATGGACCGAACTAGCTAGAAAATATTTGAACCTTACCGGGAAAATATGGAGACCAAAGTTGTAAAAACATAACCAGCAACTTTATTTCTGGAAACACACTTTTATAAGTTTGACACATTGTATAAACGCACTTCACCAATATATTACAAAACATGCTGGCACTGTACACTATTTTCTCCACTTGTTCTCTCCACTGATCAGCAGGTATTACACATGGTTTGTTAAACAGCTCACACCATCTTTCAGTTGATCTTACGGGTAGCTTTTAGATTGTATTCTAGAACATTCTTTTTTGTGTATATATTGTACCAGCCCTGTACATTGTAATTATATCAATTGATATAGAAAATCCATTTCTCGAAATTATAGTTTCTTCACTTGGTATCAGAGCCAGCTATGGCCAACCCTCATAATTCATCCACTAATTGTTGTCTCTATTGGTCGACACATTAGAGAAAAAAATGTCATCTCTATTGAGCTTCAGCTATGGAGCTAGAGCGACGACCAAATGCTCAATAGCGACGAAATTTGAGCATTTAATGACGACAAAAGTCATTGCCATTGGCCTCCATTCTCGTGGTGATGGACTTGATGATGATTATTAATCGGCGTGACACAATAATCTCCTTTGAAGAACTCCATGAAAAATTAATCACCATAGAGTTTGTGTTGAATCAACTGTCGATCATCAAATATCTCTCTCCCAACCATGAAAAATTCAGTTGCACCCCGTTATAGCCTGGAAATCTTCATCTCCTTTTCCTGTTGGGAACAATCTTCATCTTATCATAGGCCACGCCCTCCATTCAAGCATTATCTCAACTTCTGTTAAGCATGCAACACTCAGGGGCACACCGCTAAACGATGTCTTACATTCCTTTCGGTGGCGTCTCAATTTCAAAATTCTCGTCCGCCCTAGCAGCCTTGGAAACCTAATTGTTCACCATCATGGAAGCCTAGTCCATCGACATCCCCATCGCCTAGAGCCCATTTTTTGGTGGTTGAAAATTCTGGCACCCCTACTTAGCTACTTGATGGCGGTGCTTCCCACCACGTCACTTGTAATCTCAACCTCATTCATCATTTGCATGTTGATAAGTGTATTTTATACACTTATTTCTATCCTAAAAGTAGGCTTTTATTTGTTTGTTTGAGAGTATTGGCTATTCATTTCACTATTATTTGTTTATATTTTGAAAATAGTCTGAAAGCCGAGAAAATAAAGGAATTACAGCAAAATCAAGTCAATGAAAAAAGTACTAAATTGTGCAAAGGAAGAGTTGATGAAGTCAATCATGGTGTAAATTCAAAGAAAAAACCAAATTAGAAGAAATTAGAAGTTCAAAGACTAACGTATACAAATCAAATGAAGAAGGACCAAATTGCAAAACTCAATGATTAATTCGGACCATGATACAATACTTGAAGATTTCTAGGAGTCAATTGGATGCAATTAGATGTCAAAAAGAAATGAAATGTCATAAGAATATTACCATAAATTGATTTCAATCACACAACATTTTCGGGCAGATTTTTAGTCGAACTTTAAGACCTAATTTCTGGGCAGTAAACGTTTAAATTGGAAAAATCCTAAATTGGATAAGTTAATAGAAAGATATGACAAAAATACTGAATGCTGTGCAGTGACAAAAAGATCTCCCGCGAAGGTAACTTTCCTTGTTCGGTTGAAACTCTTTTGGAAGCCAATTTGGACGTAAATTTTAGCCAATTTCCGACTTCTACAAATAATGAAGAAGGGGTTCCCAACTTGTGGATTTAATTTCAAAATGCTATTGAATTTCCAAGGTATTCATGCATAGCCAAGAGCACAATTGAAGGCCAATGATCAAGGACATGAATATGGTGACATCTCTTAATATTTCTTGTGATTTATATTCAATTATATATCTATGCTCGGTTTTCTAGTGTTGGAATTGTGATGAATTTTTAACTATTTGATTCCATATTTTGACTTATTATTTAATTTACGCAGTTTATGGGTTTGATATAATTAAATAGTGCTTTTATTATTATGTAGTTGGTTGGCCAGGTTTTGTGTAATTGTGTTGATGTTTTTCTATGTTTGAAAGAGTAGGAATTCATTATAGATGTTATTTAATTGTCACAAAGTTCTATAGGGGATATAAATATACCCCTATGCTTTCTATTATCCTTCAAAGTGTTCACAAATCTTTTAATACTTTCTATATGTTGAATTGTCATAGAAATTTTGTTAATTTGCATTTAGGAAAAGGCTTTTATGCATCGCTCGAAAGGGGACTTAAATAACTTTAGGAATACGGATTTTCAAAACCCATGAATTGTATTTAAATGATTTGGTAAAAATATGGATGATGTAGTTAAAATGGATTCATAATTCTAGCGCGCTTATTTTTCATAGTTTAAATCAAATTTTCTCGTCATTCTTAGTTTCATGGTTGATTTAGTTTAAATTTGAAATTCTCAAAATGAAGGCTTTTCTAATTCCTGTTAAGTAATAAAGTCTAAAATACAATTTACACAATCTTTGTGGGATCGATACTTGGACTTACATCCATATATATAGGTGTATATAAACGCGTCAAGAGGAACCCCTATGTTGAAGATGAAAGAATTCAAGACTCGATAACAAAAAAATATCAAAATGAGAAAATCGATATATAAGGAGTGATAGAGAAGGAGGTCACGATAATCTCAACAACATGTAAAAAATAAAAAATAAAAATAAAAAATAGAACAAATCGATTTTGAAAAATGGTGATTTGATCCGGGATAGGAGTTCAAAGAAGAGACCACCACACAAAGAACCAAGTAACATAAACAAGTTTAGGGACTTAAAAGAACCAACAAGAAGTGATAAAAGAGGTCCAAAGACAAGTGAAAGCGAATGGAAGCCGAAATTCAAGTCAAATATCGAAGTGAAGAATTTTGAGTAGGAAACAACTTACGGCCGTAAGTTGTTCAGTCACAGTTGTAAATGTGGAAATTCACCAAAACGCAATTTGGAACAGAAGTTAACTTACGGCCGTAACTTTGTCGAGAATTTTTATTTTCAATTCTAGTTATTTATTATTTTGAGCCCATTAGCGGCTAGGGCTAGGTTAGAATCATGTTTTTCATTATATTATGTTTTATTTTCATTATAGAACAAAACTTTGATATTATTGAGAATTGAAATTGAGTTTTTACTCTTTGAGAGAAATGAGGATTCCTTTTTTTGTTCTTCAAGAACAATTCTGAACTTATCAATCCCTTGTAGTGCTTCGAAAACTTTAGACCTTCAATCCGCATCTTCGTGTCATCGCATCGTGATTATCGGGTTAAGGTCCTATCGTCAATTCTATCTTTTAATTCCATTATTTTATTTCTTGTTTTTTTGTGTTTGGCTGGATTTGTCTTAAATTATCCATCTTCCTGCCAAGCCTGCCATGATTCTCATCAAATGATTTCCATTTCACAATTTAGCATAAGTAAAACAAAATAAGAACATACCATGTATTATAAATCCACACACGTAAAACACAAATGCTTAATTGAAAAATCCATGGAAATTCTAACCTAAATCAAACGAAAGAAAACATTGCAAGGATTTGTTGATCTGCATGGTAAAAGCAACCGAATTTTTTGTCAAATCGAGAGAGACGATAATTCGAAATTTTCCATAACCACTGATTCCTTCTTCCTCACTTCAGAATTGATTGATTTTCATAGTTTTGGTGTTGCAATTGCAAAATTAGCGTGAGTTCTTTGATTTGGAATTGCTGGTATTACATAGAACTAGTAGATACCCGTGCGATGCACGGATGACATTATCATTTTGTTTATTTGCAATTGAAAAATGTCAATGAACAAAGTGGCATAATAAAGTGATGAACTTGCCTAAATAACTACCTATCTTTAGACAATATCTTGATTAATATCAGAAACAATATCTTCTTCAGTTTTCCGAACAGAGTTGACAGTACCCCACAATTGTCATTGCATGATGACACATAATTACATTTCTGTCCTGATTCTCATCAAATACTCACGTGGGAATAGGTGTGATTACTCATGGATATGTGCACATGATGGGATATGCAAAGATAGAAATTTTGAAAGAAAATTATCTTGAGCATAGAGTGGTTCATATTACAATCTTTGTTTAGTATGACAAACATAGTTCTTACAAGTGAGAATTATTTAGTAAGAAGACTATAGTATATATGAAATTAATACAACCAACCGTGTCTTGTTCTTGAAACGTCGTCGATGACTTCGTTTTGCTAATTATTTGCTAAGGAACTGGATTCAACTACATCCCAGCCACTGGCACTCCAGGTACGACTGATATCGGGATTTATGAAACTGTCATTTCCCTCACTGGAGGAAAGCATGTAATTTGGAAATTGATTCTCAATTGGATTTCGTAAGGCATCTGAAGCAGCCGAATGATCCACAGTATCATTATTAGAGAAAGACCCTTGGTTAAGATCAATTGTATCAGGAAAGGAATCCAGGACCCTCTCCCCTTCCCTCCGGGACATAGATGCGTACTTCTTAATAAAGTCTGATCAGAAGGTGCAAATCAATTCTGGGGTAGATCTGCAGAAAGAAGAGACCCGAATAGAGTCACTCTAACTGGAAGTGCAAATTAGTTCATATTTTCAGAAATGTCATAGTAAGTTCAAATTTATGTACATTTTGCTACACAATTACTAATTGCAGTATTCATTTCACCTATCTAACAAATTTAAAGAAAAGGAAATCACATCTCATTTTTGCCTCAGAATCCGAAATTAACATCAACAATCAGATTATAACTAACTAATTCATATATCTGGCTATTTCAAATTCAGTTCACAGGCACGTAAGATGATATATGATAATCCCCTATTGTAAGGAAAAACAACTCTATAACCGCTAAAATTAAAAATGAGATTTCGCAAAATAAGTAGTTGCAATTTTTGTGGAACAATATAATTGACATCATGTAAGTAGAGATGGTGTTGAAAAATGGAGCTAAATGTGGCCTAATTTTGTTGAAGTTGGAAGACAAGTGGAAGACAAAAGCTAGTCAAAAGGAGCCAACTTTTGACAAAAGGCATGGAGCTAAATGTGGCCTAATTTTGTTGAAAATTTGTAATGCATGCTTGTGAATTTTGCCTATAAATAGAAGGCTAAATTTCACTTGTAAAACACCACCACAACATAGAGTCTTCTGGTGTAGAAGAGTAACACAATCAAGAGGTGTTCACAAAATAGAGAGAAAAGTGAGTTGGAGAGAATAGCCTTTGCATAGGCAGATAAAAATATAGTGTAGTATTTTTGTACTCCTCATTTTTCCGAGTTAGTGAAATATATTGGTGTGGGTCCGTGGACGTAGGCAAATTGCTGAACCACGTAAATCTTTGTGTTTCGTATTTGCATTTTATTTTTGCGTATTTATATTTTCTCAGTCCAATTTATTTGTGTCACATCGATCCTGGGCGGGATTAGTTGCGTCCTAGTATGCTCTGTGGTTGCAGCTTTGACTGATCTTCCACATCAGAAAAGATTTCTTTAGACTGTTTTGTGATTGAGTGTGAACAATGTCGACAGATGAGAAAATATCCAAAATTGACAAATTTGATGGTTCAAATTTTGGATTTTGGAAAATGCAAATGGAGGACTATCTGTACTAGAAGGATCTATACAAGCCACTAAAAGAAAAGCCAGAAGATATAAGCCAGGGGGATTGGGAGTTGCTTGATCGAAAAGCACTCGGCACAATCAGGCTGACGTTGTCAAAGTCAGTGGCCTTCAACATAAAAAATGAGAAGACGATAGAGTCTCTCATGGCAGCCCTTTCTAGCATGTACGAACAGCCATCTGCAGCAAATAAAGTCCACTTAATTAAAAAGCTGTTCAATATGAAGATGGCCGAAGGCGGAAGATTTGGGGAGCACCTAAATGAATTCAATGAAGTGACGGACCAGCTAAACACAGTCGAAATCACTTTTAGTGATGAAGTTCGAGCTCTGTTAATTCTTGGGCAGTTGCCAGACAGCTGGAATGGTACAGTCACATCAATTAGTGGCTCTGCCGGAAAGTCAAAATTGAAGTTCGATGATGTCGTAAGCATGATCTTAACGGAGGAGATCAGACGACAATCAGAAGGTGCCTCAACTTCAGGATCGGCGTTGAACGTGGAAAGTAGAGGCATAAATTCTAACAGAGGAAATGGGCGGGGCAATGGCAAATTCAGAAGTGGAAGATCAAGATCCAGAAATCCAAACAATTCCAACAAAACTAAGGTTGTGGAATGTTGGAAGTGTGGGAAGACCGGTCATTACAAAAATCAATGCACAACACCTCCAAAAGAAAAGGAGGACAGGACAGAAGTCAATGTTTTGGAAGAGGAAGCGGACGATGCTTTGATATGCTCTTTGGAGAGAAAAACGGAATACTGGGTGATTGATTCCGGAGCATCTTTTCATGCTACCTCAAACAAGGAGTTTTTTGTAAACTATACGCGGGGTGATTTTGGTAGAGTCTATCTCGGTAATGATCAACCGTGTGACGTGGTCGGAAAAGGTGATGTACAGATCAAGATCAATGGATCTGTGTGGAAGCTGAAGGACGTGAGACATATTCCAGAATTGAGGAAGAACTTGATCTCCGTCAAGCAATTGTCCGGAGAAGGACATGTCACCACCTTCTCTGGTGATAACTGGAAGATCACCAAGGGCGCCATGATTATCGCTCGAGGCAAGGATACTGGTACCCTCTACACAACGGCGGATGCTTGTGTGACAATTGCAGTTGCTGAAAGCAAGGAGGGCCCAAACTTGTGGCACCAGAGACTTGGGCATATGAGTCAGAAGGGACTCAAGTATATGCATGCAAAGGGGAAACTACCAGAGCTTCAGTCTACTGATATAGACTTATGCGAGAGTTGCATCTTTGGGAAGCAGACCAGGGTGAGTTTCAACACTAGTGGCAGAACTCAAAAGCAAGAGAAACTTGAGTTAGTCCACACAGACGTCTGGGGACCAACCGCAGTTTCATCTATTGGCGGAAAGTCATACTTTGTGACTTTCATTGATGACCACTCGAGAAAAGTGTGGGTTTATTTCTTGAGACACAAGTCCGAAGTATTCGATGTGTTCAAGAAGTGGAAAGCCATGGTGGAAAATGAAACAGGATTGCGAGTAATGAAGCTGAGGTCCGACAACGGAGGAGAATATACGGATATAGCGTTCAAGAAGTTCTGTTACCAGAATGACATCAAAATGGAGAGGACGTTTCCAGGGACTCCACAGCAAAATGGAGTTGCAGAATGTATGAACCGGACATTAACGGAGAGAGCCAGAAGCATGAGGTTACATGCAGGCTTGCCCAAACAGTTTTGGGCAGAAGCAGTCAACACAGCGGTGTACTTGATCAATCGAGGACCCTCGGTACCGTTGGAGTACAGGATACCGGAGGAAGTATGGAGCGGAAAAGAAATAAAACTTTCCCACGTGAAAGTTTTTGGATGTGTCGCATATGCACATATTAGTGATCAGGCAAGGGGCAAGCTAGACCCCAAATCACTAAAGTGCACATTCATTGGATATGGCGGAGATGAGTTCGGCTACCGCTTATGGGATGACCAGAACAGAAAGGTCATCAGAAGCAGGGATGTCATATTCAATGAGAAGGTTATGTATAAGGACAGAAATGCAGTGCAGTCCGATGACACAGTATATGATGATCCAACATATGTTGAGTTGGATGATGCTGCAGAGAGTAGTACGTCGTAGCAGACAGAGGAGGATATGCAGTTACAGGAGCCTGTTCTAGAGACTGATGCATCACAGTCTCCAGTCCCTGTTCTTAGAAGGTCAAACAGACCTCATGTTCCAAATAGAAAGTACATGAGTTACATGTTACTTACTGATGCAGGTGAACCTGAATGCTATCATGAGGCATGTCAGGTCGGTGATTCTGGCAAGTGGGAGCTTGCAATGAAAGATGAGATAAAGTCTCTCATCTCTAACCAGACATGGGAACTAGCCGAGTTACCTACAGGAAAGAGAGCTCTACATAATAAGTGGGTGTACAGAATCAAGGAGGAACATGATGGATCAAAGAGATACAAGGCAAGGTTGGTGGTCAAAGGTTTCCAGCAGAAAGAACGAATTGACTACATGGAAATATTTTCGCCAGTTGTGAAGCTGACAACAATCAGATCAGTCTTGAGTATTGTTGCAGCAGAGGGTTTGCACTTGGAGCAGTTAGATGTAAAAACTGCTTTCCTCCATGGTGACTTTGAGGAGGAAATATATATGCAGCAGCGAGAAGGTTTCTCAGTCAAAGGAAAGGAGAAGCTCGTTTGCAAATTGAAGAAGAGCATGTATGGCTTAAAGCAAGCCCCGAGACAGTGGTACAAGAAGTTCGACTGATTTATGCAGAAAAATGGCTACTTCAAATGTAATGCTGACCATTGTTGCTACTTCAGGAGATTCGAGTCCAGTTATATAATTTTGCTACTTTATGTCGATGATATGTTAGTAGCAGGCTCAGATATGGACGAAATCAAGAAGTTAAAGATGTAGCTGTTAGCAGAATTCGAAATGAAGGACTTGGGTGCAGCGAAGCAGATTCTCGGAATGAGGATTTTCAGAGATAAGCAGAAGGGTATCTTGCAGTTATCTCAGGCCAAGTACATTAGTCAAGTTCTGCAGAGATTTAACATGTGCAGTGCGAAGGCTGTCGCACGCCACTAGCTAATCACTTCCGTCTATCTAGTGATCAGAGTCCTAAGACAAAGGACGAGATAAACTTCATGGCTAAAATACCATATGCCTCAGCCATTGGAAGTTTGATGTATGCCATGGTTTGTACCAGACCAGATATTGCTCATGCAGTGGGAGTTGTGAGCAGGTTTATGGCAAATCCAGGAAAGCAGAATTGGGAAGCAGTAAAGTGGATATTAAGATATCTACGGGGAACTACTGATAGATGCTTATGCTTTGGACGAGGCGAGGTGACTCTACAAGGCTTTGTAGATGCAGATTTTGCTGGCGAGGTAGATCGCAGGAGAAGTACTACTGGTTATGTTTTCACAGTAGTTACTACTGCAGTTAGTTGGATTTCGCAGATACAGAAGATTGTTGCTCTATCCACTACAGAAGCAGAGTACGTGACAGTAACCGAGGCTAGCAAAGAAATGATCTGGTTACAGGGTTTGTTGGCAGAATTGGAATTCAGTCAGGAGAAGAATGTTTTGCACAGTGATAGTCAGAGTGCGATACATCTGGCAAAGAATCCAGCATTTCATTCTAGAACCAAGCACATTGGACTCCGTTATCACTTCATCAGGTCTCTTCTAGAGGATGAAGTATTAACACTAGAGAAGATCCAGGGTAGCAAGAACCCAGCCGACATGATGACCAAGACTACAAAGGAAAAATTGGAGCTGTGCTCAGCTTCAATTGTTCTTCTGAAGTAAAGACAAAGGAAATGACTCACACCATATTTCACAAGGAGTTGCAAGAAGGAGATATCTCAGGGGAAGCCACATTTGTCCCCATGTGGGAGATTGTTGAAAAATGGAGCTAAATGTGGCCTAATTTTGTTGAAGTTGGAAGACAAGTGGAAGACAAAAGCTAGTAAAAAGGAGCCAACTTTTGACAAAAGGCATGGAGCTAAATGTGGCCTAATTTTGTTAAAAAATTGTCATGCATGCTTGTGAATTTTTCCTATAAATAGAAGGCTAAAATTCACTTGTAAAACACCACCACAACATAGAGTCTTCTTGTGTAGAAGAGTAACACAATCAAGAGGTGTTCACAAAATAGAGAGAAAAGTGAGTTGTAGAGAATAGCCTTTGCATAGGCAGATAAAAATACAGTGTAGTATTTTTGTACTCCTCATTTTTCCGAGTTAGTGAAATATATTGGTGTGGGTCCGTAAACGTAGGCAAATTGCTGAACCACGTAAATCTTTGTGTTTCGTATTTGCATTTTATTTTTGCGTATTTATATTTTCTCAATCTAATTTATTTGTGTCACATCGATCCTGTGCGTGATTAGTTGCGTCCTAATTCCCAACAGATGGAAGGTTAAATAATCCCAACAAAGGTTTTTGGACGAAGTATATATGAACTATGTGCGCATGAAGATGGAAAATGAACTGTAGTACTCCCGGAAGAAGATGAAGATTGTAAATTTGTGGTTTACTCCTTTGACCCACTAATTCACCATAACACATTAACAAAAAGAAAACAACGTTGGATATCATCGAAACTCGAAATTTAAGGATTGGATTATATAACATGCAAAATTAATAATAAACTCGCAAAAATATATTAATTTCAGCAGATATGTGAGAGTAACATTAACAGATCCTTCTTCCATATCCAATGTGGCAAACTGCAATGTGTCGAGTTGCCAAGGTGGTCGCCGGAGGTAGAATTTTAACCAACAGATTTCGTCGAACACCTTATTCTCGACATCAAAATTTGAAATTCTCTTGATAGGTTATATCATTTTAAATGACGAGCTCTTTGCGTTGAATAACAAAATAAGCATAACTTGGGCCCCATGAGTTTATCAAATAGTGATGTAGAAATCTTTTCATCCTTTTAGGTGTGAACTTTGAGCATTTTTTCTCCATTGATCCAAAAAGAATTGTAGAAAAATTGCACTTACAGTTTTGGCGCAAGGAGGTACAACGGCTTGTGGTGGACTCTTTTTTCTCCCGTGAATCTTTTATGCTCAAGACCTCTCTCCAAACAATCATGGACTCTTCATGAATTACGCCTTTGATCAATATTCTCAGATTGACATTATACATAAAATTAATTATTTGTCAAACTTCCTAATATAATAGCCTCATTGCTCAACCATTTGGGAGAATGTAATTTATTCCTGGACAAAATTTATGTCATTACAACGTTGAAGGCGGTGATTGTGAATATGAGGTGACGGTGGTGGTGAAAGTGGGGTGAATGACCATTTGTGACAACTAATTGAATTGTGATACATTAATTTGATAATTTGTTACCTATATAAGTAATCGATAAAATTTGTGATTTGTGATTAAAAAAAAAAATCATGACCGATTAATTTGATAATTTGTAATCTATAAAATCTATGATTTTTGACCGAGAAATAGTAATGACTGAATAATAAGTCGTCGTGGTCAATTAATTTGATAATTTGTGATTGAAGAACTATATTTAATTAACTATTTAATTAATAAAATACATTTAATTACATATTTTATTAATTATATCACTTGATTTTTAAAAAAGTTCATAAGTTTTTTAATTTTAAATTGTATCTTCAAATATATGAGTTATGTGTTTTCCCCTATAAATATTTAGCCAGACAAACAAGGGTGAAGAGTAAAATATAGATATATAAAAGTGGAGTGGATATTACTAGAGATGGCAATGAGTCGGGTATTGGTCGAGTTTGCCAAACTCATACCCTATCCACTAAAGAGTTACAACATTTATACACTACCTATATATCCATTTAAGAATGGCAGATTGGAGGAGGGTATGCTTCTATACCTATTTGAAACTCATTATGGATTTTTTTTTTTAATTAATTTTTTAGGGCTGGAAATAGGTTAAACTAAACAAGTGAATTTGAACAATTTGAAACTCATTACTGATTATTTATTTTGTTTTGCTTGAAAAAACCTTGTTCTAGGTTGAATTAAACAAGGGAATTTGAACATTTTTTTATACGTTAACAAAGTCAATAATTTAAATATATTAAGGTTTAAATGTTAACAATGTCAATAGATATTCGGGTTACATTTTTTATTTATTTATTATTTTTTTTACACAATCACTTTTGTTTTAAATTCTTTATTTTTTTAAGGAAATAAATGGGTGTGTAGGTTGGGTATGTGTATTGTAGTAAAACCCACACCCGACCCATACTATAACTACCTAGATGTAATGTATAGTAATTGAAAAATACTCGATTTTCAAACTATTCGTAATGTTACTATATTTCTAGTCGTAACTTTAGAAAAATAACGAATTTTGAAGAGAGGGAATGTAATATTTGATTGACAAGATTAACCGGATATTATTTTATTTTGAAAAATTGTTACCAATTATTTAGCTTATTAAATTAGGAAATTTCAAATATCAAGAAATTTAGCCACACGTTTCCTTTCTTAGCAAACTACCACCTTATATATTTGTATACTGATTAATCTCTATCATTTTTATGTAATATTACATTGTTACTACAAATATTACATGTCGTGTAACGTACTATAATACCACTTTTAATTTTACATGCTTTCTTGGATTCCACGTGATTTTTTTATGTTGATATTATATTGAATTATTGAATTGGTATTTATTACTGTTAATAATTTGATTATTGTGCAGTGGAAGGACTTAGACGTCGTCTCGATCAATGTGCCAATTAGAAAGTTCATAAATTGTTATGTACAATCACAAGTGTTTATTTTATTTGCTAAGATGATAATTTCTCTTTAATTAAGTTGTAATTGGCCTAGATTGCATTTATTTGTAAATAAGAAATATGTTTTAGGGCACTTTGTTAAAATTTTAAAGGTTGCTCTTAAATTATCAATTGTTGAGAGTAGGGGGCTAAATTGCAAATTATGAAAAAATTAGTACCTATACCTAGTCCTTCACTCTCACTCTCTATGTGTCTCGGTCTCTCGCCTCACTCTCGTTCTAGCTCCACTCCGCCGACCACCACCACGACGATTCCAGCCACACCACCCCAGTAACACTCCCCTTTCCCTCTTCCAAACCCCCACCCCCATGCGAGAACACACACGGACACACAGAAATACACCCGCGGCGGAACCGACACACACGCTCACCTAGTTACGTATGTTGATTTGTGTGTATGTATGTATGTGTATGTGTATTACGTGTATACACATTAATTTTCAGATTTCGAAAATTATATAAAAAATTAAATTGGGTTAATTGATTTTCTATCAGTTTGGGGTCAATTCAAGAATTTCATAATTATTAACTGTTGGAATTGTTGATTTCGTTATTTTAGTTGAGATTTAGTTTAGACATCATATTTCCAAACTTATGAGAGTTATGAAATTAGTTGACTGCTTAATTAAATTTTGAGTAATAATATGTTTTTTTCAGATTTTGGAATTTATAGATCTAGGTTGTTTTGACTGATTTTAGTAAGATGGAACCTTGTTTAAAATTTTCAAATTTTGATAAATTATGAAATTAAGTCTGTTAGTTTACTGTTCGTGTTTAACTATGAGTGAAAATTTGTAATTTGTCTAATTGGGAAAACTTCTTGAATGATTATAGTTGTTAGTAAGAATTTTGATAATTTGGGTTTGTGTTGAATATAAGGTGACATTGAGAGATGTGAATTTTGAATTTTTAGTTTTAGATGTTTAGTTATAGATTTACTTTTAAATTTCAGTTGAAATTTCCAGATTTGGTAAAGGATTATGGAATTTGAGAATTTAGTTAACTTAATTGTGATTTTAGTGTGAATGTGAGTAATAATTATAATTCCTAAATTTTGGGAAAATTGTAAAGGCTTGTACATTTTTCAAACTTTGGTTTTGATTTAAGTACTTTAATAGTTAAGCTTAAAATATTGTGTCGAATGGTTTAAATCTTTCGCTTTCGAGTATTGTATGGAAGTATTTAATATATCTTAATACCTTGTTTGGAATAAATGATCACAAGAATGAAAAAGGGAAAGAAGCTTTATTGTTTTAACTTGTTTAATGTAATGTTAAAAGAATGATGAATATATCAATTTGAACTGAAAGTATATTTTGCTAAATGAATGGATACAACTAGGATTTTGGAATATTGACGACACGGGCAGTCGAGGCTCCTCCACTTGCAAATCTAGATAACGGTAAATGCTAAGGACGTCAGGTAAGTAAACTTCCCCTTCTCTCAGCATAGTTGAATGTTCAATGTGGAATTATGTGCTTAATTGATATTCGTGTTAATTACGAAATTCTAATGCTTTTGCTTTACCATATGCAAGTATGTGTATTTAAGGAAATGTTCAAGCATGCACGTTATCATGCCATTGCATCATTAAGCATGCTTTGGCATGGAGGAAGTCAAAAGTTTTAATGAAAGGAATGTGTCAAAGTGCAAATTTTGTCAAAAGTTATGTATCACAAGTTTTCAAGAAAGAATGGGTGTACTTCTACGTCATGAAAGATGCGAGTGGGAAATGGGACGCGGGGGACCGGCATACCCGAATGAAATGAGCCGCTTTGCGGTGGAATAAAGTGAATGACTGCTTTGCGGTGGAAAGTGAATTTTAAACCGCTCTGCGGTGGAAATGTGAATGTTAATCTGGTTCCAAATAAGAATTACCCACTGTTATCTGATTGACTAGAAGATAAACCAAGTGAGCTCACGATGAAATGAAGTAAAAGTTTTGAAATGTTAAGTGAAAGCTTGAAAAGTTTTGAAAGTTTTGGAAGGTCAAAGTGAATGGGGATACATATTTCAAAGTTTAAAGCATTTCATGTCATAAGAATGCATCACTTGCACCACGAAGTTTGCTTACTGAGCTTTAGCTCATCCCAATTCCTCCCCAATATTTCAGGTGATGAAAGTTAGATGAGACGAAGAGAGCACTCGATGACACACTCAGGCTATACCTACCTTCAACCTTTGAAAATAAATTTAAATTAGAATTTATTTAAGTTTCTCATTAATTATTCCTGAATTCATATATTATTGTTAATTGTTTGGTTGAAATTAGCTTTGAATAAGTATGGGTGTAGTATTAGAGATTAAATTACCTCTTATTTCATTTTGGAATTATATTGTTGAGGATTTTGGGACTTATTGAAATGGTTTTGATGATGTTTAGGATTGAATGAGTTGAGATGTATACTTTAAAATGGTTTCGATGTCCCTCTACAGGTTGGCTATGTCCAATTTATAGACGAGACTTTGCCGAAATTTTTGTAAAATTTTAAAATAGAAAATGAAAATATTGAGGTTTTAAATGATTTCTTTTCCGCATTTTAAGTAAAGAAAAGTTGACACACCTAGGTTTAAGATTTTGAACTTGGGGTGTTACACATACTGTAATACATGTTGTCAATACAAAGTATCTAACATCACAAAAATGACGGTATTTTAATTATATTACAGAGTTTGTAATAATAGATAAAGTGAAATTAAATTCATTGAAAAGCTATTGTGCATGTAATTCTATCTCATGAATTCATAGAGTGTTATGTAGTATATAATATTACAATGGATGTAATATATAGTGCAAGTGATGGGGTTGCTCGTTATATTGCATTCCATGGAATTACTTAATATTTGTAAACATTACATTTGTTGTAATTCCGAAGCTGGTATATATGATTTTATCGATTAAATTTTATGTAACGTCAGTTCGAGGTATGTTAAAATACATGGGGTTTAAATTAAATTACATAGCTCGTAATATCACGTTCGATCTAGAAGATGACTTCCCATATTATTAAACTAATTTAATAATTGTAATTTTCATATTATTAGTTGATTTTAAATTTAATTACACCCCAAATTTAATCTCCTAAATAAATTGTAATTACATCCCTAAATAATAGGTTCCATAATTAATGAGGTCAATCAAATAATACACTATCTTTCATAGAATCCGGTATTTTTCTAATAGTTTCTAAATAATGTATTTATCTAAAAATGATTGAAGGAACTAGCATAGAGTCTAATTACCTCCATGTAGCGCCCCAAATTCATTTCAATTTTCTATAAATTTATTTATTCTCCCGCCATATTTTGATTTTTTCAAACGAATAAAAAGGTATTTTATCCACCCACTCTAAATATAAATTTGAACTTTTATTTTTAAAGCATAATTGAACATTATTAAAAATAAGTATTTTCCTCTGAAATATCATTTGTAATTTAGTTTAGAAGAAAATGAAATAAACTAACTATATTATGAAAATTTTATATTTAGTAGTTGATATAAAAATATCTGTTTGAAACAAGGAGCAGAGAGTGGATAGCGGAAGATACTCGGGAATTTGCTATTTAAAATATTTAATTATTTTGAAATGAAATAAAATTAATTAAAAGTAGTTGGACATTTTTGGGGTTTCCCTGGTGAGAGGCCCATGAACTACAGTCATGTACCAAGTACAAAATGGTCCCGTCATTTGAGAGTTCGCACCAGCCTTCAATCCATACATTGTCATACCTACAATGCAAAACTAAATGAGCTAACGCTCAGCAAGTAACATATGCATGATCATACGCATGAGTTTCGATTCACTTTCTCAAAATTATCTCATCACCAGGCTCCGTGCCTTCTTGTTATCTCAATTTATCCACATTTTCTACTTGGGCCCGAATCCCACTACGTTGTACCTTATGAGCTCAAATATCAACATGGCCGATAACATGCGCATTCCAGTGCCTATGGTTCGTCATCGCCTACCGAGACTCAAGACTCCACAGTTTGTATCCGCTATCGCCCACCGAGACTCAAGATACTGCACCGGGAATTATATTATATCAATCAGGCCTGGCCTATTATATACGGTGCTCGGCGTGCCGATTCGCAGTCCCAAGGCCACCAAGAGACCTCCCGACACTGCCCATATACCGGCGTCGGACCGCCAACACCCCATCATCGACTACCCTTAATGACCGTCGGGAACCTCAAGTGGGTGTATATATCCGGACGCGAAGTAAAATACGGTACACTCGTAGGGCGATTCTACTATCATCCACATCATTCTCTCTTCATATATTTCCATATACTCTTTATCTCTTTCTTTATCATTTATGAAGGACTTTTTCTAAGTCCACCCAATGTACATGTCAATGCCCATGAATGCCAACATGAATATACTTCATCCGCCAATTGTACGTCATAGACACGTAAAATGGCATTCTAATGATATCATTGTGCATTAATAACATATCATATCATCAAATCACGTCTCGCATGCTTTCACCATATACAGATATTGTCATATCATATTCCACGTATATTGCAACAACAATATACTTCACATAATCACATAGGAGCACATAATAATATAAATATTATGTTTTACATTGTAGTTGAAATGTTACTTACCTCACTCCTTGAGTATCCTAGAGTTCACCACTTTATTCCTCAATATTTGTATCACTAATCCGCTTGGAGTCAAATTGGATTCCTCATTTAGGGAAGTGGTAGAAGTTATGGAATTGAAATCATGGAAGGTGAACGGGAACTCGGAATTGGATTCCTTGTACTACACTAGGGTTTGGATATTTGTAGACACACCTAATAGGGTCAAACCTATAGGGTGTGATGATTTTTAAGATGATAGGAGAATGGTAGATGAGAAGGTTGATGCCTTCAGCGCAAGGCTTATGGTTGTGGGTTTGTGAAACCCTTCTCGCCAATTTCCATGCGAAAGCTTACCTGGATCTTTTATCCATTGTCGTTCATTGTGAAAATGAGGTACGACAGATGGATGTCAAGAAGTTTTTTCTTGAATGCATCTTGAGGAAATCATTTACAAAGTTTAACCTGATGAGTTCATACTAAAGACCATGAAAGTAAAGTTCATGACTTACAAGTTTTCAACTTTGGATTTGGGTATTTGTTCAAGATATGGAACATAGAATTTGATCGAACGATTGTGATACATGTTCTTGATCAAAATCTTGATATATCTTAAGTATATTCGTGTATACAGAAAGATGAGACAGTTTTTGCGACTATTTATTTGAATGACACTTTAATTATGTGTGAGAGTATTTTCATTAAATAGTAGTTGGTACCAGCAATTAGACTTGAATCACTTGTAGATGACTGTCTATTTTTCTAGACATCTGTACTTTTCGGAGTGGGAGAAAAATGGAATAGAATAGTCTTAAGTTTCATGTAATAATAAGATACTATCTACATTTGCAATATTGAAGTCTTGAAAAGGAATAATGTTCTTTGTCGACTTTATCTATCTTATGAGTATTCTCATAAAACTCATGGTAAGAAGAGAAGGTTCCTTATGCTCCGGCTATAGGAAGCCTTACTTTGCACTAGATAGGTCATATCTTATGCTGGGGATATTGTTGGTGATTATTAGTTTGATCCAGAATCAGATCATTGAATAGAGGTAAAGCATATACTGAAGTGTTTTCGGAAAACGAGTAAATATTTGCTTATCTATTCAGTTTGTGATATGATGGATTAAAACTAATTAAGATCTGATTTGACTAGGACTCTCGAGAGTCGTCAAAACTGGAATATAGTTGGGAGATAATGTGGTTATTGGTTGGGTATAACACAATCTTGGATTGTTTGTTATACAACCGTGACTTATATCGAAAGGAGTTACTATCTTGGTTGAGAACATAATCATTAGTGTAATGATGATGTTGACAAGATGGATGATTCGATGTTTCATGTATACTCTAAGGGCAAGTGGGAGATTGTTGGAATTAAATATGCCCATAGAGTATAATTCACGACATTCGAAATAAAATGTTTATTGATTGTATTAATATAAAGTTGCGTTTGTCCACGGGTCGATTTGATATTACAAATTAAGTGTTTAAGTTGTTAAACACAGAAAGATTCAATTTGTGATTCGATCTAAAATTAACGTTCACGATCAGTAAATAAATATGGACAATTTATTTTGATAAGATCGTATCGATTTTATTAAAGTCTATCTTTGACTTTGGTAATAAAATTGAGAGTACGTTTGGAACGTATTGGACGGGACCACGTGAAATTAATTTGTGAGGTTGACCATACAAATTTAATTTCACTTGACTATCGTATGTGGGACCTTAATCCTAATCGGATAATGGACTTCGATTACTAACTTGAAGTTCTTTGAGGTATCAATGAGTGAGATCAAATTGTTGATCAATATCTCGATACTTTGGGAATTAAAGTGAACTAACGAGGAACATATATTCGTATTATGGAATCCGTCACCTTTTAGGTATGATCATAATCTCACTGGTTCTTCTAGTGGACAATGGAATCTGAGCTCAGTAATTCAACAGTGACTGTTGAATTCTATGATGTGATGAGATCATATTGAACTGTCAGATAGAAGACGAGAGTTGAGAATTTATGAATATTCGAAGAAGGGCATTTTGGTCAATTTAACTTACTCCCAATATTTGAGTTGATCGACGGGGGTAACATGTAAGAACGATAAATCAAAGGATATAATTATTGATTAATTGTTTCAGTAATTTCAATTTTATTAAGAGTGCAATCTCGTTCTTTTAGTGGAATATAACGTGATTAATAAATTAATTTTGACTGATCAAGAGTTGATCGGGTCATAATTAATTTATTGGAGCTTAGTTTAATTGGGTCCGATCAGATTCCCTCGATGGCTTCACTATAATGGGTTTATATAGGCTTATTACCTGTATTGGATTGTGCAGAAATGGGCCTGGGTTATGGTACTAGGTCTGGTAGGGTTTTGGAGTGTAAAGAGGTTACAAATAGTCTTCCAAGACTATTTTTCTTAACCTAATTGGCAAAGTGGCGAAACACACACAAGAGTGTGTAGTGTGTCTTTCCTCTTTACAAAGAAACCCTAATCCTAGTTTATCTTAGGTCTTGAGAAAGTTGACCACACACCTGCACAGTTGCCATTGGAGAACACCGAGGAAAGCTTGAGGGTTTGAAGTTTTGGTGAAATCAAGAAGCAGCAAAAAGAGATTATTGTAAAGCACGCTACAAGGGTAATATCTTTTTCTTTTTTTGTGTGCACAAAATTATTTATTCCAAGTTGAATACATATAACAGAAAATCCTGTAACGGGATGATCTATCACAAGAAATCAATTTTTGTGAGTAGAACAACCCGGGTTCCCAACACTTTTTTGATAGTCTGTCTTACTGGATTAAATTTTCACTTGTCAATGCTTCTATTTTATTGCACATGTATATTTTCCTTGTACACATTTGTCTTCTTTCATGTTATCATAGTAAAATAAACTCAAAAAAGGACTATATATTTCTCCTGTCCGGCAACGGGTAGGAGATCTACACTGTAAATAAATGATAAGTAATTTAATACCTTTAGCCTATCTTTTTAGTTAATCTTTATGTTTTCAATTTTTTATTTTTTTTAAAAAGTTCAGATTGCTCGGGGTATTGTTTTAGAACAACAATTCACTATGTACCAAATTTCATATATTTGTAGATAGTGAAAATTCCGAAGTACGTTACTTGTATTTCTATTATGTACAATTGAACGGCTTTTTAGTTTTCATATCAAAGAAATTTGTATCCTCCATATTTTTATCCCTTTGCTCCATATTCAAAAGACAGTGATAGTATTTGACTTTCCTTCCCCTTTTGTTTTTTACTTTCCTGAAGCATAACTTCTCTGTTTCATATAGAAGCTGTTAAAATAATGGAATCAATAAAGAAATGAATTCAGAATAAGTAGTCCTTCTTTCAGTTTGTTTTACTGTGATAAGAGTATGACTAGTAACACATGAAAGAACACAAATATGTACAAGAGAAAAATATGTATACAATAAAATAGAAGCAATGCGAAGTGAAAAATCAATCCAGTAAGACATAGACTATTACAAACGAGTGGAATCTCCGTTACAAGTATCCCCATCTTGTTATACCATCTACAGAAAAAACAACAACAATTTTGGGGACATGAGCCAGTTTCCAATTGCTCCCTTCACTTCGTCTCTGATTTTCTAGTGCCTCCACAAAATTTTTGGCCATATCATGTATTTGAAAGAACTGAAGCTTGTTCAAATGCTCGAAAGCAATAGGCAACTCTACCAACTTGCAAAGCTGCAAACTTAGGTAACCAAGATTTGGCATGGAACTCTTCTCCACAACAATTTTTCTTAGTCCACTGAACTTCCGAATCGATAAGTTCTGGAGATGTTGAAATTTTCCAGCCTTGAACTCCAATTTCTCACCTTCAAATGTCTCATTAAGTACAAGAGCTGCTAGACTAGGCAAATCTTGAAGGGATTCTAGTGGATCATTGCTTAACTTATTATGACACAAAACTAGATTAGTCAGCGAGCGAAGAGAAGGTATCCATTGTGGTACCTTCTCCAACCTCCCCACCAACCATAGGCTTTCAAGAATTTTTAAATCGAGAGGATACTGCAAATCAATGATCTCATCCGAGTAAACAAGCAACCTGCATAGTTCAGTTAACTTGTTGATGGACGAGCATAGATCCTTCCCATCTTCTCTTTTTAATTTAACAATACCCAAATCTCTCAGTTGGGTTAGCTTCCCTATCTCTCTCACTATCGTAGTGTCATGACCCAATATTTGGTCTGCCTCTATATAACCAAGCAACAGTAGGGATGATAAGCATCCTATTGTGTAAGGAGCCTTAAAACCCTTAATAGAATCCAATACGTTTTCAGCTTTGTATAGTAAGAGTTGTCGGAGCCTTTTGAGTTTTAGGATCTGAATTGGTAAATCAGTGACCTCAGTGTCTATAAGATCTAAAGTCTCTAGACATTGAAGCTGTCCAATTGATTTTGGAATGACCTTCACCTTTGTCCCCCTCAGACTCAAATATGTAAGATGATAAAGTTTGAAAACTTCATTCGGGATCTTTTCTAGTGAAGCGTCTCTTAAGTCTAACACCTTTAGCAACTTTTGACTACCTGACAGCAGCTTCGATAGGAATGATTCAAACTGTGAATCTACGGACGCTGATAATATCAGTGATCGAAGATATTTCAACCTATTCACATCCAGGAGGCTGCTGTCTAAGGAAGTATGTATTGCAAATCGTCGAACTTTATCAGGCAACTTTGGATCTCTTCCGATTACTGTGTTTACATTCTGCTCAATTGACTTAGAAACAAGAATATCATAGACAATATCATGGACACGACATTTATATACCCTTCCATCTCCAAATGTCTCTGCAACTTGAATTAGGCTCCTATTAATGAGATCCTTAAGGTAATCAATTGCAACATCTTCTTTTGTCCTTCTTCCTTCCTCTTGCACTAATCCTTCAGCCACCCATAACTGAATCAATCTCGTTTTCTCAATCACATAATCTTCAGGGAAAATTCTCAAGTACAACAGACAAGTCTTGAGATAGTAAGGCAAATCAAGTAACTTAGGAGAAGTACCTGTTTTACTCTTTCAAGTTTCCCATGACCATCCTGCAGCTTGCTACAAACTATATTCCACTCTTCTATACTGTTCTTGTCGTTCATAGCCAATAGACCACCAATAGCATCAATGGCAAGAGGCAAGCCCTCACATTTCTTCAATATGTCATCTGCACAATCTTTTAGACGTTGGGGGAAGATTTCGTCTCCAAAAGTCTTGTTACTAAGTAGTGTCCAAGAGTCATCATTGGATAAGGCCTCCATTTCATGGACATAGCCTGGATATGCCGACCGAGAGGCTAAGTTAGCCACATAGAGTGTCCGTGTAGTGAGCACTACACGACTACTCATATTGATGTCAGGCAGTGCATGCTTGAGAGAATCCCATGACTCAGGGTTCCATACATCATCAAAAACTATAATATACCGACTTTTAGAGAGGAAATTCTTCACATATTCTTTCAATTGAACCTCATTAAAGTGTTCCAGATCCTCAGACACAGGTTTCTTGATTTCATGGTGCAACTGTCGAATCAAGTCTTTGAGAAGTCCCATGACGTCAAAGGTACTAGAAACAGTGAGCCAAGCACGGCACTGGAATATCCCCTTCACTTGTTGTTAGTGATATTGCAATAAAAATACAAAATATTACAATATTAATAATGGATACAATAACCATAACCAATTAGGCTGAGGCGCGGATATCTCGCTCTCTTTAAGGAGATTCAAGCCCTCTGCGGTGTTGGAAAAACATCAATCACCGGTGCAACCAGAAATCTCTGACTTGTCCCCTTCAGGATACAACAGCCCAACTTAAATGTTGTGTGGTTAAATCCTTATTTTGCACTAAAGAATTAACCCAAAGCTCTTTCTTACAAGAACACCCTTCTATTGGCCAAATTATAAAACATCACTAAAATATATATCATTCTTTTTCTTTCATTCCGTTCAATGCAAAATGCTTGTGATAAGGTAGAGAATTTATAGGAAAGTTAGAATGAAATGAATCAATTATATGAAACCAACTTGGTGTGTACGTGTATCACTTTTATCAAAATAAATAAATTCCACCAATCATTTTTCTACAACTTCTTGTATATGTGTTAGTAAATTGATGAAGGAAATGTTTGAACTAATCAAAAGACAACATCTTTAAAGCATGTGGTAGTTAAATGTTGCTCAATCAAATTTCAACATTTGCCATAAATTAATAAATGTAACAACAATCCCCCACTCATTTATTAATATATACATTTTGGCCAATAGACAAATTATTATGCATCATGATAGGTGTGACTCTGCATTGAACCTTCACTAGTGAAACAGTAATCTTTATTTCACAGTTATTAGTAGTCTCAGACTTGAACTATAACTGGTTAAGGAAAATAAAGAATTGCTGCTCACACATAATAATTAAAGTGTTAATTTGAGCTTTAATAGCCAGCACTTACGGCCATGTGCTGATCCCAGTATTCATGAGTGTATTTCAAGAATATGCCCAATATTCTCATAGAGAGCGGCCCCACTCTCGCACTCATATAGGTAAAATTTGTCAAGAGTGCACCTGTAACTGTAGCACCCCACTCATAAGAGATACAAATTTTATTAAGAGTTTTCCAATAAAACTCAACCCTCCATCGTTACAGGATAATGCACATACACCATAGGGATGGACAAAATAAATTTGTGCATTCTACCGGCCATCATATAATTCGTTCTTCCCATTGAACCTGGATACAGGATCTCTGGTCACGAGGTTGGGTATCCTTATACATGGCTCATGATAATATAGGCATTAGCCCCATCCCCCTCGATGTATTCCAGACCCTTTCTCTTGCCAAGGCCTTGGTTAATGGATCTGCAAGATTATCACATGATTTAATGTAATTCACATTAATTATCCCATTACTCAAATAGGATCTCACAGTACTGTGTTTTCTTCTTATAGGTCTGGATTTACCGTTATAATAACGGTTATTTACTCTACCAATAGCAGCAGTGCTGTCACAATAAACCAAAATAGGAGGTATTGGTTTTTCCCACATTGGAATTTCTTGTAATAAATCTCTCAACCAATTTGCTTCCTCACTAGCTGATGCTAAAGCAATTAGTTCAGCCTCCATAGTAGAGTTAGCAATAATGGTTTGTTTTTTAGATTTCCAACAAATAGTAGCACCTCCCAATTTGAAAATATATCCACTGGTAGATAAAGAATCTCCTGATAGAGTATTCCAATCTGCATCACAAAATCCTTCAACAACAGCAGGATATTTTTGATAAAGTAAGCCATAATTTTTGGTACCAAATAAATATCTCATTACTCGATTTATAGCATGCCAATGTTCTTTACCTGGCTTACTTGTATACCTGCTAAGTACCCCCACTGCAAATGCAATGTCTGGTCTCGTGCAATCAGTTGCATATCGCAAGCTTCCAATTATGCTAGCATATTCCTTTTGATTTATCACTTCATCTTCCCTCTCAACCGGGAATACGTGTATACTTGAATCAAAAGGAGTAGCAACATACTTGCAATCAAAATAATTGTATTTTTTCAAGATTTTCTCAACATATTGTGATTGATCAAGAAAAATACCATCACTTGTTTTAGTAATTCGCATTCCCAAAATAAATTTAGCCTCACCAAGATCTTTCATGTCAAAATGTTTTTTGAGCATATTTTTGGCCTCATTTATAACATGAATATTAGAGCCAAAAATCAACATATCATCAATATATAGGCTAATAATAACATGCGAATTTTCCCAAGATTTATAAAATATGCATTTATCACTCTCATTTACTTTATACCCATTTTTAATCATGCAAGAATCAAATTTATCATGCCACTGTTTAGGAGCCTGCTTTAAGCCATAAAGGGATTTAGTCAACTTACACACTTTGCCTTCTTCACCTGGTTGTGAAAAACCTTCGGGTTGGTCCATATATATTTCTTCATCAAGATCACCATTTAAAAAAGCAGTTTTAACATCCATTTGATGAATAATCAAATTATGAATAGCAGATATTGCAATTAGCAATCTTATGGATGTTATCCTCGTAACCGGAGAAAAGGTATCAAAAAAGTCTAAATCAATTTGTTGTTTGAAACCTTTTGCGACAAGCCTTGCTTTGTACTTGTCTATACTACCATCCGGTTTTAATTTCTTCCTAAGGACCCATTTACACCCAATAGTTTTACAACCTGGTGGTAAATCAACCAATTTCCAAGTTTTACTTGAAATTAGTGATTCCATTTCATCATGTACAGCTTCTTTCCAGAAAACAGCATCTGGTGATGAAAAGGCTTCTTGCAAAGAAAGTGGTGTTTCTTCGATGTTATAAACCACGTAGTCAGGACCAAAATCTTTTTCAATTCTAGCTCTTTTACTCCTTCTAATTTCAGAATTTTCTTCATTTTGCAAACTTTGAGTAGAAGAGTTAGATTCTAAAAAATGTTTTTCAATTTGTTGGCCCCCACTATTTTTCAATTTAAAAAGAGATTTTTCTTCATGAAAAATAGCATCACCAGACTCGAAAATAATTTTATTTTCAATATCAAAAAATCTATATGCTGTACTATTTTCTGCATAACCAATAAAGGCACAAGTGTTAGCTTTAATTCCCAATTTAGGTATTTTAGGATCTGTTAACCTCACAAAGGCTAAGCATCCCCATACTCTAAGATATCCCAAATTTGGCTTATGCCCCTTCCACACCTCAAAAGGTGTAATTTTAGTCTTTTTATGTGGCACTCTATTTAATACATGACAAGCAGTTAAAACCGCTTCACCCCAAAAACTTGAGGGTGCACCAGAATCTAATAGCATAGCATTTGTAAGATCAATCAACGTTCTATTTTTCCTTTCTGCTACACCATTAGAAGCAGGTGAATATGGTGGAGTAGTTTCATGAATTATTCCCAATGATTCAACATATGAATTAAATCCAAATGATTCATATTCTCGACCTCTATCACTTCGAATACGTTTAATTTTTCTACCGAATTGATTTTCAATTTCTAGGAGGAATTTTTTAAAATAGTCAAAAGCATCACTTTTATTTTTTAATAAATAAACATAAGTATATTTTGAACAATCATCAATAAAAGTGATAAAATATCTATTTCCTCCACGAGTTAAAATTCCTTCAAATTCACATAAATCAGTATGAATTAATTCTAACAATTCGGTATTTCTTTCAACACTTTTATGAGGTCGTTTTGTAATTTTCACTTGACTGCAAGTCTCACATTTTTCTAAATCTTTTTTCACATTGGGAATTAATCCTGAACTACTCATGATTCCCACATATTTTTTATTTATGTGACATAAACGAGCATGCCAAAAATTCAGTGAAGAGAGCATATAAACAGAAGTAGAAGCATCTTTATTAGCACTTACAATGTTTAATTTGAACATCCCATCACAAGCATATCCTTTGCCAACAAAAATACCTTTTTTGGTAATCACATACTGATCAGATTCAATTGTTTGTTTGAAGCCAGCCTTATTCAGAAGATAACCCGACATCAAATTCTTTCTCATGGAAGGTGTATGTAGTACATCTTTTAATGTCTGGACTCTTCCAGAGGTGAATTTGAGTTCAACATCTCCAGTTCCAAGAACCTGTATAGTATGAGAATCTCCAAGCATTACAGTCATAGGCTCCTTAAAAGGAGTATAAGTTTTGAACCATTCTTTATCATAGCAAACATGTCTGCTTGCTCCAGAATCAGCCCACCATCCTTCAGCACTTTGCACCATATAAATTTCAGTAATCATAGCAACAAATGGTTCTTCGGTAACATTAACCTGTGGAACAGGCTCACGCTTCCGGTATCTGCAATTTTTAGCAAGGTGTCCAAATTTTCCACACACAAAGCAAGTTTTGCTTTGTTTATTTTGTGAAGGATGTGATTGGTTCTTATTCCACTTGCTTGAAGTTCCCTTGTTTTGTTTATAAGGCATTTTCATATTTTTCTTATTGGGCTTCAAAACATCTTTTTTAGAATTCTGACCAGTAGGTAAATTTTCAGAAATTAAATTTACCTTCGTGGAATGTCCATTATGCTGTTCAATAAGTGCATCTTGTCCACGTGCTTCTTCTTCCACGCGAATGCGTGTGATAAGAGTTTCAAGAGACATCTCCTTCTGCTTGTGGCGCATGTTCTTTTGAAATTCCCTCCAAGATGGTGGAAGTTTGTCAATCATGCCAGCAACAATAAGATTGTCTCCAATTTTAATACCTTTAGATAAGAGCTCGGCAACTATCATTTGAAAATCTTGTGCTTGTTCCACCACAGATTTTCCATCTTCCATTTGATAGCGGAAAAATCGACTTGCTGCATATTTTTTCGCGCCCGCCTCTTCAGTATCATATTTGCTCTGCAAAGCTTTCCAAATTTTCTTGGCAGACGAGAAAGTAGTATCATAGTAATCATAAAAATGATCAGCAAGACAATTTAAAAGATAATTCCGACAGTTATACTCATCTTTTTTGTATTTCTCCACTTTTTCATCATGCTCAAAATATTCATCATCATCCATGCCATCAGTTTTGATTTTTCTTGGATCCTTCTCCGTGAGGACATAAGCAACTTTGAGCAGGTTGAGGTAAAAGAGGACTTTGCCTTTCCAGCGCTTAAAGTTCACGCCTTTGAAGCGAAAATGCTTGTTGAGATCTCCTACACTTTCATTGGTCTTTTCCACGGTTTGATCCATTACATGAAATCTCCTTAAAATTGTTAGTGATATTGCAATAAAAATACAAAATATTACAATATTAATAATGGATACAATAACCATAACCAATTAGGCTGAGGCGCGGATATCTTGCTCTCTTTAAGGAGATTTAAGCCCTCTGCGGTGTTGGAAAAACATCAATCACCGGTGCAACCAGAAATCTCTGACTTGTCCCCTCCAGGATACAACAGCCCAACTTAAATGTTGTGTGGTTAAATCCTTATTTTGCACTAAAGAATTAACCCAAAGCTCTCTCTTACAAGAACACCCTTCTATTGGCCAAATTATAAAACATCACTAAAATATATATCATTCTTTTTCTTTCATTCCGTTCAATGCAAAATGCTTGTGATAAGGTAGAGAATTTATAGGAAAGTTAGAATGAAATGAATCAATTATATGAAACCAACTTGGTGTGTACGTGTATCACTTTTATCAAAATAAATAAATTCCACCAATCATTTTTCTACAACTTCTTGTATATGTGTTAGTAAATTGATGAAGGAAATGTTTGAACTAATCAAAAGACAACATCTTTAAAGCATGTGGTAGTTAAATGTTGCTCAATCAAATTTCAACATTTGCCATAAATTAATAAATGTAACAACACTTGTTCATCCTCGTAAACCTGTTTAACCAATGTGGACTTCCCCGACCCTCCCATTCCCCACACAGAAACAGTTTTAAGCCGAGTTTCTCCATCAAGAAGCTTTTCGATGAGCAATTTTTTTGGCCCGTCAATTCCTACAAGCTTAGCTTCGTCCACCAAATGTGCATCAACTCGTCCATCAAACAATTGGCGGGTAGAGCTAGATCTCAGTTGTGCACTATATCTGCTTTGGAACATCTGATGTCCTTCAGAAATGTTCTGGAGCCTTAACTTGATGTTAGTCAAATCAAGCACAACATTATGGCGCTCTATGAGATTAATTATAGGGATATAGATCATCTGGACACAGCCACAAAATCCATCTTCTGCGGGGTGATGTGCAAATTGGAGCATAAATTTTTCGATGACATCTTCAACATCATAAGCGACCTCCCTCACTTGCTTAACCCATGCTTTTAGGAGAGGATCACCATCTTCTTCTGCATCAGCAACTACCAAGAAAGCCTGCATTAACTCCAATTGATCTTTGATAAGCTGAAAACTGTCATCAAGTCCTCCTAATAGCTGTATTTCTTCTCGGAGAAGTATTGCTAACTGATTCGATAGAAATGATACTGCGCTCTCTGCCATTCTTGTCTGTGTAGTTATTGCAGTTTCTCAGAGGGTTGAAGACAACTGAACGGATAATTGGATGGTAAATACTATCAACTGGGGCCACAGCAATCCTAAGACAAGAAGCTGCACCAAAGATGCAGATTTTCATTGCCATGTGGCAGGCTCTTGTGGCATATCTGCAGTACTCCAGTACTCAAAGAATCGTGACACATGTTGTGGATGCCTTTTTTTCCTTTTTATTTCCCCCCCCCCCCCCCCCCAACAAAATTTCGATATTTTCTGTTTGAATTCTATTGTGAGTTGAAAATCGTTTATTGGTTGATTAGGAAGATAAATCTGATTGGTCCCCCATAAATTAATCAATGACCAATAATCTAACAGTATTAGTGGATATGAAAGTTCTTGTCCCTCTTTCTTTTCTATTTTACTGGTAGTAAGCACATGCGTTGCCTCTTTCTTTTCTATTTTACTGATAATAAGAACGTACATTGCATGTCTTACATATATTATGAATGTGATGCATAATGTCTTAATAGAAGTAATACCATTTTTTGAAAGTTGTTGAGGTAATAGATATCAATGTAGAAAGTAATCAATCGAAAAACGAAAATAAAAAACTATGTAAATTTGAACAAGGAAATAGTAAGTAGTATGTTCGACAATTAATCTAAAAAAATAACGACCATATCTTGAAGGTTTTGTATAGTAATAAATGACGTTATTTCTCTAATGAGTTTGTTAGAACATTTCTAATTGTTTATGCATATTTTGATCTATTATGAATATATGAGTTCTGGATACCTTGTCAACAAGAAGTAAGACATTTTTATTATTATTATACTTTTTTCCTATTTTTGTGTTAAATTTAATATCTCGACTTTGTATACATTAGAATGTATAAAATTTAAATTACTTGTATCGTTATGTGTTTATTTGTTCATTTTGTTTAAATGTCTGGAAACTGAAGAAGAACTCAACATGTTTGATTATACAGATAATTTCACCACAAATCAAGTATGATTAGTTAAATGTTAAATTTATCATTTGATGTGTGTAAATATGAAATTTAATTTTTTTAACGTTGAAATACTGGTTTTTTGTAGTAGAGATTCACTGTGTGATTGGGTTCAGACGTTTGGGAAGGAGTTTGGTTTGATTATTGTTGTGACACACTCTGAGTTGGGTGGAGATAGATGTAAGCCTAGAATACATTTTGGATGTGAACGAGGTGGAAAATATAGAAAGCATAAAAGTCATTTTAATCCTGAACCAAAACGAAAAAGGTCTACTGGACTACATAATCACCCCCAACGCAATATTTAGAAGGACATCTTTATGTGGCAAGATTATCAAGTGAAGAAGAGAAAATTTTAATAGACATGTCAAGAAGCTTAGTGAAATCGAGAAACAAACTAATAACTATGAAAGAATGAGATGAAAAAATGTGAGCACAATGAAACCTATCTACAGTGCAAGTGCGAGACTAGATTAATCAAGAAGGTTGGTAAAACATACATGCAACAGCTAATGAGTAAGATCAGAGAACATAATTATCTTGAGTGGCATTGGTCAGATGCAAATGATGAAGTTGGAGACCTTTTTTTTTTTTTTTTTTTTTTTTTTTGGCACATTCGACATTTGTGGACATGTTACATGCCTATCCATATGTTCTCGTCATGGATTGTACCTACAAAACAAACTGGTATCGACGACCTCTTTTTGAGATTGTCGGGATTACTTCTACTGGAATGACTTTTTGTATTGCTTTTGTGTTCATGAAATCTAAGCATGAAGCTAATTATACATGGGTGATGGAGAAGTTAAAAACATTGATGAAACATGATATCTTGCCTTATGTTATTGTCACGGATCGAGAGTTGGGTCTTATTCAAGCAATTGAAGTTTTTTTGCCAAACACCAAAAATATCTTGTACACGTGCATATATCTAAAAATGTTTTCGCCAACACAAAAAAGGTTTTCAAGTCAAAAGAGAATGGGATACTTTCTGTACAAGTTGGAGCAGTCTAGTTGCATCTACCACGGACGATGAATATGAACATTTGACCAAAAAACCTTTCTCTTGAGGTATTGGAATATGTTCAAGTATCTTTGTTGAGTAAATACAAGGAAAACTTTTTTGGTGCTTGGACAAATAATATTATGCACTTTGGTAATACCACAACAAATAGGTAATTCTTTTTTAACTATTAATAATTTACTTATGCTTAAATATGATTTTTTACGATATTCTGGACAAAATAACTTATAACATATTTAATATTATATTTCTCTACTTGTTCAAAAGGGAATTGAGAGTGCACATTCTAAATTGAAGAAACACCTTGGATAATCACAGAGTAATTTTGAAACTTCATGGAAAGTTATACACTATCTTATGGAATTGCAATTTACGGAGATAAGGGCTTCATTTGACCAGATCATGAACCTAGTTCAGCATAATTTTAAACGTAACATTTTCAAAGAGTAGCGGGGTTTGATTTCCAAGAATGCAATGATTCTTATTTTAGAAGAGTCAAAGCAAGCAGAGCGCATTGGCTTAGATCATAGTGCTTGTCGTTGCAATCTAAGGTCCACACATGGGTTGCCATGTACAGGTGAGATTTCAAAATACATAGTAACAAATTGCCCAATTCCATTATTTGATGTTCACCCTCATTGGAGAAAACTAGACATGTTGGTTCCATCAAATGACACTTCATTAAATATTGAGGTTGAGTTGAATAATATTCGATGAGTTTTTAGTGCATGTGATGATACAGGAAAATTATTCTTCAAAAAGAAGTTAAGAGAAATGTATGAACCGTGTACCACTTCTTTGAGCAGCCTATTGAAATGGATAAAACAAAAGGTTGACCATCATCCAAGGTCGATGCTTCCACCAAAAGAGATCCTTCATATTTTGAAATTATTGAGTCAAGTACTTCTGCAACAACTAGCTCTGTCAAAGTTCTAAATAAGATAAAATTTATGGCTCGACATCGTTCTATGTATAGCTGTGAACAATATCTAGAAAGTTTCCCCGATAATATCAAAGAGTGCAGTTTTAACATTGTCGATGTCAAGTCCGATGGCCATTATGGTTTTAGGGCAGTGGCTAATTCACTTGGATTTGGTGAAGAAGCTTGGTATCAAATTCGACAGGACCTTTTTCGTGAATTGAATTTGAATTGCAAGTCTTATGAGAAATTATATTGTAGCAATGACCAAGTGAAAGAAATGTTCCATATTTTGAACTACTTTAATACTGATGCACCGCTTGATCGATGGATGACAATCCCTGACATGGGTCGTTTGATAGCATCTCGGTACAATGTTGTGCTTATTCATGTATAATCCATACAATGTTTGACATTCTTACCATTGCGCTCTCCACCGCTTCCATATGCAAATCATAAGATTATTTTTTTGGGTTTTGTGAGTAGGGAATTACACATAAATTCCCTCTCTAATTAACCCCACAGGAATTTTTATGTTCAAGCAATAATTGAGCCAACAAGAAAATAAAACAACAACGCAAATTTAGGACCGCCAATCTTTTTCACTATATAATAAATTGTTATAATTATATAGACTTTGCACTTACCAAACCCCCCAAGTATTGTAGGAAAAATAACTAAGTTTTACCACATCTACAAATTTCTATTTCTTTGTACTATTGGAATTACACACCAATTCTCTCTCTAATTAACCCCTCAAGAACTTTTGATATTCAAGAAATAATTGAGCCAACAAGAAAATAAAACAACAACGCAAAATTTACAGACTGTCAAAGCTTTTCACTATTTAATAAATTGTTACAATTATATAGAATTTGCATTTACCAAACCCCCAAGTATTGTAGAAAAAATAATCAAACTTTACCACATCTACCAATTTCTACTTCTTTGTACAACCCACAAAGAACTTAAAAAAAACCAAGATGCTAGACCACATTTTTTTTTCACAAAACTCTCTAACTGCTAGGGATTGCGGATGGCATCAACTTGCTGCAGGAAAGTGGTTGACAGCTACATGCTGCAGAGGGCTAGGGATTGCGGACGACACCAACTTGCTGCAGGAGACTGGGGGTTGCGGACGACATCCCTAGATGAGAAAGGATCAAGGTCTCGTAGGAGAAAAGTGCTCTGATACCATATAAATTCTTAAATATGTATTTTTGATTAATTGTAATTTGTGCCATACATCAATATATATAATACAAAGTGTAATCCTAACTATAGTAAAATACTAGCACATAAGGTAGTACAATTATACAAGGAAACTAATTGCTATAATATTTTATCGTGGAGAATCTTGATTCGCCTTATTCCCTTGATTGGCGGTGGATTCAGATTCCTTGCGATCACATTCCATAATACTCTACAACAAAAGATAATAATACGTGCATTTATATAAAACAAATCATGTCATGGCTATATTTCACTTCGACGTGGACTGTGGAATTGGTTTCCTTGGTCAATTGCTCTTCTCAAGATTTAATCCACTTAAGACACGTAATCAATAGCAACAAATTCCATAATTTGCTTTCCATTAGGATTCGTATCCTAATAAAGTTGAATTACAAAACTTATTCTCCAATTACAATTAATGTCCTCCAACTTTTGAAATTTGGGGCAATTACCAAACATTGTGAACGATAATCATTTTGTTCAGGTTTACTATTCTAACAACGCGTATTCATTTTATTGGTTTGAAGATATTAATGTTGATTTCAATAGTCCAATTCCACCCGGAGCATGTAATTGGTACAAAAATAAAGATGAAGTTGCAAGTGAATGGGAGAGTCCGTATAAAGCGCGTATTGAAGCATTTAAAAAGACGAATGGAACTCATATTGACACGAAGGAGATTACTAACTTGAACTCTCTGTAGTTTGTTAGTTGATTGCAATAGACATTCTTGTATTTTCACGTTTATTGTGTTTTTTACTTTACTTCATTGACTAATTAAATATAGTTGAGTTGTTAACATTCGTACTCAAGCAACGATGATGCTTCCAATTATCAGAACACTTGTATGTCTTTCCTTTTCTTGAGATTTTATTGTGCAAAAATGGTCAGCTAAAAGAATGCACTTGCATGGTAATCTCCCCTCCTGTGCATTTTTTTATATTCAATGGCAAAGGAAAAAATTCACTTTCTAACCACATTTTAGTTCGTGTATTAAAAAAAATAAAATAAAAAAGGGGAACAAGTGAGAAAAGATGCCAGAATTGTGTCTACCATTTATTAAAACAATAAATGTACTATTTTAGAATCAAAGTGATGAATACTGGCATATACAAATTGGTACTTCCCCAAAAAGTACTCATCAAAGTTCTAATTGAACTCCTCCATTACCAAAGCCAAATGCCAATCTTCATTCTTTGGAGTGAAAATAATGTGGTACTCTTTAAATCAATTCTTATAAGCAAATACTCATAAAATGAAAGCTGGAAAACTGAGCATTGACAAGCTTGTTATATACTCCATCCATACAGAGTCTGGTGCCTTCAGTTTAAACATATGAGCTGAAATTCTATTCCCAAATGACCAACTAAACCAATGTTTTGTCTTCTCATCCACGTCACTCTAGTTCTGTGCCATTACTTACCAAAACAAAGAATCACCACATGGGCCTCTACTTTTTGTGAATATAAACTCAAAATGTTTGTCCAGTGTTGCATCCATTTCGCCCTAAACTCAGCTTGAGCCTTGTCGTTTGAACTAAATACCCTATCATATAATTTCATAAACAAATCTCACAGCATGTATATGGAACAAAACACTACAACAAACTTTAACAACTATTTTAACATTATCTCCAATAGCTATTAACAAAAAATATACATGAATAAATACACCAACATCCACCACCATTTTCTAGTTTTAACTCAACGACCATAGACGAGATATGGTAAAAAATGGTACCTACATTAATTCGAAGATTCACTATTAGTTCTACATTGGTAAATCCTACCCGACAAAATAACTTTTCATGTCCATGTTAGTATGAGTGTCACTGAGGGCATAGAAGGAAAAATAATCAAAATGTAGTTTATTACATACATATGATTGAAAATACATCTCAAATGGTATTTTAAATACCCTCCAATTAAAAATATCTTCCTCACAACCAGACTCTTTTCATTCCTGGATTTGAGCAACGTCACCACAGTGTCTTTGTTGTATAATTCTGGTGCTTCCTTGACAAACTTCTAAATTCACAAAATTCTAACCTATTGAACTTGCAAGTAAGCTAGTCAAGCTGTAGTAAAAAATATTATGCATGATCGAAAGTTAGTTTTCGGAAGAGTGTGCATTGAAGGAGGAGAATAGTAATGACGAGTAACGTCATGATTCACTAGTTAAAGAATTTAATAAATTAGCAAAAAACTTGGATAATATCATGAAAATTAGCAAAATATACTAGTGTTGTGAAAATCACTCAAAATTTAAGAAAGACCTCTTACGGTTATATTTTAAAAATTTAACGTTAGTTTTGTAAACAAAATGTGGTTTATTTATCAAAATTAGATTTAATTAGTTGTGTATATATAATGTGGTGTGCTTAGTAAAAATTGTGGTGTAGATATAACCACCCTTTTTAAAAGTAAAGATTTTTAGTGAGAAAGTGAAAAGTTTAGATTGAAATATAAGAAAAATATTTTTTATCGTTTTTACAATTATAAAATAAAATAAAATGTTAAAAAATTTGTATAATAATTAAAATTGACGGTAAATGTGATATTATTAAAAGGTTTGAGGGTAAAAGAATAAAAAAAGTTTCCCCCTTTAAAGCCTTTTAGAATTAGTTTATTTTATTTTAATTTTTTAAAATTATTATACGCATGTAAAATAATTAATTCAAGAAGTATACATTTTTCGTTATCTCATATTAATTGAATGATGTTTTAGAAACTATAAATTATATGAGAGTTACTGATTTTATTTAAAAGGTTTTTAGTAAGAAAGTGAAGAGTGTAAATGTATGAAAAATATTTTTATTGACAATACGAAAAAAAAAAAAGATATTAAAAAATGTATAATAATTAAAACTAAGGGTGAATATGAAATTACTAAAAAGATGCGAGGGTAAAATAGTTCAAAAAAGTTCCTTTCTCCCTTTAAGGAACTTTTAAAAGTAGTTTTTTTTTTTTAATTATTATATCCATGTAAAAAAATTAATTCAAGAAGTACATTTTTTATTTTTCTCATATTAATTGAAGGATGCATTAGAAATTATAAATTATATGAGAGTTATTTGTTTTATTTAAAAGACTTTAAAGAGAAAGTGAACAGTTTAGATTGTAAATGTATAAAAAATATTTTTACTGGCAACACGAAAATTAAAAGAAATAAAATATTAAAAAATGTACATTAATTAAAATGAATGGTGAATATGAAATTATTAAAAAGATGTGATGGTGAAATAGTCCAAAGAAATTTCTCCCTTTAAGGGACTTTTAAGAGTAGTATAGATTATGATCATGCATTAGCTTCTTGTCTTTACACGTTTTATCCTGATTTGTTGCATATTGTAGAATAAAGAGGAATTTTTTGCTATAAATGGAGGCCATGCATCCCAATCCTAAACTGGGTATGGCCGTGGGGATGACAAAATGGCTCTCTAGCTTAACCCGTTCGGCTCGAAAAAAGTTAGGGCTTAGCTCGATTCGTGACTCAAGATTTTGATCCAAAGTTTGAGCCGAGTTTTTTTTGGAGAGATGGGCTTTGGCTCGGCTCAGCTTAACTTGAACCAAAAAAAAAAAAAAAAAAGCTCACCTAAAATGTTCGACGCGAGCTTGGGCATTGAAATCCGATGGAGAGCTCATTTCAGCTCGTTGTATATATACCTTTTCAATAACAAATTTATGAATTTTTGCTATAAAAAAATAAAAAAATTATAAGCTCGGACTCAACTCGGCTTGGAAAAGCTCGAGCTTAAAGCTCGAGTCGAGCCTTATTTTTGGAGACCAACTTTGCCTCAACTCTGGTTGGGTCAAAAAAGCTCGACCCATAAAAGTTCGAGCCAAACTCAAGCCTTGATTTTAAGTTCGCGAGCTTACTCGGCTCAACTCGTTGACATTCTTAATTGCCTATAAATTTCTTCTGAATAGTAACATGATCATTAATGCATACATGGGTAAGTAATGAATCATATTCTCGTGTATATGCTACATACATATAATTATATTTATGTAAATAAATGTTTTGATGGTACGGTGTTCGAGGATATGTGTTTGCGTGTTTATATTTACAACATTCATTTGTATGTATGTATTTATTTATAGCGTTGATAGTTTTCTCCCTTTTGTAGTCTGTTTTTATGTATGTTATGTATTTAATTATGATCTTTTTATCATGGCTATTGTAATGTTTTCGATTTCAGAATTATTGTAGGTAAATTTGTGCATATAAAATTATAAATTTATATTTTGGTGGGAGTCTTTTCTTTTTTGAGAAAATTTAAAGTTTTTATCACATTTTATCCTGTGATTCTTGTAAATAATTGTCCATCATGATCATTTGGCTACTTTAATAACTAAAAATATTGAAACTATTTTAAATTTAATACTCATATCATATATCGTTTAAGTGAGACATGAAACGCACATGCTTACTAATTTCAAATTTTAGGTCCTCCAGTTTCTGACATTCATTCCAAAATCCTTAAAGCTAAGATTAGTAACCCTCCTGCCCTTAAGCCTTAGTTATCGAGAATCTGACCCTTAAAGTTTGGGATCTCGAATTTTTTCTCTTAAACTCTTTCAAATTCATCAATGGCCTAGTATTTCACAATAAATTAATTGAAATAACACTCTCCCAAAGCAACCTTTGTTGTGTTGATTTGTTCATCTTTTGAAATATAAAGATTGGTGTGTTTGTTATTTATGTGAACAGTGATCAACCCAAAAGAAGGTAATTGTTTTAACAAATGATAAAATCAAATCCAATAATAAATAAATGATGATCGTCAAGTTAATCACGTGGACAATGAGTTGGTCCAAAGAGAGGCTTATTGTTTGAAAAATTGATTGTCTCTACTTGATTACCTCGTGAAGAGTATCTTGGTCAAATGAAATATGAATAGTTTCTCATATTACGAAATAAATTGATTGAAACAATACGATGCCAAAGTAATATATGTTGTGTAGATTTGTTTATTTTTGAAATATGAAGATTCATGTGTTTGTTATTTATGTGAACAGTGACCGTCCCAAAGGAAGGTTACTGTTTGGCCAACTGAAAAACAATCAATTGGTAATAAATATATTATGATTACCAAGGTTATCAAGTGGATAATAAGTTGGTCCAACGAAAGACTTATTATTTGACATATTCATTATCAATATTTGATTACTACATTGACAATAGTACTCACAAGTTGATATTTCTATCCAAGGAATAATTATCAATGTTGTGCGAGTTATCTTGTGATTACGTCCACCACTTCAATTTATCATGATTTCGATCCAGTTACTGACTCCGCTACTACAATATTTGTTAACTAATTATATTCATCTACTTAATGAGACGAGCTTTAAAAATTGAAAAGAGAACATTATGATTGTTCTCGATTATATGGATCTTTACCTTGCACTTCAGACAAAATGACAACCAGGATGGTGAAAGAGTGTGAACTTTATAAAATAGATGAACCACATTTAAAGCATGAATATGATAAAGCCACCACGCATGGTGAAAGAGTGCAAAGTATATTATTTTTCAGTGTCTTATCGATGTTTCTCCTCAGGCCCAATAATATGAAGCAATAGAACCCGTAAGCATAGTTGAAGAGCACTTTATAAAAATTGGGTGGCCAAAGAGCTACCGAATAGTGGAAGGAATTGTTGTAGCAATATGAGACGTATAATGGAGTCTATAACCACATTATTGATCACATCTCACCCTTTTTATTTTAGATATGCACAGTAATCATTTTGTAGCACCGTCCTAGAACTAAAAAGATAGAGAGCAGCCGAAATCCAGAACACAAAAAAATATAGCAAGCATGACGTATGGTATAACTGGGAAAATTATCTACGTCCAGACTTCCTCTAAAACCTTTTCAGTCACCTATGATTTAAAACTTGGCAATTCTGTGAATAATGGACTAAATTGAACATTTGTAAAATTCAAGGACTTAGTTGTAATTTTGTATGGTTGATAAGGTAGGTTAGGGTTTGATTGAAAAGAGAAGGTTGAAATTTGGAAGCTACATATCACGCTCGCCTTATGCTCGAGCATGATTTCCAGAATCTTACCGCTAGAATCATGCTTGAATAGCGTTCAAGTGATCCTTAAGGAAAAAGTGATCGCTCGAATCCTGCTCGAGTGGTCGACGGCCAAAACGTGTCCTAAGTCTTTTTTAATCTGTTGAAGTTGATCTTTGTTGCAATCTTCTAATAATTCCATATTTTAATAAATTAATAAATGATATCTCAGCTCCCAAAATCAGAGAAGAAAACGTTAACCCTTGCGTATGAAGAAGCAAAATAATGCATTTATTCAAATTAATTAATCCACATACCCATCGAACTGATATTTATGTCCATCCACGTCATCAAAAAAAAAGTGTCGCACACAACGTATTTTCTTACATAAACGACAATTGCAATTGCTGCCTATGATTATCGTGGCTGGCCAAAATTAAATAACGTGAATGTTTGCAAAAATAAATAAATAAATAAATAAAATAAAAATCATCATTCCATTACTTTTTTGTGAGACTTGAGAGCATTGACAGCCTTGCCCATTGACACCCCTGCTTGTGCCATGACCAAACCAATGTCTCGAGGCTCGACTCTGGTCTCGTCAATCTCGTCCTTGTCCACCTATTCTATGGCATCCGAGGCAGAAGCATCAGGTTTAGCCATGATAAAATCCATATCAGGCATCCTGAATTGTTGTACAGAAGCTGAGAAGGACAATATTCTAACCTGCATTCCTGAGTTAGCCAAGTATTTGTCATTATGTCCCAATAGCATAACCTCATCACAGTGAGAAAAATAGCTGCTGGAAATGGAAATGGCAGTGGAGCCAAGACTGGCATTGATCAAGCCATCTGTACAATTTGTCAAAGCACAGTGATTAATCCAAATATTCCTTGAACCAGAGAAATGGATATCCCATCACTGTCCGATTTGCCTCTGAGCCTCTTCACCCACATGACTTGGACCTCTGACCTTATGATCGTATATCCCGATGGTAAACAATTGTAAAAGTGCACACTATTAATAAATTGAAAGAATTTGAGTATATTTGATTGAAAGTGAAATTGTTTTAAAAAAGTAGTAAAGGTGAAAAATGAATTATCAATTAGAGTCCTTTAATTGCAAGGATGAAATTTGGGTGAAAAAAAAGGAATTCTAGGGAATTGAATTCCTAAGAATTGAAAGTTTAATATGTTTGATTGGTTTAATTTTATAGGTGGATAAAGTGAAGAATTTTTTCAAATTTTGTTATTTAATTGATATTATTTTCCATAGTAAACAAAACAAAGTTTAGCAATTTTAATATTTTTTTAAAAAACTTTTTTAACACATTTGTATTGGTAATAATAATGTTAATTTCTGGAAAAAAAATAAGTTAATTAACAAAAACAAAAATAATCAAACGTAATATAAAAATTTACCTTGAAAACTAATTATCTCCTAAATGTAAAGAATTGTCGTTCCACCGAAAACTGGAATCGTACAGGCACGTGAGCAAGATGGATTTGATTTACCTAGGAAAATTTAGTGTATCAAATAGCAAAATAAAGTGAAAAATGGGAAACAATTTTCCAATTCCAAAGCAAAAACTACCTATCAAACGTGGCATTAAACTCAAATAAAATATTTTCTTTGTTTTCAATTGAAATCATGAAAATTGAGACAAGATAAAATGAAGTTGCACCCACCAGTCCAATTGATCGTTCTAATCCAAAAAGACGTCTCCTGAAGATTCTTCATTCCAGACATTGTAACACCGTCTTCCGCTAAGAACATCTCCAATGAGACATTGTCGAAGCTAAAAAATGTGTCATTTGACAGCAATTAATTGGACTAAATTGAACATTTGTAAAATTCAAGGACTTAGGTGTAATTTTGTATGGTTGATAAGGTAGGTTAGGGTTTGATTGAAAAGAGAAGGTTGAAATTTGGAAGCTACATATCACGCTCGCCTTATGCTCGAGCATGATTTCCAGAATCTTACCGCTAGAATCATGCTTGAATAGCGCTCAAGTGGTCCTTAAGGAAAAAGTGATCGCTCGAATCCTGCTCGAGTGGTCGACGGCCAAAACGTGTCCTAAGTCTTTTTTAATCCAGGAGGTAGCTGTATCTTGGATTAGCAGCGGGTAGATTTGCGTTGTCTAGAAAGGGAAGCTGGATAAATCTAACTTTAACCGAAATTGCTTATTGACACAACCCGCCCCGAATCACCCTGATGGATCTGAGACACGACGTGCGCGTGATGATGGATGCAAGCTAGACGCCAAACCAACCACCAAGGCTTACTATGATCTACTACCATTCATGTGCTAAATAATGACAAATCATTTTATTTCAAAACGAATGGGGGCCCAAGTTGATATTTAAATGCTAAAATTTGAATGAAACAATAACCTACACGTGTCTTACTGATGTGGCTCCAAAATCAACAGGCTCTTTAGGCTTTAGGAACTCAATTGTCACCTATTAAGAAAATTGTGGGAAAAATAATGAGTTGATAGCTCAGTGAATGGAGAATTTCGAAAATAATCATAATTCCTCATTTATACATTTTTATCGAAAATCAAGTTTACATCTCATGACAATTCACTTAATAACATCATATCTTGTCACATCACATCATCAATAGTTTACTATCAGCATAGTCTGTAATCTCTAGGTATGACTATACTCTAACAAATCTCATCAAAATGTACCCACTAAATATAATCTGTAATCTGGTCTGCCTCATGGGCTAGTCTCAAGGACCTCTAATAATCAATTCTAGAACACGGCTAAGATAACCTTCGTGAACTATATCATACACGGTCAAACCGTCTCAGGGTAATATCATACCCGGTCAAGACTCCTCAGTGCAGTATAGAACACAGTCAAATAATCACATTACTTTTCACAAATAATCATTTCACAATCTTTGTAGTTTCCACAAATCTCGTATTATGAAAACATTTCATAATAATCACATAATTGGACAAATAAATCACGTAATCACGTTTAACGTAATTAATCAGCAATTATAAATATTTGAAAATAATTTAGATTTTTCCACTCACGAGTCTAATATATTGGATGATGATTAATTCGTAGGTAGATTGCGTTGATACCCCGTGTCGTCTCCTAAAATGATCATAGTAGGATTATCTAGTAAAAATCTTTTCAACTCAATTCAAAATTATAATTAAAATGACATGATATCTCTTTGACTTCCCTCAGTAATATATTCCCCTACACTTATCAACACACACACATCCATCTGCCAATATATATATATAATTTCCAAATTGCTAATAAAATTACCCAATTCCACTACTTCTCAACCTTTAATGATTACCCAATCCACTAATTAGTCATCCCATTTTTCCTGTCATATATATACACCTTATTCTGACTTCCATAAGTTCACACAACTATTAAATTAGCAATGAAACAGGTTTCTTCCACTGTAAAATCTCTTAGCCACGAGTTGAAATTGAGGTGTGAACTATAACCGTATTTAATGCCTTTCCTTCTCCTCCTATACCTATCTATTTAGGTTAATTTCTCCATTATCTTTTCACATACTACAAAGACATAAAAATTCAAACACTAACCACAGTAATTTCGTTCATGTCCCATTTCTTTCCAATTCATCTAAACCTTTTCCTCAAATTAATGAATTATTCTGCCATTTTTGATTTCCCTTCCTTTCTCTTCAATTTCAGTTTCTTCTTTATCTATATTTCTAGCTCCACCCTAATGTAGATAAATAGAGAAATGTTCTACAAACAAAACGAATAAAATAAAATAAACTAAAATTTCCCAACTTAGCTTCTTTCGCAGCGAAACAGGACATAGACTCCAAACTTCTTCTCGAATTATTTCCACATTCATGACTCAAAAATTTGAAGACTTCATTCCTGTCTCCCCGACGCAAATCTCTCTCTGTTTTTTTTTTTTTTCAAAATGGATTGAGATGGAAAGGTATAATCTTGTAAGTGGTTCACAGAAATTCTTTCCCCATACACTAACCGCCTGACTTGTTTCATCCACTACCGTTTGCTCCTCCAATTGAGAAAAGCAACAATCATCATCTTATTAAATGGATAAGAATTATAAAATTATATTTCAGGTTCCCAACCTTTCATATAGCGTAGGACCAAGTCTTTAACTTCCAATAATGGCAAACTAAATATTTAATTTCCTATTTTCTATCATCTCAACCCTCAAAATCTTGTAATTACAAAAAATTAAGTCCCAATCAAATAATTTGTTCAACTTAAATCCTTATTTGACTTGACCATTGAATATTTGACTTTAACTAAATAATTCCTCGACTTTGACTAGCACAAAAGCGGATTATCACACTTATAGTGGATGCAACTGGCTTGGTCCCAGAGTTTTTTCCACGTTGGATTTCTCCGTCATCACATCGTTTGTTATTTACTGCTTTATGATATTTGATTTGTGGTAATTCAATTTAAGATAATTGGACTTGTATGTTTAATCATCTAGAAACTATTAAAAATGACGTCTTCATTTTAATAGTGACTATTCAACACATAAGTTCGAACTTTGAGGTGTCCTCGAACTTTCACAACTAATTAGAAAAATAATATAATAAACAAACAAAGATATAGTTGATTTTAAGATAAACAGAACAGCAAAACACAACCAAAAAAAAAATGCTACATGAGCAGGGCATTAGGTAGCTACGGAGGTCACATTATCTGTTAAATGTCAAACACATTTCTTTTTGGACAAAGCGTTAAGTGCATTTTGGTTATCAAGTATTGTATAAGAATAGATGGGACAAAAGACAAGATTTTAATTTCTATTTACTATATAATACACTTCAACAAGCAAGCAATAATTATATCGGATAAATATTATATATCATGCCTTGAGGATGGATGTTGTCATAAGAATGCGAGGACTATAACAACAGATGATAGGAAATCAATTTCCTTATAATTTGGTTTATTTTTGTTTTCAAGGTAAAATGTGTAGTTAAAAAGTGAAGAGAGAAAATATGCGGTTAAAAAGTGATTTGATATATTGTGTTGTTTATATATCTGTATATTAATAAAGATAACTGACATTCTGGTCAATTAATTTTGATAAGGATCTCAATTTTGAACTGAATCTAAAATTATGTTTTTATTTTGATTTTTTTGGGAATATTTTCATAATTTTGAGAGTTATTAATTAAGTGATTTTTAAAATTAGTGGATAGTTACTCTAAATTTACGCCACGACCAACGATAAAGCACAAAACTCAAGCGGTTTCTTCCCAAATCCCCACTCCAATCATTCTCTATCTAAAACTGAGTCTACACAGAGAAGAGGACGAAGAGGAGGTGATGGAGCCGGTCGTGGCCAGCAGTCGTCTCCATCATCCGGGCTGATAGTAGGCTTTATGCAGGCCACCACACCCAGTTCGACAATGGCGTCAGTGAAGACTGAGTTAGAGTACTCCAAAATATAATATGCAAAATATAATCTCTTTTTATTGTCATCGAGCATAAGCACAATGGAAGTCAAAATTGATGATTTTGTTGATAAACAGAGATTCTGTACTCTATGCCCTTGGTGTTGGAAACTTGGAGCATGTGCAAATGATGTCATGGATGATAAGGAACTGAAATATGTTTACCATTAAGATAGGTATAACCGAATAAAAAATGATATTTATGTTAGGTTAACAAGGTGTTTCACGAATTTATTCCTGCAGACAACATTTAAAGAACAGAAAAGTAGAAGTTTTTTTCATTTTTTACACTCTCCATCATCTAAAACATTCAATGATGAATAAATCTTTTCACATTGCATTGGCATTTATGTTATCATGCATGCTTTGATTAAAATAAACCTCATGAAGGTTGTTATCTGATTAGGAAATAGAAGGTGTTATAATTGTTGTATCTGATCAGCACCTGCATTTGGGACAAGCAAATGTCATTATCAGATGGTGTGTTTCATTTTGTCAATTATTTTTTTCTTTCTGTTTATTTATTGATTAGGAATCAGCAACAATGGAGATGGTGACAGTGTTTGTGAACTATGGTGGAGAGTGGGATGATAGCAATAGATTTAATGGCTGTTCAAGGTTTGGATTGATGGTACCTCTGTCATGTCTGTACATTGAGTTGCAAGAGATGGTTGCAAGAAGATTGAAAACGGGCACATCTGCCCCTTAGATAATGCATTTAGGGGACCATCATCAAGCCATAAGTTCCCCTGTTATTTGAATTTTATTTTTGGTAATATGTTTTCCGATAGGGGAAAACTGATGAAAGCACATGAAGAGCGGATAGTTGCTTTGTGGCGTAAGCACTAGGAAGAAGAGGTTACTCTTGAGAAGGAATTTGATGGTGAATTCAATAGGTTGATGGAAAAATGCACCCCCACATGATTCAAAGCAGGATGAAAACCAAAGTATGTAGTAGATAATCGAAGCAACAAAAGGATGACTGAGACTTGCCTTTGTAGCGCCCCGAGTTCCGTATACCCGATTCACTACGTCATTTTCTGTCTAAATTTTTCGAATAATATTTTTGCGGAAGAAATAATTGAAATTCATTTTTGGCAACATTAAATAAACTGTAATGGCCGCTAAAATTGAAAACATTTATGAAACCATTTGAAATAGTAAATCGAACCATTAATATTGTAAAGAAATTGCCAATATCATAATTTCTCAAATAAATGAACTTCTCTAAATTATTCGATTGTTTGGAAAATACGGAAATCATTAACGTCAAACTTTCAACCGTTCAACGATTATTGCCACCATCATTCATCGCTCGCCACCGTCTCCGAAATCTGCAAAACTGTTAAAAGTAGGGTGAGTATTTCATGGGGGAAATACTCAGTAGACTCATCGCAAATTAATTTAATTTATAAGATGATTAAACACATAAATCCCGGCTCTTTATAAAACGGGCATTGATAGAGCTTCTTTATAAAACTGCTCTTGATAAAACTCATATTGTGCATTACAGCACGAGACATATTGTGAAAATAATAGGCTCTTTGAAAACATCTCTTTGAAAATAGCTCTTTGAAAACAGCTCTTTGAAAATATCTCTTTGAAAACAGCTCTTTGAAAACATCTCTTTGAAAACAGCTCTTTGAAAACATCTCTTTGAAAACCATATACTTATAAAAACATTTTAATTATGTCAAGCATAATTTCTTTTTGAAAGCATAACATAAGATAGGATTTAAATCCTCATAAACATACAAGAACTTTACCGAACTTAGGTGGCAAGAATTCTTATCATAATAACAGTAAAATCACAGTAAGTTTTCATCATAACATAGGATAAAATCGAAATCCTCATAAACATAAGAATTTTACCGAACTTAGGTGGTAAGAATTCTTATGTAGTAAGTATACCAAGCATAATTTTCTGAAATTCATAGGGATCAATTGCATCATAACATAAGATAGGATCGAAATCCTCATAAGCATATGCGACAGGAATTTTACCGAACTTAGGTGGTAAATCCTCATAAACATATGGAAAGATAGGAATTTTACCGAACTTCGTGGCAAATCCTCATAAACATAGGAGACACAAGAATGTTACCGAACTTAGGTGGCAAGAATTCTTATGTGTAGCGCTACTAAAACTCCGGTCCCCTTAACATATCATAACTTATCATATGGGACCCAAAACAATCTTGGTAGATTGATTTCATAGCAATGATCCAAAAAAAAACATTTTCGTGAAGCATAGGGTATACTTACTTTTCGTAAAAACATAAAGTATATTTTCTTTTCATAAAAACATACTTACTTTTCATAACAACATAAGGTATATTTACCTTTCATAAAAACATACTTGTTTTTCTTAAAAATTGACTTTCACAAGTCACATGACATTCATATGAAATCATAATTTAAATCAATTAATAAGTGCGAGTCTACCTCAAATCCAACGAGTGCAAAGTTGAGCGGGAATGACTTCAATTTCTTTAAATTCTCCGTACGCTTCGTCTTTAGCCAATAAGTCACTTTAGTCTATCGAATATATAGTTCAAAATGATAAATTATAATTTGAGGACTAAAATTGATGTTTTGAAAGTTGAGGGACTAAAATGAATACTTTTGAAAGTTCAGGGACTAAAATAGATACTTTGAAAGTTGAGGGATTAAATTGAATACTTTTGATAGTTGAGGAACTCAAATGAATACTTTTGAAACTTGAGCTTAAAATCAAATAAAGTAAATTAGCAAGGACTGAAATGATAAGTTTAAAAGCTGAAAGGACTGAAATAAAACCTTTTAAAACTTAAGGGCTGAAATTATAAGTTTTTAAAACTATAAGGACTGATTTGAATTAACTTTAAAACTTGAGGGGCTAACATTGCAATTTCTGAAAATTAAATATAAAAATCAGATTTCTCTCATTATTCCATTTTCTTACACAGAGAGAAAGAAGATACGAGAGGTAGGGAGAAAAATGGCGATCGGCCATTCCGACTCGTACCACCGGCGATTCAGCCGGCGATGGTGCCGCCGACACATGGCGACGGGGAAAGTGGGGTGTGTTTATGCGAAAGGGAGGGATTTTGGGTGATTTGGGGCTGGAATTCGTAACTAAACCGAGGCTTGAATCCGAGCTAAAATCATGGTTTTTCCGGCGATTGAGGTGAGGTAAGTATTTGGGTATTCTATTTCTTTGGTTTTGGGTTTTGTTTTGGGTTTTGATTTGGGGATTGTGGAGTTGAAATTTTGGGTCGGAGGTTACGGTGGTGCGCGGACTTGGGCAGTATTGCAGCGGTGGTGGTCGTATCACAGTGATGTTGGGTGCTGGTTTGTTGGAGGTGGATATGGTGACTGGTTGGTTCGGTTGTGGTGAATTGTGCAGGTTGATGGAGCTGCAGGGGTGGTGACAGTGAAAGGGCTGGTGATGCTACCGGTGGTAGAGATAATACTGAAATGGTGTTGAAGGTGGCATTGGTTGTATTTGGTTATTGTATATGCAGGCTGTGGATCTTGGTTATGGCTTGCCAATTTGGTGATGATGATAAATGGTGATTTGCAGTGGTGAGGTTATTGATAATGAGAATGATTTCTGAAAACTTGATGGAATTGAGAATTGTGTGATGTTGAGATGGTTATGTGAGGTTAACTGCGTGAGGGAGATGAATCAGTGTGGGTGGTGATTCTGGTTCAGCTTGGTAGTGGCAGTGTGGGTTCGTGGTGATCTGGACTGTGATTGTGTGGATGTGGAGGTGTCTGATTGTGAGTTGCAGGTGATGAAGGTGGAAATGGATAGTGGTGGTTTTGACATTGATGAAACAGTGGTAGTGAATAGGCGGTAGTGATGGTGATGCTAGGAAAAATTGAAATCGGTGGCTGTGCTTGAACTTGGAATTGAATTGTGTATTGCAGGTGGTGCAGTGAAGGGCAGTGTTGGTTAAGCAGGGACGGTTAGGGTGTGATGACTTTGCAGTGGTTTGGTAGTTTGTTGTGTGTATTGTGAGGAGATGGAGAACGTATAAATTTAGGAAAAATGATGAATAGTTAGGTATGAAAAGGGTGGAATATGGGTAATTCATCATTATGTTTAGTATACACATGGGGTAGGATTGAATTGTGATAGCTTTGATTAATTGATAGTGGTGTTCTTTGTTAGGTGTAATGATATGATGAAGATGCTTTGATTATGGTATATTGAGGTGGAAAGAGTAATAAAGAAGGAAGAAAAATATGTGGGTTCATGATATAATTTTGATAAATATTGGACTAACTTCGATAAAGAAAAGTATTTAAAACTGATATATTTTGGACTGAAAAATGATTTTGAAAATAATACTTTAAATAAATAATTAAAATAATATAATTTTAGAAATTCGGATTTTAATTTAAAATCGAACAAATTCGATATTTCTTGACTTGGCTAGACGAATCCGTCGCGGCGTTAACTTCAAAATAATAAATGAAATAGTAGCGACACAATTTTCTAAATATTAAAATAATTATTTATTGCATAAAAATTCTGGATCGCTATAATCTTACCTCCTTAAAATAATTTCGTCCTCGAAATTAAACTTACTTAATCTTATAATTTCTGAATACTTAATCAGAATCTCTTCTTCTTATCATCGAATATTCTCAAAATAATCAAAACAATTCCTGAATATTTTCTCTACGTAAAATACCCAAACATATCAACATAATATCATCAACTTATCTTTCCAATATTTGTAACCCAAAATTCAGTAAACAAATATCTCCCAAAACTAAGATTCTATACTTAAATGTCACCACATTTCCTGCAAAGTATTTCTTTCACTTGTATATACGTATGAATTCTGATTCAATACGGTACTCATTTTACTTTCCACGTATCATCACATTAAACCAAGATTATCATTATTAAAACAAAATATCAGTACCCATAATCCAAGAAAAATATTCCAAATCTCCAATCAAATCTCCTTTATCGATAAAATTTATCAGCGCATTACTTCTTGTCTCCTCTTTTCATTAAAATAATCCTGCGCTTTCTTGCTGGTCACAACATCACGCGGATTCACTCAGATCCTTTGCGCTTTTAAATAGTTCATGCTGGGAAGAGGTTGAATCATCAAACAATGGATATCATCCTTTCTAACATTCGCAAGTATTATTCCAGTCTTCCTATGAATGATCTGAGAAAGATCTATAGAATAAGGCTCGAAAGATTGAGGTTGCTGATGGCTCATGATATTCCAGAAGATGTTCGTTGGTTGATAGAAGCAAAGGTTCGACTATCTGGTGAATTACCATCAACATTTCCTAAACACATGCCTGGTTTAGGCAAAAGCACGTTTGCAAAGAAACGAAGAGCAAAAAGACTGGGTGGTTGCTACAGATGTGCTCGTTGGAACTGTAATACTCGTTGCAAATCAGTAGGATATTCTTCTACTAATCGGGATGATAAAATCGAATTCATAAAGGGTGGACTGAGTAAGGAGTCTTTGGATGATATTCGACTGACTCTTGAGACGCACCCAAGTGGTTATGTACAACGTGAACTTCTCTCCTTATACGCTCAGTTTAACGAGGACAAAAATCGTTATAGTCTCCAAAATATAATATCGAAAGATCCTGTTTGTCAGTCTGTTTTACAAAATGAGGCTTCTGGCAGTTCAGCAATGATATAAGGTAAATCTTTTTAAAATATTTTGCTGCTTTCTTTCACGCGTTTTGGAAATAAAATATATTTTTTCTTTTCTCGAGGTTTGATAAAGCTGGAAATAAATATATTTTCCTTTCTCGAGGTTTGATAAAGCTGGAAATAAATATTAAATCGCCGAAAGGTGACAGCCTCGATACGATAAAAATATTCAAAAGTGGGCTGATTTTGTCAAAAGTAAATCTTTACTTTTTCAGAATCAATCAAAAAAAACAGTAAATTTTTTTTTTTTTTTTTTTTTTTTTTTTTTTTTTTTTTTTTCCGGCTTTAAATAGCCAAACATATTTCATAGTTCAGGCATCCCAAAATCACATCTTCTTCGTAAGTTTTCCCTTCTTTACTATCAAAGATGGAAGCACCAAAACTTCGACAGATCAAAACTATTTGTGTATTTTGTGGATCAAAAGTAGGGAAAGGCTTCGGTTATCTAGAAGCGGCTGTAGATCTTGGAAAGAAACTGGGGGAAAAAGGTATCACTCTTGTATATGGGGGTGGTAGCAGTGGTCTAATGGGTTGTGTTTCCCAATCTGCTCTTGCAGAGAAATCAAAAGTAATCGGTGTCATACCTGTCCCTTTGGTAGATGTTGCAGGAAAAACACGAGGGCATGAAGTTCAAACCTTATCCATCCATGAACGCATAACTTGTATGCTATATGGTTCTGATGCCTTTATAGCCCTGCCCGGAGGTTTTGGTACCTTAGAAGAAATTTTTAACATTACCTCGTGGGCTCAACTAGATCTCCATACTAAGCCTATTGGGCTTCTGAATGTTAACAATTTCTTTGATGGTTTGTTAACCTTTCTTGATTATGCTGTGGAACAGGGATTCATCTCTCCATTTTCCAGAAGGCTTCTTATTTCTGCTCCTACTATTGATGAACTACTGGATAAGCTGCAGTCATATATCTCAATACAAGATCCAGCAGGGGTTAAGATAGATTGGTCGCAAGGAAGGGGAATCAAGCGAAAATGGAGTCCGGTTAATGTAAATTTAACTCTTTGAATCTTAGAATAGGTGGGGGTAGAGTACGGAGTATTCTCACTCTCGAGACACCCCTCCATTTACTAGGATTTCCTTAATGTTTAAATCTTGTGTGTACTTCAAAGATTCCAGGTGGTAGATTACGGAGTATTCTTACTCTCGAAACACACCTCTTTGAAGGTTTCTTTATTTCCTCAAAAGATCAGAGGTGGTAGGATACGGCTACTCCGGAAACACATCTCTCATTTTGAGGATTATCCCATGCTTCTCTCGTTTGCTTTTGTGTGTTTCATGTATTTCCTTTCCAGTGTGACTCTTGTGTGTTCTCCTTATGAGAAAATAATAAAATCTCTGTTATCATCTACTAAATCTCGTTTGTGATGTAAATGAACTTGCATGTCTAAACTTAATTCCTTTAGTAGATGCTTATCATATTATGCTCTTAATTCCAAATGATAAAATTCTGGACAGAGTCTCCCTTGTAATTTGGACTTATTCCAAACCATAAGCATACTACATAACTCACAATAATAAATAACTCCACATTTGATCACAACGATCTAAAAATATTGAAAACGATTCCAACACTTCAATATCATCAAAATATCCCATAATTCAATTCATAATTCCTCAACATAGAAATTTCAAATCATATTTTTCAATATCACAATATTACTTCCTTCCATACCTTAATTGGCTCAAAAGTTACTCATACTTATAAATATATGCCATAAATCATATTCCCAAAATTTATTCACAAAGCCAAACTTCATAATAAATTTCTCTTCAACATAGAGGCATAATAAATTAACTCAACATAATATCCATTACTTAATTCTCAATAAAATCATATTATTCCCATTATGCTCAACACTCGTTTTCTTTCTAAAAATTTTTTTTTTTTTTTTCATAATCATACATTAAAGCATATAAGTTATGACAAAGCATAACAACATCATTATTTTCGAAGAAATACATTCTTATTTCTCATAAATCATAAGTATCCGAAATACTCTTCATTCTTTCTCATAAATCAATAAAATGAGTTTTCGAAATACTGAAATAACTTTAAACATCATAAACTTCTTTACCTCGGAGTTGGTGGAACGAATGATGGCAGTGGCAATCTTCATCAATAAAATTTTATAATGGAAAATATTTCTTGAAAATTCTTTTTGAAAATTTTTCCAGTCTACAGAAACGCAGACTAGCTCTGATACCAACTTGTAGCGCCCCGAGTTCCGTATACCCGATTCACTACGTCATTTTCTGTCTAAATTTTTCGAATAATATTTTTGCGGAAGAAATAATTGAAATTCATTTTTGGCAACATTAAATAAACTGTAATGGCCGCTAAAATTGAAAACATTTATGAAACCATTTGAAATAGTAAATCGAACCATTAATATTGTAAAGAAATTGCCAATATCATAATTTCTCAAATAAATGAACTTCTCTAAATTATTCGATTGTTTGGAAAATACGGAAATCATTAACGTCAAACTTTCAACCGTTCAACGATTATTGCCACCATCATTCATCGCTCGCCACCGTCTCCGAAATCTGCAAAACTGTTAAAAGTAGGGTGAGTATTTCATGGGGGAAATACTCAGTAGACTCATCGCAAATTAATTTAATTTATAAGATGATTAAACACATAAATCCCGGCTCTTTATAAAACGGGCATTGATAGAGCTTCTTTATAAAACTGCTCTTGATAAAACTCATATTGTGCATTACAGCACGAGACATATTGTGAAAATAATAGGCTCTTTGAAAACATCTCTTTGAAAATAGCTCTTTGAAAACAGCTCTTTGAAAATATCTCTTTGAAAACAGCTCTTTGAAAACATCTCTTTGAAAACAGCTCTTTGAAAACATCTCTTTGAAAACCATATACTTATAAAAACATTTTAATTATGTCAAGCATAATTTCTTTTTGAAAGCATAACATAAGATAGGATTTAAATCCTCATAAACATACAAGAACTTTACCGAACTTAGGTGGCAAGAATTCTTATCATAATAACAGTAAAATCACAGTAAGTTTTCATCATAACATAGGATAAAATCGAAATCCTCATAAACATAAGAATTTTACCGAACTTAGGTGGTAAGAATTCTTATGTAGTAAGTATACCAAGCATAATTTTCTGAAATTCATAGGGATCAATTGCATCATAACATAAGATAGGATCGAAATCCTCATAAGCATATGCGACAGGAATTTTACCGAACTTAGGTGGTAAATCCTCATAAACATATGGAAAGATAGGAATTTTACCGAACTTCGTGGCAAATCCTCATAAACATAGGAGACACAAGAATGTTACCGAACTTAGGTGGCAAGAATTCTTATGTGTAGCGCTACTAAAACTCCGGTCCCCTTAACATATCATAACTTATCATATGGGACCCAAAACAATCTTGGTAGATTGATTTCATAGCAATGATCCAAAAAAAAACATTTTCGTGAAGCATAGGGTATACTTACTTTTCGTAAAAACATAAAGTATATTTTCTTTTCATAAAAACATACTTACTTTTCATAACAACATAAGGTATATTTACCTTTCATAAAAACATACTTGTTTTTCTTAAAAATTGACTTTCACAAGTCACATGACATTCATATGAAATCATAATTTAAATCAATTAATAAGTGCGAGTCTACCTCAAATCCAACGAGTGCAAAGTTGAGCGGGAATGACTTCAATTTCTTTAAATTCTCCGTACGCTTCGTCTTTAGCCAATAAGTCACTTTAGTCTATCGAATATATAGTTCAAAATGATAAATTATAATTTGAGGACTAAAATTGATGTTTTGAAAGTTGAGGGACTAAAATGAATACTTTTGAAAGTTCAGGGACTAAAATAGATACTTTGAAAGTTGAGGGATTAAATTGAATACTTTTGATAGTTGAGGAACTCAAATGAATACTTTTGAAACTTGAGCTTAAAATCAAATAAAGTAAATTAGCAAGGACTGAAATGATAAGTTTAAAAGCTGAAAGGACTGAAATAAAACCTTTTAAAACTTAAGGGCTGAAATTATAAGTTTTTAAAACTATAAGGACTGATTTGAATTAACTTTAAAACTTGAGGGGCTAACATTGCAATTTCTGAAAATTAAATATAAAAATCAGATTTCTCTCATTATTCCATTTTCTTACACAGAGAGAAAGAAGATACGAGAGGTAGGGAGAAAAATGGCGATCGGCCATTCCGACTCGTACCACCGGCGATTCAGCCGGCGATGGTGCCGCCGACACATGGCGACGGGGAAAGTGGGGTGTGTTTATGCGAAAGGGAGGGATTTTGGGTGATTTGGGGCTGGAATTCGTAACTAAACCGAGGCTTGAATCCGAGCTAAAATCATGGTTTTTCCGGCGATTGAGGTGAGGTAAGTATTTGGGTATTCTATTTCTTTGGTTTTGGGTTTTGTTTTGGGTTTTGATTTGGGGATTGTGGAGTTGAAATTTTGGGTCGGAGGTTACGGTGGTGCGCGGACTTGGGCAGTATTGCAGCGGTGGTGGTCGTATCACAGTGATGTTGGGTGCTGGTTTGTTGGAGGTGGATATGGTGACTGGTTGGTTCGGTTGTGGTGAATTGTGCAGGTTGATGGAGCTGCAGGGGTGGTGACAGTGAAAGGGCTGGTGATGCTACCGGTGGTAGAGATAATACTGAAATGGTGTTGAAGGTGGCATTGGTTGTATTTGGTTATTGTATATGCAGGCTGTGGATCTTGGTTATGGCTTGCCAATTTGGTGATGATGATAAATGGTGATTTGCAGTGGTGAGGTTATTGATAATGAGAATGATTTCTGAAAACTTGATGGAATTGAGAATTGTGTGATGTTGAGATGGTTATGTGAGGTTAACTGCGTGAGGGAGATGAATCAGTGTGGGTGGTGATTCTGGTTCAGCTTGGTAGTGGCAGTGTGGGTTCGTGGTGATCTGGACTGTGATTGTGTGGATGTGGAGGTGTCTGATTTTGAGTTGCAGGTGATGAAGGTGGAAATGGATAGTGGTGGTTTTGACATTGATGAAACAGTGGTAGTGAATAGGCGGTAGTGATGGTGATGCTAGGAAAAATTGAAATCGGTGGCTGTGCTTGAACTTGGAATTGAATTGTGTATTGCAGGTGGTGCAGTGAAGGGCAGTGTTGGTTAAGCAGGGACGGTTAGGGTGTGATGACTTTGCAGTGGTTTGGTAGTTTGTTGTGTGTATTGTGAGGAGATGGAGAACGTATAAATTTAGGAAAAATGATGAATAGTTAGGTATGAAAAGGGTGGAATATGGGTAATTCATCATTATGTTTAGTATACACATGGGGTAGGATTGAATTGTGATAGCTTTGATTAATTGATAGTGGTGTTCTTTGTTAGGTGTAATGATATGATGAAGATGCTTTGATTATGGTATATTGAGGTGGAAAGAGTAATAAAGAAGGAAGAAAAATATGTGGGTTCATGATATAATTTTGATAAATATTGGACTAACTTCGATAAAGAAAAGTATTTAAAACTGATATATTTTGGACTGAAAAATGATTTTGAAAATAATACTTTAAATAAATAATTAAAATAATATAATTTTAGAAATTCGGATTTTAATTTAAAATCGAACAAATTCGATATTTCTTGACTTGGCTAGACGAATCCGTCGCGGCGTTAACTTCAAAATAATAAATGAAATAGTAGCGACACAATTTTCTAAATATTAAAATAATTATTTATTGCATAAAAATTCTGGATCGCTATAATCTTACCTCCTTAAAATAATTTCGTCCTCGAAATTAAACTTACTTAATCTTATAATTTCTGAATACTTAATCAGAATCTCTTCTTCTTATCATCGAATATTCTCAAAATAATCAAAACAATTCCTGAATATTTTCTCTACGTAAAATACCCAAACATATCAACATAATATCATCAACTTATCTTTCCAATATTTGTAACCCAAAATTCAGTAAACAAATATCTCCCAAAACTAAGATTCTATACTTAAATGTCACCACATTTCCTGCAAAGTATTTCTTTCACTTGTATATACGTATGAATTCTGATTCAATACGGTACTCATTTTACTTTCCACGTATCATCACATTAAACCAAGATTATCATTATTAAAACAAAATATCAGTACCCATAATCCAAGAAAAATATTCCAAATCTCCAATCAAATCTCCTTTATCGATAAAATTTATCAGCGCATTACTTCTTGTCTCCTCTTTTCATTAAAATAATCCTGCGCTTTCTTGCTGGTCACAACATCACGCGGATTCACTCAGATCCTTTGCGCTTTTAAATAGTTCATGCTGGGAAGAGGTTGAATCATCAAACAATGGATATCATCCTTTCTAACATTCGCAAGTATTATTCCAGTCTTCCTATGAATGATCTGAGAAAGATCTATAGAATAAGGCTCGAAAGATTGAGGTTGCTGATGGCTCATGATATTCCAGAAGATGTTCGTTGGTTGATAGAAGCAAAGGTTCGACTATCTGGTGAATTACCATCAACATTTCCTAAACACATGCCTGGTTTAGGCAAAAGCACGTTTGCAAAGAAACGAAGAGCAAAAAGACTGGGTGGTTGCTACAGATGTGCTCGTTGGAACTGTAATACTCGTTGCAAATCAGTAGGATATTCTTCTACTAATCGGGATGATAAAATCGAATTCATAAAGGGTGGACTGAGTAAGGAGTCTTTGGATGATATTCGACTGACTCTTGAGACGCACCCAAGTGGTTATGTACAACGTGAACTTCTCTCCTTATACGCTCAGTTTAACGAGGACAAAAATCGTTATAGTCTCCAAAATATAATATCGAAAGATCCTGTTTGTCAGTCTGTTTTACAAAATGAGGCTTCTGGCAGTTCAGCAATGATATAAGGTAAATCTTTTTAAAATATTTTGCTGCTTTCTTTCACGCGTTTTGGAAATAAAATATATTTTTTCTTTTCTCGAGGTTTGATAAAGCTGGAAATAAATATATTTTCCTTTCTCGAGGTTTGATAAAGCTGGAAATAAATATTAAATCGCCGAAAGGTGACAGCCTCGATACGATAAAAATATTCAAAAGTGGGCTGATTTTGTCAAAAGTAAATCTTTACTTTTTCAGAATCAATCAAAAAAAACAGTAAATTTTTTTTTTTTTTTTTTTTTTTTTTTTTTTTCCGGCTTTAAATAGCCAAACATATTTCATAGTTCAGGCATCCCAAAATCACATCTTCTTCGTAAGTTTTCCCTTCTTTACTATCAAAGATGGAAGCACCAAAACTTCGACAGATCAAAACTATTTGTGTATTTTGTGGATCAAAAGTAGGGAAAGGCTTCGGTTATCTAGAAGCGGCTGTAGATCTTGGAAAGAAACTGGGGGAAAAAGGTATCACTCTTGTATATGGGGGTGGTAGCAGTGGTCTAATGGGTTGTGTTTCCCAATCTGCTCTTGCAGAGAAATCAAAAGTAATCGGTGTCATACCTGTCCCTTTGGTAGATGTTGCAGGAAAAACACGAGGGCATGAAGTTCAAACCTTATCCATCCATGAACGCATAACTTGTATGCTATATGGTTCTGATGCCTTTATAGCCCTGCCCGGAGGTTTTGGTACCTTAGAAGAAATTTTTAACATTACCTCGTGGGCTCAACTAGATCTCCATACTAAGCCTATTGGGCTTCTGAATGTTAACAATTTCTTTGATGGTTTGTTAACCTTTCTTGATTATGCTGTGGAACAGGGATTCATCTCTCCATTTTCCAGAAGGCTTCTTATTTCTGCTCCTACTATTGATGAACTACTGGATAAGCTGCAGTCATATATCTCAATACAAGATCCAGCAGGGGTTAAGATAGATTGGTCGCAAGGAAGGGGAATCAAGCGAAAATGGAGTCCGGTTAATGTAAATTTAACTCTTTGAATCTTAGAATAGGTGGGGGTAGAGTACGGAGTATTCTCACTCTCGAGACACCCCTCCATTTACTAGGATTTCCTTAATGTTTAAATCTTGTGTGTACTTCAAAGATTCCAGGTGGTAGATTACGGAGTATTCTTACTCTCGAAACACACCTCTTTGAAGGTTTCTTTATTTCCTCAAAAGATCAGAGGTGGTAGGATACGGCTACTCCGGAAACACATCTCTCATTTTGAGGATTATCCCATGCTTCTCTCGTTTGCTTTTGTGTGTTTCATGTATTTCCTTTCCAGTGTGACTCTTGTGTGTTCTCCTTATGAGAAAATAATAAAATCTCTGTTATCATCTACTAAATCTCGTTTGTGATGTAAATGAACTTGCATGTCTAAACTTAATTCCTTTAGTAGATGCTTATCATATTATGCTCTTAATTCCAAATGATAAAATTCTGGACAGAGTCTCCCTTGTAATTTGGACTTATTCCAAACCATAAGCATACTACATAACTCACAATAATAAATAACTCCACATTTGATCACAACGATCTAAAAATATTGAAAACGATTCCAACACTTCAATATCATCAAAATATCCCATAATTCAATTCATAATTCCTCAACATAGAAATTTCAAATCATATTTTTCAATATCACAATATTACTTCCTTCCATACCTTAATTGGCTCAAAAGTTACTCATACTTATAAATATATGCCATAAATCATATTCCCAAAATTTATTCACAAAGCCAAACTTCATAATAAATTTCTCTTCAACATAGAGGCATAATAAATTAACTCAACATAATATCCATTACTTAATTCTCAATAAAATCATATTATTCCCATTATGCTCAACACTCGTTTTCTTTCTAAAAATTTTTTTTTTTTTTTTCATAATCATACATTAAAGCATATAAGTTATGACAAAGCATAACAACATCATTATTTTCGAAGAAATACATTCTTATTTCTCATAAATCATAAGTATCCGAAATACTCTTCATTCTTTCTCATAAATCAATAAAATGAGTTTTCGAAATACTGAAATAACTTTAAACATCATAAACTTCTTTACCTCGGAGTTGGTGGAACGAATGATGGCAGTGGCAATCTTCATCAATAAAATTTTATAATGGAAAATATTTCTTGAAAATTCTTTTTGAAAATTTTTCCAGTCTACAGAAACGCAGACTAGCTCTGATACCAACTTGTAGCGCCCCGAGTTCCGTATACCCGATTCACTACGTCATTTTCTGTCTAAATTTTTCGAATAATATTTTTGCGGAAGAAATAATTGAAATTCATTTTTGGCAACATTAAATAAACTGTAATGGCCGCTAAAATTGAAAACATTTATGAAACCATTTGAAATAGTAAATCGAACCATTAATATTGTAAAGAAATTGCCAATATCATAATTTCTCAAATAAATGAACTTCTCTAAATTATTCGATTGTTTGGAAAATACGGAAATCATTAACGTCAAACTTTCAACCGTTCAACGATTATTGCCACCATCATTCATCGCTCGCCACCGTCTCCGAAATCTGCAAAACTGTTAAAAGTAGGGTGAGTATTTCATGGGGGAAATACTCAGTAGACTCATCGCAAATTAATTTAATTTATAAGATGATTAAACACATAAATCCCGGCTCTTTATAAAACGGGCATTGATAGAGCTTCTTTATAAAACTGCTCTTGATAAAACTCATATTGTGCATTACAGCACGAGACATATTGTGAAAATAATAGGCTCTTTGAAAACATCTCTTTGAAAATAGCTCTTTGAAAACAGCTCTTTGAAAATATCTCTTTGAAAACAGCTCTTTGAAAACATCTCTTTGAAAACAGCTCTTTGAAAACATCTCTTTGAAAACCATATACTTATAAAAACATTTTAATTATGTCAAGCATAATTTCTTTTTGAAAGCATAACATAAGATAGGATTTAAATCCTCATAAACATACAAGAACTTTACCGAACTTAGGTGGCAAGAATTCTTATCATAATAACAGTAAAATCACAGTAAGTTTTCATCATAACATAGGATAAAATCGAAATCCTCATAAACATAAGAATTTTACCGAACTTAGGTGGTAAGAATTCTTATGTAGTAAGTATACCAAGCATAATTTTCTGAAATTCATAGGGATCAATTGCATCATAACATAAGATAGGATCGAAATCCTCATAAGCATATGCGACAGGAATTTTACCGAACTTAGGTGGTAAATCCTCATAAACATATGGAAAGATAGGAATTTTACCGAACTTCGTGGCAAATCCTCATAAACATAGGAGACACAAGAATGTTACCGAACTTAGGTGGCAAGAATTCTTATGTGTAGCGCTACTAAAACTCCGGTCCCCTTAACATATCATAACTTATCATATGGGACCCAAAACAATCTTGGTAGATTGATTTCATAGCAATGATCCAAAAAAAAACATTTTCGTGAAGCATAGGGTATACTTACTTTTCGTAAAAACATAAAGTATATTTTCTTTTCATAAAAACATACTTACTTTTCATAACAACATAAGGTATATTTACCTTTCATAAAAACATACTTGTTTTTCTTAAAAATTGACTTTCACAAGTCACATGACATTCATATGAAATCATAATTTAAATCAATTAATAAGTGCGAGTCTACCTCAAATCCAACGAGTGCAAAGTTGAGCGGGAATGACTTCAATTTCTTTAAATTCTCCGTACGCTTCGTCTTTAGCCAATAAGTCACTTTAGTCTATCGAATATATAGTTCAAAATGATAAATTATAATTTGAGGACTAAAATTGATGTTTTGAAAGTTGACGGACTAAAATGAATACTTTTGAAAGTTCAGGGACTAAAATAGATACTTTGAAAGTTGAGGGATTAAATTGAATACTTTTGATAGTTGAGGAACTCAAATGAATACTTTTGAAACTTGAGCTTAAAATCAAATAAAGTAAATTAGCAAGGACTGAAATGATAAGTTTAAAAGCTGAAAGGACTGAAATAAAACCTTTTAAAACTTAAGGGCTGAAATTATAAGTTTTTAAAACTATAAGGACTGATTTGAATTAACTTTAAAACTTGAGGGGCTAACATTGCAATTTCTGAAAATTAAATATAAAAATCAGATTTCTCTCATTATTCCATTTTCTTACACAGAGAGAAAGAAGATACGAGAGGTAGGGAGAAAAATGGCGATCGGCCATTCCGACTCGTACCACCGGCGATTCAGCCGGCGATGGTGCCGCCGACACATGGCGACGGGGAAAGTGGGGTGTGTTTATGCGAAAGGGAGGGATTTTGGGTGATTTGGGGCTGGAATTCGTAACTAAACCGAGGCTTGAATCCGAGCTAAAATCATGGTTTTTCCGGCGATTGAGGTGAGGTAAGTATTTGGGTATTCTATTTCTTTGGTTTTGGGTTTTGTTTTGGGTTTTGATTTGGGGATTGTGGAGTTGAAATTTTGGGTCGGAGGTTACGGTGGTGCGCGGACTTGGGCAGTATTGCAGCGGTGGTGGTCGTATCACAGTGATGTTGGGTGCTGGTTTGTTGGAGGTGGATATGGTGACTGGTTGGTTCGGTTGTGGTGAATTGTGCAGGTTGATGGAGCTGCAGGGGTGGTGACAGTGAAAGGGCTGGTGATGCTACCGGTGGTAGAGATAATACTGAAATGGTGTTGAAGGTGGCATTGGTTGTATTTGGTTATTGTATATGCAGGCTGTGGATCTTGGTTATGGCTTGCCAATTTGGTGATGATGATAAATGGTGATTTGCAGTGGTGAGGTTATTGATAATGAGAATGATTTCTGAAAACTTGATGGAATTGAGAATTGTGTGATGTTGAGATGGTTATGTGAGGTTAACTGCGTGAGGGAGATGAATCAGTGTGGGTGGTGATTCTGGTTCAGCTTGGTAGTGGCAGTGTGGGTTCGTGGTGATCTGGACTGTGATTGTGTGGATGTGGAGGTGTCTGATTTTGAGTTGCAGGTGATGAAGGTGGAAATGGATAGTGGTGGTTTTGACATTGATGAAACAGTGGTAGTGAATAGGCGGTAGTGATGGTGATGCTAGGAAAAATTGAAATCGGTGGCTGTGCTTGAACTTGGAATTGAATTGTGTATTGCAGGTGGTGCAGTGAAGGGCAGTGTTGGTTAAGCAGGGACGGTTAGGGTGTGATGACTTTGCAGTGGTTTGGTAGTTTGTTGTGTGTATTGTGAGGAGATGGAGAACGTATAAATTTAGGAAAAATGATGAATAGTTAGGTATGAAAAGGGTGGAATATGGGTAATTCATCATTATGTTTAGTATACACATGGGGTAGGATTGAATTGTGATAGCTTTGATTAATTGATAGTGGTGTTCTTTGTTAGGTGTAATGATATGATGAAGATGCTTTGATTATGGTATATTGAGGTGGAAAGAGTAATAAAGAAGGAAGAAAAATATGTGGGTTCATGATATAATTTTGATAAATATTGGACTAACTTCGATAAAGAAAAGTATTTAAAACTGATATATTTTGGACTGAAAAATGATTTTGAAAATAATACTTTAAATAAATAATTAAAATAATATAATTTTAGAAATTCGGATTTTAATTTAAAATCGAACAAATTCGATATTTCTTGACTTGGCTAGACGAATCCGTCGCGGCGTTAACTTCAAAATAATAAATGAAATAGTAGCGACACAATTTTCTAAATATTAAAATAATTATTTATTGCATAAAAATTCTGGATCGCTATAATCTTACCTCCTTAAAATAATTTCGTCCTCGAAATTAAACTTACTTAATCTTATAATTTCTGAATACTTAATCAGAATCTCTTCTTCTTATCATCGAATATTCTCAAAATAATCAAAACAATTCCTGAATATTTTCTCTACGTAAAATACCCAAACATATCAACATAATATCATCAACTTATCTTTCCAATATTTGTAACCCAAAATTCAGTAAACAAATATCTCCCAAAACTAAGATTCTATACTTAAATGTCACCACATTTCCTGCAAAGTATTTCTTTCACTTGTATATACGTATGAATTCTGATTCAATACGGTACTCATTTTACTTTCCACGTATCATCACATTAAACCAAGATTATCATTATTAAAACAAAATATCAGTACCCATAATCCAAGAAAAATATTCCAAATCTCCAATCAAATCTCCTTTATCGATAAAATTTATCAGCGCATTACTTCTTGTCTCCTCTTTTCATTAAAATAATCCTGCGCTTTCTTGCTGGTCACAACATCACGCGGATTCACTCAGATCCTTTGCGCTTTTAAATAGTTCATGCTGGGAAGAGGTTGAATCATCAAACAATGGATATCATCCTTTCTAACATTCGCAAGTATTATTCCAGTCTTCCTATGAATGATCTGAGAAAGATCTATAGAATAAGGCTCGAAAGATTGAGGTTGCTGATGGCTCATGATATTCCAGAAGATGTTCGTTGGTTGATAGAAGCAAAGGTTCGACTATCTGGTGAATTACCATCAACATTTCCTAAACACATGCCTGGTTTAGGCAAAAGCACGTTTGCAAAGAAACGAAGAGCAAAAAGACTGGGTGGTTGCTACAGATGTGCTCGTTGGAACTGTAATACTCGTTGCAAATCAGTAGGATATTCTTCTACTAATCGGGATGATAAAATCGAATTCATAAAGGGTGGACTGAGTAAGGAGTCTTTGGATGATATTCGACTGACTCTTGAGACGCACCCAAGTGGTTATGTACAACGTGAACTTCTCTCCTTATACGCTCAGTTTAACGAGGACAAAAATCGTTATAGTCTCCAAAATATAATATCGAAAGATCCTGTTTGTCAGTCTGTTTTACAAAATGAGGCTTCTGGCAGTTCAGCAATGATATAAGGTAAATCTTTTTAAAATATTTTGCTGCTTTCTTTCACGCGTTTTGGAAATAAAATATATTTTTTCTTTTCTCGAGGTTTGATAAAGCTGGAAATAAATATATTTTCCTTTCTCGAGGTTTGATAAAGCTGGAAATAAATATTAAATCGCCGAAAGGTGACAGCCTCGATACGATAAAAATATTCAAAAGTGGGCTGATTTTGTCAAAAGTAAATCTTTACTTTTTCAGAATCAATCAAAAAAAACAGTAAATTTTTTTTTTTTTTTTTTTTTTTTTTTTTTTTCCGGCTTTAAATAGCCAAACATATTTCATAGTTCAGGCATCCCAAAATCACATCTTCTTCGTAAGTTTTCCCTTCTTTACTATCAAAGATGGAAGCACCAAAACTTCGACAGATCAAAACTATTTGTGTATTTTGTGGATCAAAAGTAGGGAAAGGCTTCGGTTATCTAGAAGCGGCTGTAGATCTTGGAAAGAAACTGGGGGAAAAAGGTATCACTCTTGTATATGGGGGTGGTAGCAGTGGTCTAATGGGTTGTGTTTCCCAATCTGCTCTTGCAGAGAAATCAAAAGTAATCGGTGTCATACCTGTCCCTTTGGTAGATGTTGCAGGAAAAACACGAGGGCATGAAGTTCAAACCTTATCCATCCATGAACGCATAACTTGTATGCTATATGGTTCTGATGCCTTTATAGCCCTGCCCGGAGGTTTTGGTACCTTAGAAGAAATTTTTAACATTACCTCGTGGGCTCAACTAGATCTCCATACTAAGCCTATTGGGCTTCTGAATGTTAACAATTTCTTTGATGGTTTGTTAACCTTTCTTGATTATGCTGTGGAACAGGGATTCATCTCTCCATTTTCCAGAAGGCTTCTTATTTCTGCTCCTACTATTGATGAACTACTGGATAAGCTGCAGTCATATATCTCAATACAAGATCCAGCAGGGGTTAAGATAGATTGGTCGCAAGGAAGGGGAATCAAGCGAAAATGGAGTCCGGTTAATGTAAATTTAACTCTTTGAATCTTAGAATAGGTGGGGGTAGAGTACGGAGTATTCTCACTCTCGAGACACCCCTCCATTTACTAGGATTTCCTTAATGTTTAAATCTTGTGTGTACTTCAAAGATTCCAGGTGGTAGATTACGGAGTATTCTTACTCTCGAAACACACCTCTTTGAAGGTTTCTTTATTTCCTCAAAAGATCAGAGGTGGTAGGATACGGCTACTCCGGAAACACATCTCTCATTTTGAGGATTATCCCATGCTTCTCTCGTTTGCTTTTGTGTGTTTCATGTATTTCCTTTCCAGTGTGACTCTTGTGTGTTCTCCTTATGAGAAAATAATAAAATCTCTGTTATCATCTACTAAATCTCGTTTGTGATGTAAATGAACTTGCATGTCTAAACTTAATTCCTTTAGTAGATGCTTATCATATTATGCTCTTAATTCCAAATGATAAAATTCTGGACAGAGTCTCCCTTGTAATTTGGACTTATTCCAAACCATAAGCATACTACATAACTCACAATAATAAATAACTCCACATTTGATCACAACGATCTAAAAATATTGAAAACGATTCCAACACTTCAATATCATCAAAATATCCCATAATTCAATTCATAATTCCTCAACATAGAAATTTCAAATCATATTTTTCAATATCACAATATTACTTCCTTCCATACCTTAATTGGCTCAAAAGTTACTCATACTTATAAATATATGCCATAAATCATATTCCCAAAATTTATTCACAAAGCCAAACTTCATAATAAATTTCTCTTCAACATAGAGGCATAATAAATTAACTCAACATAATATCCATTACTTAATTCTCAATAAAATCATATTATTCCCATTATGCTCAACACTCGTTTTCTTTCTAAAAATTTTTTTTTTTTTTCATAATCATACATTAAAGCATATAAGTTATGACAAAGCATAACAACATCATTATTTTCGAAGAAATACATTCTTATTTCTCATAAATCATAAGTATCCGAAATACTCTTCATTCTTTCTCATAAATCAATAAAATGAGTTTTCGAAATACTGAAATAACTTTAAACATCATAAACTTCTTTACCTCGGAGTTGGTGGAACGAATGATGGCAGTGGCAATCTTCATCAATAAAATTTTATAATGGAAAATATTTCTTGAAAATTCTTTTTGAAAATTTTTCCAGTCTACAGAAACGCAGACTAGCTCTGATACCAACTTGTAGCGCCCCGAGTTCCGTATACCCGATTCACTACGTCATTTTCTGTCTAAATTTTTCGAATAATATTTTTGCGGAAGAAATAATTGAAATTCATTTTTGGCAACATTAAATAAACTGTAATGGCCGCTAAAATTGAAAACATTTATGAAACCATTTGAAATAGTAAATCGAACCATTAATATTGTAAAGAAATTGCCAATATCATAATTTCTCAAATAAATGAACTTCTCTAAATTATTCGATTGTTTGGAAAATACGGAAATCATTAACGTCAAACTTTCAACCGTTCAACGATTATTGCCACCATCATTCATCGCTCGCCACCGTCTCCGAAATCTGCAAAACTGTTAAAAGTAGGGTGAGTATTTCATGGGGGAAATACTCAGTAGACTCATCGCAAATTAATTTAATTTATAAGATGATTAAACACATAAATCCCGGCTCTTTATAAAACGGGCATTGATAGAGCTTCTTTATAAAACTGCTCTTGATAAAACTCATATTGTGCATTACAGCACGAGACATATTGTGAAAATAATAGGCTCTTTGAAAACATCTCTTTGAAAATAGCTCTTTGAAAACAGCTCTTTGAAAATATCTCTTTGAAAACAGCTCTTTGAAAACATCTCTTTGAAAACAGCTCTTTGAAAACATCTCTTTGAAAACCATATACTTATAAAAACATTTTAATTATGTCAAGCATAATTTCTTTTTGAAAGCATAACATAAGATAGGATTTAAATCCTCATAAACATACAAGAACTTTACCGAACTTAGGTGGCAAGAATTCTTATCATAATAACAGTAAAATCACAGTAAGTTTTCATCATAACATAGGATAAAATCGAAATCCTCATAAACATAAGAATTTTACCGAACTTAGGTGGTAAGAATTCTTATGTAGTAAGTATACCAAGCATAATTTTCTGAAATTCATAGGGATCAATTGCATCATAACATAAGATAGGATCGAAATCCTCATAAGCATATGCGACAGGAATTTTACCGAACTTAGGTGGTAAATCCTCATAAACATATGGAAAGATAGGAATTTTACCGAACTTCGTGGCAAATCCTCATAAACATAGGAGACACAAGAATGTTACCGAACTTAGGTGGCAAGAATTCTTATGTGTAGCGCTACTAAAACTCCGGTCCCCTTAACATATCATAACTTATCATATGGGACCCAAAACAATCTTGGTAGATTGATTTCATAGCAATGATCCAAAAAAAAACATTTTCGTGAAGCATAGGGTATACTTACTTTTCGTAAAAACATAAAGTATATTTTCTTTTCATAAAAACATACTTACTTTTCATAACAACATAAGGTATATTTACCTTTCATAAAAACATACTTGTTTTTCTTAAAAATTGACTTTCACAAGTCACATGACATTCATATGAAATCATAATTTAAATCAATTAATAAGTGCGAGTCTACCTCAAATCCAACGAGTGCAAAGTTGAGCGGGAATGACTTCAATTTCTTTAAATTCTCCGTACGCTTCGTCTTTAGCCAATAAGTCACTTTAGTCTATCGAATATATAGTTCAAAATGATAAATTATAATTTGAGGACTAAAATGAATACTTTTGAAAGTTCAGGGACTAAAATAGATACTTTGAAAGTTGAGGGATTAAATTGAATACTTTTGATAGTTGAGGAACTCAAATGAATACTTTTGAAACTTGAGCTTAAAATCAAATAAAGTAAATTAGCAAGGACTGAAATGATAAGTTTAAAAGCTGAAAGGACTGAAATAAAACCTTTTAAAACTTAAGGGCTGAAATTATAAGTTTTTAAAACTATAAGGACTGATTTGAATTAACTTTAAAACTTGAGGGGCTAACATTGCAATTTCTGAAAATTAAATATAAAAATCAGATTTCTCTCATTATTCCATTTTCTTACACAGAGAGAAAGAAGATACGAGAGGTAGGGAGAAAAATGGCGATCGGCCATTCCGACTCGTACCACCGGCGATTCAGCCGGCGATGGTGCCGCCGACACATGGCGACGGGGAAAGTGGGGTGTGTTTATGCGAAAGGGAGGGATTTTGGGTGATTTGGGGCTGGAATTCGTAACTAAACCGAGGCTTGAATCCGAGCTAAAATCATGGTTTTTCCGGCGATTGAGGTGAGGTAAGTATTTGGGTATTCTATTTCTTTGGTTTTGGGTTTTGTTTTGGGTTTTGATTTGGGGATTGTGGAGTTGAAATTTTGGGTCGGAGGTTACGGTGGTGCGCGGACTTGGGCAGTATTGCAGCGGTGGTGGTCGTATCACAGTGATGTTGGGTGCTGGTTTGTTGGAGGTGGATATGGTGACTGGTTGGTTCGGTTGTGGTGAATTGTGCAGGTTGATGGAGCTGCAGGGGTGGTGACAGTGAAAGGGCTGGTGATGCTACCGGTGGTAGAGATAATACTGAAATGGTGTTGAAGGTGGCATTGGTTGTATTTGGTTATTGTATATGCAGGCTGTGGATCTTGGTTATGGCTTGCCAATTTGGTGATGATGATAAATGGTGATTTGCAGTGGTGAGGTTATTGATAATGAGAATGATTTCTGAAAACTTGATGGAATTGAGAATTGTGTGATGTTGAGATGGTTATGTGAGGTTAACTGCGTGAGGGAGATGAATCAGTGTGGGTGGTGATTCTGGTTCAGCTTGGTAGTGGCAGTGTGGGTTCGTGGTGATCTGGACTGTGATTGTGTGGATGTGGAGGTGTCTGATTTTGAGTTGCAGGTGATGAAGGTGGAAATGGATAGTGGTGGTTTTGACATTGATGAAACAGTGGTAGTGAATAGGCGGTAGTGATGGTGATGCTAGGAAAAATTGAAATCGGTGGCTGTGCTTGAACTTGGAATTGAATTGTGTATTGCAGGTGGTGCAGTGAAGGGCAGTGTTGGTTAAGCAGGGACGGTTAGGGTGTGATGACTTTGCAGTGGTTTGGTAGTTTGTTGTGTGTATTGTGATGAGATGGAGAACGTATAAATTTAGGAAAAATGATGAATAGTTAGGTATGAAAAGGGTGGAATATGGGTAATTCATCATTATGTTTAGTATACACATGGGGTAGGATTGAATTGTGATAGCTTTGATTAATTGATAGTGGTGTTCTTTGTTAGGTGTAATGATATGATGAAGATGCTTTGATTATGGTATATTGAGGTGGAAAGAGTAATAAAGAAGGAAGAAAAATATGTGGGTTCATGATATAATTTTGATAAATATTGGACTAACTTCGATAAAGAAAAGTATTTAAAACTGATATATTTTGGACTGAAAAATGATTTTGAAAATAATACTTTAAATAAATAATTAAAATAATATAATTTTAGAAATTCGGATTTTAATTTAAAATCGAACAAATTCGATATTTCTTGACTTGGCTAGACGAATCCGTCGCGGCGTTAACTTCAAAATAATAAATGAAATAGTAGCGACACAATTTTCTAAATATTAAAATAATTATTTATTGCATAAAAATTCTGGATCGCTATAGCCTTTTGTTTTAATTTTTTGAAGACTTTTAATTCCCAAAGAGAACGTGGCGGCACTGGAAAGTGATGTAAAATTGCGCTTTTGAAGAGAGAGCACCTGATTTGGTTTGCAAATGGAGCCATTTTCAGTTTCTGTGGTACCTGTAGGATGGAAGCATATTTGAAGAGGATATCATTTGACAGATATGAAATATCCATGGTAGTTTGATGGTGTTAAATCTGTGATAATAGAACACGTTAAGAAGTTTTTTGTTCATTATATGCTAAGAAGCAGCTATGGTCTGATTGTAATTGGATTCAATGCACATTGCTGCATTTAATATGATTCGAACTTTCGAAGTCCCAGACAGTAGTATCAATGTTCATTTATCACAGATATGGCTATAGTATAATGAAAATAGCTATCTTAGTGTACAATGCTATAGTCAATGCAAGAAATTTTTTGTTCATTTTTTAGCTAAGAAACAACTGTCAGTAGCATTGTACACTAATGTTATGGCTATTGGCTGTAATTATACTAAGATGGCTACTGACTAAAGCATTGTACACTAAGAAAAACCACCCACACAATAAGATGAAAATGGAAGTCTCGGACAGTGGTATAAGATGGCACCCCATAGACCTTCTATTCAAAACCAAATGTTATGGCTATTGACTAAAGCATTGTACAATGACGGATACAATTATATAATTAAGAAGTGTGAAAAACTTTTGCAAGTCCATTTATGCATTTCTGTAGTTTATGGAGAAAGATAAGCATTTCTTCAACTATGGACAATTTCAGAGCATTCTGAATATTGCAAAGTTCCAAGCTTAACAAGTGGTAAATCATTTGGTAAGCAGATTTTAAGGAATTTTTCCATTTTTCACTAGTGTTTCCATAAGCTGCTGCAATATTGCATCTGTTTTTTTATGTAGATGAAAGTGCCAAAAATCTAACTTCATTAACAAATAACATTATAATAACAAAATAAAGGGAGAATTGAGTTTCTATTTGCACCAAATGGGAATTTCATTCATCTTCAAATTAAAACTAAATGTCAAACAAAATCACCATTCCAGTGGGAATTTGACAAAACAAACTCAACACAAGTCAAACAATTAAGTGATCATAAGGACAATACAATACAAAAAGAGGCCCTCTTCACTTTTACATTAGGTAGAGTTCACCAAAAAAATCTAAATGCAGTGTAGGATAATACAAAAACAGGTCGCAACTCGTTGATTCCATGCGCGAATTGACAATTCCCTCCGTAAGAACACGTACCAGTCTATTGCCATTCGCTGCACAGTTCGATTTAATCATTCCCTAAGTTATGACTCGGGATATTCATGTTGAGGTTATTAGAATATCATTTCCTCAACCATCCATTAAAAGTCAAGCCCACAATATTTGACTTTTAACCAAATCTCAAACAAACATTCTCCTAAAAATCACTATTCATTTCAATTTATTTATTTTTAAACAATATCAAACACACACTAAATATTTTAGCAATTATTATGGTACATGTGTCATTAATGGTATTAGAATTCGTGTTATTCTATTAATGATGTCAATATTTTAATTTATTTTAATGTATAAACTATTTTTTTCATTTGTAATAGTTATTATTCTTTTGATAATTATTGTATTATAGTGAAGTTGAAAAATATGTAATATATGTGTCAAATTGAAGATCTCAACGAAAAGTTTAATACAAGCTAAAAAGTGAGCAAAATGTAAACATATTGTCCGTAAAATCCTCTAAAAGATCAAATTTAATTTTTTTTTATATTTGTTACTTTAATTATTATTCTTTTGATAATTATTGTGCTATTTTGAAATCAAAAAAATATGTAATATGAGTATCAAATCGAAGATCTTAACGAGAAGATTAATACAAGATAATAAGTGAGAGAAAACTGAAAATGTATTGTTAGTAAAACCTTTTATTTTTCCTCAATATCCTATTCATTTTAAATTATATCATTTAAGTTCTATAATACTATCTATAAACTATTTTTTTTGTAATAATTATTAATTTTTTGATAATTATTGTATTATTGTGAAGTAAAAAAAATATGTAATACATGTGTCAAATTGAAGATATCAATGAAAAGTTTAATACAATATAACAAGTGAAAGCAAACTATAAATATTTTGTTGTAAAAACGTCCTAAAAATCAAATGTAAAAGTTTATTTTATATTTTTGTACATTTTCTCAAAATCTCATTCATTTTTGTACATTTTCTCAAAGATAGATTTATGTTTGTTAATTTTATTTATTTATTATATTATATTTTATTTATTTTAACATATATATAAAAAAAGATAAAATAACTTATTTAGAAGAAGAAAGTTCAACAAAACAAATAAATAATAAATAATTTTTTTTAAAAGAGAAAAACAATTTTGAAAAGAAAAAATCATATAAAGATCAAGATTTTCTAATTTTGATTAATTTTGTCTTTTTAATTTTTTTGAATTTGATAATATTTTGTATTAAAATGTTATTGTATTCTATTTTTATTTGATATGATTGTATCATTAACATATTTTCATAAATTTTGATCGAAATTACTATCACAAACATATTTTTGTGCATCGTACGGGTGAATATACTAATTATAAAAAAGGAAAGTATCATAATATTGATGTAAATTTCAGTAAATCAAAGCATCATAGAAGTCGTAGAAGTATCATGAAGGACAAAATTTCATATGCCACAAAAAACTAGATATTTATGTAAGTTGATTATCAATTTTCTTTGAGGTCACAAAAAAAATATTATTGCTCACATTTTCGCATCAGTTTTGCATCTCGTTCACAGCTGCCACCGCCCACCACCACCTCCTTCTCTGATCACCATTTTTTTAAGGTCACAAGCAGAAAAATTACAGGTCACAATTACACATCAAGGTCACAGCCGCCGCTGCCGCCACCACCACCTCCTCGTCCGATCACTAAGCCTATGACCACCGTTGTCGCCGCTATCATCACAACCACAACATCGAGGGACCGGCTACACGCACCACTACAAGAAACATCAGCGAATAAGACGAAAATTAGAGACGACGCATTTTCTCGTCGCTGAAACTTCAATTTTTAGAGACGACAATATTGTCGTCGCAGTTGATGTACAATTTGCGACGAAAAATAGAGACGACTTTTTGTCGTCTCTAATAATTAGGATTTAGAGACGACAAATTAGTCGTCTCTAACATTGAGGAAATAGAGACGACTAATTTCAAACTATTAAAGACGGCAAATTTTGTCGTCTCTAATTTCTTGTAATAGAGACGAAAAATGTCGTTTCTATTACCTTTATTAGAGAAGACATTTTTGTCGTCTCTATTACAAGTAATAGAGACGAGATTGTCGTCTCTATTGGACACCAGGAAACGCGAGAAACTTTCCCACTTTATCTGACGGATATTAGAGACGACTCTGTCGTCTCTATTACCAGTCATTAGAGACGACAAATAGTCGTCTCTATTATTAGAAAATAGAGACGACAAATGTCGTCTCTACTAAGAGATAAATAGAGACGACATATTTGTCGCCTCTAATACCGTAATTAGGGACGACAACGTCGTCTCTATTTATCAATTATTAGAGGCGACCAATAGTCGTCTCTATTTCCTGAAAATAGAGACGACATTTGTCGTCTCTATTTTCTAATAATAGAGACGACTATATAGTCGTCTCTAATGACTGGTAATAGAGACGACTATGTCGTCTCTATTTGTAAGTGAAAATGCGGGAAACTTCCCGCCCGAGGAATTGGCGACGACAAAATGTCGTCTCTATTTCCTTTCTGTATAAATTTCATTATAGACGTTTTTCTTGCATTTTCTTGATAAATTTTACACCTTTCCTCAATTTTTGCTCTCTAATTTTACTTCATCTCTTTGGACACTTTCAATCAAAATGTCTTCTGTAATTTTGGTAAGTTATGTACTCAAAAGCTTTTGTATTTTGTAGAGTTTTTAAACGATTAATTAATAATATTTTTCCTCTCTTTTATGTCAGTTTCTAGTGTCTACGTTGTTCTTGGAGTTTAAAGTGGTTGCTTGATAGAAGTTGAAAAGTGAAAAATTTACGTTATTGGTAAGTTATTTTTATTTAATTTTAATTTCTTGTTAATGGTTTTTTACACTTAATTGCATTTGAATTGAACTTAGAGCATCTACAATGTACACGTTAAACTACATATTAGTGAAATAAAGTTAGATGTTGAAAAATGGTGTACAATTTGATAAGTTAAATTACATGTTAAGTGAATTTTTTTTTTAACACATGTTAACTATTTTGTTAAATTTGGCTAGCAATTTAGTGGATAACATGACAATGTTAAATTGAAAAATTCCCCAAAAATCTTATTCTTTTTTCTTTTGTTCTTTAAATTTTTTAATATTCATAAATAAAATAATTTTTTTTATTTCATATTATATAATTTAATTCAATCTTCAAAATGATTACCATATTAAAATTTAAATTTCCCTATTTTAAAAATAAAATAGAATTTTACCCGTGCGATGCACGGAAGTTATTATCCACAATATCGATTTCAATAAGTATTCGTAAAATTTTAGTGCTTATACATAATCAACACATATATAAATGCATAAAAAAGAATTCTCTATTAAAAATTTATTAGAATTTAAAAAATAATATAAGAGTAATTCAAATTATTAAAAAATTCTTTGAATAGTAAAAGTCAATTTATATATTTAAATAATAAATTATTATTGATTTCAATAATTTCTATGAATTATTAATAACTTCATTGAAAATGTAAATTTAGTAGTATATGAATTGTATATCATATTTGATATAATATTATGTGGCATGAATATTGATGCATGTGAAAGGTATTAGCATATTTCTCATAACTTTTACAATTTCCTATCGTATTTGAAGTACTTTTTAATTTTCATTCAAAAACATCAATCACAATAATTCAAAAAGAAATAGTCAAAATATTTGAATTTAACCAATAAAACTTTATTTGAAAAAATAGGTAGTCAAAATAATAATTTTGAAAATCTAGCAATTATCATGATACGACAATCGAGTAAAGTTGAAGATTAAACAAGTATATAGAAAATTATATCCTTTAATCTTTAAATTTTTTATTAAAATTAAGAATGATTAAAAAAATATTAATCATCTATTAATATTATTAACTAAAAACAAAAATCAAATTATTGACTCTTCAATATTAACATTCGTTTAATAACTTTTTCAATAAATTATTTATAAGCAACACTTATTTCAACCACTTTTTAACCACATATTTTTTCAAAACTATTTCTTAACCACACATTTTACATCGAAACAAAATTACAGTTGCTGAACAGAGGCTTAATTTATTAAAATATTTAATAATAATATATAATATATATTTTAGGAAATATGATTTGTAATATTAAAGATAACAAATTATTCGATCATTAATAATTAAAACACTATTTAATTATTGATGGCTACGCATAGGATTTATAATAAGAATAACAAATAAATAAAAAATCAATGCTTAAATAATAATTTTAATACTGATAATTAAAATTATTGACTGAACTCATTCAATACTAATGTTAATAATAAAAATAATAATAATTATAACAAAAATATACAAATAACAATAACATCATATTAACGATGCAAATTCTGTAATTTTTTAATTATATATCATATTAGATGTAATATTATGAGTACAAATTTTGATATTTGTTCAAGATATAAATATATTTATTATAATTTCTACAATTGCCTTACATATTTAACTTTTTCTCCATTGCGGATGCTCTTAGAGTACCGTTTCAAGATTAGTTTATCAAGCACACATGTCCAGGACTGTTTGATATTTATTAACTAATCCTTGAATTGTCCCATTATTGGACAGTTTGATATTGATTAGTGAGTTACGAGTTGTGTAATTCGATATTTTTTTTCCTGCGACTATTTCGTTATTCGCGAGTAGATTTGAGTGGCATCTCCTAAAATATTATCTGGGTGTGGACTGCGTTTAAAGTAGTGCTAGCACTTAGGAGAATAGTAGGGAGATGTTGCCAAATTTTATGCGTGACGTAGAAGTAGTAACAGGAAAAAATGACACAACTCGCTACTCGCGAGTCATTGTTGAATGGTTAAGACCCGTACCATGAATTTTTTATGATTGAAGCGATAAGGGGTTAGCACATGTTCACGTCAATCTAACTTTTCAATTATATGTGCTTTTTTTAATAGTGGAAACGAAGTACATATACATATGGACAAGAGTTGGATAAAACTGAATAGAATACGGGGCAAGTCCATCGAATTTGCAAACGGAGTTGCAGCATTTATAAGAATGGCCACGCCATTGGCAAATGACAGGGGAATGATTTCTTGTCCATGCAATAACTGTCTAAACAGAGCAAAACAATTAGTAAGTATTGTAGATGACCACATATTCCGATATGGTTTTTTAGAACATTACGAAAGATGGATTTATCATGGAGAACCAATGGAAGTGCTCGAAGACACACAGATACAGGAGGAGCCAGTAGTTTCGAGAGATGAGATGGCAGACATTCTGCATGATGTGGTAGGGGGAGAACCGATGGAGGCAAGAGCTAACGTTGAGTATGACAACTTGTTTGAGGCATTGCAGTCAGAGTTGCATCCGGGTGTCTCTTCATTCTCGTCATTGAATTTTTTTGCTAAGTTGATGCATATTAAAGTGATGAACAAGTGGACGAACAAGTCGTTCGATGACCTGCTTAAACTATTGAAGTTGGCACTTCCCAATTTAAATTTTGTGGATTCACATTATGAAGCTAAGAAGCTAATGAGTAAGTTAGGGCTTGGCTATGAGTCAATTCATGTCTGCAAGAACGACTGTGCACTGTTCTGGCAGGAGAATGCCGATAAACAGATTTGTCCAATATGCTCTGAAAGTCGATGGTCTCAAGTGGTAGGGAAGCCGTCTGGTAAGAATGTCCCGCATAAGGTGTTACGTTATTTTCCGCTGGCTCCCAGGCTTAAGCATATGTTCGCTACTGCGCATACTGCAAAAAATATGAGGTGACATATTACTGATCGTTCCATGGACGAAGATGAAATGGGGCATCCGGTTGATGGACAGGCTTGGAAGGATTTTGATAAAGCACACCCAGATTTTGCATGTGAAATTCGTAATGTTCAATTGGGTCTCGCAACTGATGGCTTTAATCCGTTTGGAAACATGAGTCAGTCTTACAGCATGTGGCCAGTGGTTTTATGTACCTATAACCTTCCTCCGTGGTTGTGCATGAGGGAAGAAAATCTAATGCTTACTCTATTGATACCGGGCCCGCGATCACCGGGGAAAGACATAGATGTTTTTCTACGCCCACTAGTTGATGAGCTGAAAGAACTATGGTACATAGGTCTTGACTCACACGACGCAGGAAATAATAATGAAATTTTTCGAATGCGTGCAGCACTGTTGTGGACCGTCAGTGATTTTCCGGCAAGAAGTAGTCTTTCTGGGTGGAGTGGACAGGGTTATGGAGCATGTCCAACTTGCAATGTTGATACGCCTTCTGAACGCATTTTGGGGAAAACAGCTTATGTGGGACATCGACGTTTTTTGGGCACTACTCATCGGTGGCGCAGAAGTCGTGATTTCAATGGAAAAGTCAAGACTGGTGAGCCTCCTCGAAAATTTAGCTGTACATATGTAATGCAACAGCTCAATGATGTGACAAGTGGAATTCCAGGGAAGCACCCACAGTTTGGAGGTCGCAAAAGAAAACGAGATGCAGGGAAACTCAATTGGAGAAAGAAGAGTTTTTTTTACGAGCTACCTTACTGGAGCACTATCGAGTTGAAGCACAATATTGACGTAATGCACGTGGAGAAAAACCTGTGTGACAGCTTGCTCAGTACTATCCTATGTGATTCCCACAAGTCTAAGGACACGGACAATGCGCGACGTGATTTGATGGAATTAGGTATAAGACAAGAGTTGCACTTGTATCACGACGGGAGTCGATTGATGAAACCCGCAGCAGAATACACACTCACTGATGCCGACCGTCGAAGATTTTGTGATTTCATCAGATTAATAAAGTTTCCTGATGGTTTTGCATCTAACTTGAAAAAGAACGTCGATCTGAGTTGCAGTCGCATCACCAGACTGAAGTCACATGATTGTCACATCATTATGCAACATTTGTTGGCTGTTGGATGCAGAGCATACTTGAACAAGAATATCTCATCTACCATAGATGAATTGTCAACTTTCTTCAAGAAGCTTTGTGCCAGGTCAATAAAGAAGAGTGACATGGAGAATGCCAAGGAACAACTAATCTTGATACTGTGCAAGCTTGAACGCATATTCCCTCCAGCATTTTTTGACATTATGATCTACCTTGTTATGCATTTGCCGGAGGAGGCAATCTTGGGAGGTCCTGTATACATGCGTTGGATGTATCCATTTGAGAGGTACCTCAAGAAATTGAAGGACATAAGGAATCTAGCAAAGCCTGAGGGTTCCATTGCAGAGGGGTATGTTGCCGAAGAAGCTTTAACATTTTTTTCGAGGTATTTTGATGACATCGAGACACGTTTCAATCGACCTGAGAGGAACGACGATGCTATTGATCAGGGTGCAAGTCTATCAGTTTTCAAGTCGCATTGTCGTCTAGTTGGAAAAACAACATCAGTGACACTTGATCATCAGACAATGAACCAGGCGGAGTTTTACATCCTCAACAATTGCCCTGAAATTGAAGACTATTTGACGTAAATATTCAACTGTAATAGTAAATTAAAGTTAAATTTTTTAATAATGTTTTTCACTACATTGTCACATAACATCGAGCAATTGCACAGGAAAGAGTTTGTCGACTGGTTTCACACGAAGGTACGTTTACATTTTTATGATTACATGATTATGTAATTTATTTTTGAATGACCATTGAATTACCTAATTAACATTGTCATTCGTCATGATAGATCTATAATCTACATCGAGAGACCCCTTTGGCTGTCGCACCGGAAGTACTGGCTCTTGCATCTCGCGCTTCACATAACATCCAGTCTTATCCGGCATGTATCGTTAACGGTGTTCGATTCCTTACTGTTGATCGTGACATCAGACGGATCACTCAAAATAGTGGCGTGAGTGTGCCAGGGATAGGAGGCGAAACATTCTATGGGCAGTTGCAACAGGTACTTCAGCTGTCGTATATTGGTGGCTTTTCAGTCGTGCTTCTCAGGTGTAAATGGTTTAGGACGCAAGGCAAAAGAACTATAATAGAAAACAACATCACAAGCATTAATGTTAGTTCCGAGGTGTTCAAGGATGACCAATTCATACTGGCTTCTCAAGCGCGACAGGTGTTTTATATAAATGATCCTATAAGGGGTCCCAATTGGCAAGTTGTTCAAGAAGTAAACCATCGAAGAGCTTGGGAGCTACCTAAGACGGTTGTTACTGGGACTGATTTAGTCGAAGGTGACACATCAACAATGTTTTCACTGTTCGTGGATCTAGGCCCACTACATGACATCAATCTGCGTCGAATGACCGGTGGGGATGTTGAGGTCTCTATGGATGCCAGGGAAGGACAGTCGGCCGAACAATAGTGATTCAGATTAGATGATGTACAAACTGCATATTATTCTTTATGTTTGCTTGAGAAATGATCAATTTTCTAAAAATAAGTTACATAGTATCACATTTTTTAAAAAATGTGCTAAAAATCACCACTAATATATAAAAGTAATGATAATCTCACAAGTATGGATTTGTTTAATATAATCAACATGATGAATAATTGGAATATTATGATTCGTTAAAATAAATACATTTTAAAACCAATAGCTTTTTGAATACTCAAAATAAAAAATATGAACTACTTTATTCGAGCGCTAACATGAGACCCAATTACTCAGAAATAATTTTTTAAATTTTAAATTTTTTTTTTATATCAAACACAATAAAATTGTTAATTTGGGTTCAGTTCAACATTTTGACTGTTATTGGAAACCAAGGTAGGTGATTTTGATCTTGGTATATTCGGTACAAGTTGATTTCAGGTTATTGGCTCACTTCTCGAGGCCTGATGCTCCTCAATAAATTGACAAAAATATTAAAAAAGTGACAAAAACATAAAAAAGTGGCACTCAAAATGTACAAAGTATTTTTTCTTCTTAAAAATTATTTGAAAGTTTTTTGTAATTGGTCAAAAAATATGGGTATTTGTGTATGTACCCCTAATTTTTCTTTCTTAAAAAGGAAATTAATTATAAAGTTACATGTTTTTAAAGGAAATTAATTATAAAAATACATGTTTTTAAACAACACAATTCTCGAAACCAATTTTTAACAACACACATTTTCTCTCTATATTTTTCAATCATATATTTTACCGCGAAAAATTGAAAAACATGTTTTTAAACAATAAATTTTTAACAAACAAAGCATAAATTATAAAAAATATGTGTATGCAAATTATTATTTTTTTGTTCATTATCTTATTTTTGTTGAACATTATATTTTTACAACTTATTAAATAAATAATTTTCAATTATATATTTCGTCCATCACACGAGTTGCGATTACTAGTCACACTAAACACTCCAAAAAATTTCACTCCCTCCATTTATCATTTGCGCGGGATCAAATTTCAGTAAGGAAAAAAGGACCCCAAGCCAAGACTCGTCTCTGCTCTCTCCAATCTCACTGCCCAAATATATTCTCACTACGCTCTCCGTCTCGCACCCGTATCTGCTCTCTCGCTCCAGTCTACCGCCGCTGAGCTTCTACTCCATCGTGCTGCCACCAGCCTCTCGTCGCACCTCGCCGGTAAATGCTTCAGCTTAGTATCTTGCTAATGTTTACGGTATAAACTTTTTGTTGTATTATTTTATGAGTTTCTTCTTTTGGTACTTAATGGTTGCAATCATTTTTACTTAGATGTAACTGAATCTTCAAGGAAACGATCATTGTAAGCTTATTCTCATTGGGAATTCTAATTCGAGGGTTTGGAATTTGGAAAAAGGAATAATTTAATTGATTATCGTTTTAGGGCTTGCAACTATATGTATAGGTGAGTTAAATTAATGCGGTTAACGGTTAACTATTTTTTTGTTTTTAAGGGTCGTGGGTCTGTAACAGCTAAGAGTAATTTTCAGTTTTTATTTTTTATTGCTTTTCGTCTTGGCCTATCTGGTAAATGCATGTTATGAGTGCTTTTTCTTTAACATAAAACCTGCAAAGTTTTGATATTGGTTCTTGTTCTGGATTTATCTGTCTTGAATATAATTTGGTGCACCGTTTTTGGGTTTATCATATGTTGCTCTTTTTTTAATATTCATATTCTGCAATTTTTATCAATTTTTTTGTGACATAGGAATGCATAGTTGTATTATATTCTGCCTTGGATCACTTCAGATTGTGGCCCTGCTTCCCAATAATTTCTTATTTTTAGGGAAATGAGTTGTTCTTTAGTGAAAATGATACCATAGTTAGTGGGTGACATTCTGTTTGTGGGAAAATGGTTGAGTTATGATCTTCATTTTTGGTTTCCTAAGTCTCGAGAACAACAGGGATTTCAAAAAGAATTTTTATTTGCAATGTTGCTCTTCAAACATGAAAAGTAAAAATAAAAATAAATGATCTTTACAGATACTGCGGACCTATATATGACAGCACAGGAAATAGCAAAATATGGTTGTTGAGGCTTGTGCCAAACGAAAATTGATGGTTGATATGGACGAGGATGATGAGCCCCTAGTATTTAATCATCTTGTTAACGCATGTGAAAATAATACAGCTCGGTCCAAGATTCTGTAGAAAATATAGCTTAGAAATGAGCAAACGAACGAGGCTACTAGAAGCCTCTTTCAGTGCAAAAATTAGGCTTCCAGTAGCCATTTGCTGCAGTAAATTTTTATAAGGTGCTAAGTACCAGATTTCTGTTGATTTTTGGAGGAAAAATGAACTATAAATCTAAGGTTACTAATCACAATAAAAACTGAGTAAATACAAGTTTTTTTAAAAGTATAATAATCCTAAGAAAGGTGAGTAAAGTTTTATTTGGAATTTTCTGTGTTTTTGGTTTGTTTCATGAAATAAATCTGTAGATTCTCCACAGTAATGAGTAACAAAGGTTAAGCTATATGTTCTTATTTAATGAGTTTAAAAATTATGAAATTCTTTCCTATTGTAAAGTATTGTTTTGATTGTTCTCCAATATTACCTTAGGATCAGCAGTGCCCAGCACGTAAAAGCTTTCGCTAATCGATATCTTTCCTGTTTTAAGCTTTGTCTTCTCGTCGTTTACTAGTCTTGACAAACAATGAGTGAGATATGGCCCATGGAGAGGAATCCCAGATGATAGCAGTCGTTGGGCCATGAAACTATCATCCAAGCCTTCATGGTTCGAGTCAACTGCAACAAAAAAACATTATGATTTGTGTTGATTTGTTCTAATTTCTTGAAGATGATAGTTTTGCTTTTTGTGTTTGCAAGTCTCATGCATGTTTAGAAACCATTGACTTTCTTTGTAGTCTAATTTACAATTAATCCATTCCAAGATTACAATCCGTTGATTATTGAGTTGAAAAATGTTCTTCGTGGTTAGGTTAGGATAAAAAGTCTTTGATCAGCAGTATATCTATCAAAATATGACTGATATTATGTCACATGGAGGGGATTCGGGTAATCAGGACCCGGATAGAGGGGGACGTCGTTTGCCGCCTCCTTGCGAGTCAGGTATTTGTTCCTTATTAATTACATTTAATGGTTTTTATCTCACTTATAGAATATTAAAGAGTTTTATTGATTTCGTGTTAGCGCCACCGCCAAAGAGACGTGGCAAGTCTCGAATGCTCAATGTTGAGAAGCGATTCAGGGACAATGGTAGTGTTCCACTACCAATTGAGTTTGACTTGGATACAGAGAGGAAGATTCGTCCCATTGGTCCGAATGAGCTAGAGTTCATCCGCTTCCTGGGAACCACGGTACGTCAATTCATAATTCCCAAGTACTCAGCAAGGAGCAAGGTCCCAGAACATCTAAAGGATCGTGTTCGCGTAGAGGTTGAGGTACGAGATTTTACATTGTTTTAAGGTTTCATCATATTTAATTTATATAAGTTTCATTAAACGTTGAATTCTATTTTATATTCAGTTTTTTTTCACAGCATTATTTCAATATCAAGGGCAATATTGCACAGGAGAAGTGTCATTGGGTTGATAAGGGTATTGACAAGAGCGCTTCTGAGCGCTACAAAGAGTACAAAGGTAAGGCCCACAAATACTGCAAAATACATGGCCGCACAAAACCCTTTGAAGACATTGACATGGTCGAGTGGGGTAACTGTGCAGACTTGTTCCAGAGTCCATCCTTCAAGGTGTACTTAATGATCTATATTTTTATTTATTAATTTATTATTATTTTCATATTTAATTTTTTACTTTGTATTTTTTAGGCTGCGTCGCAAAGGAACGCAGCCAATCGGGCCAAGCTTCCTTACCAAAGTTTGCAGGGGTCCAAGAGTATCGTGGCAACACGCCACGCCAACGTAAGTGGCAAATTGATTGGATTTAGTTTTTGATCAATTCATTTAGATTTCATTCGTACTTAATTTAAGTCCTATTTAAATCAATATTAATATGAATTAATTACGCATTTTAGGTAAAAAATAGTTCATACATCCAGTTTTATTTATCATTATTTTTATTTACTAGTTATTGATTTTTCATTTTTCATTTATTTTTAGAGGGATCCTGTTACACAAAAATGGCCTTCCATTTTGGATACGTGGAAGTCTGTTCATACACGACAAACTGACCAAGGGGAAGTCTGGGTCAGCGAGCAGGCCGACCGCCAACACGTAAGTATTATGTAATCCCGAACATTTTTTTTTTCAGTTTGTTACAATTTTAAATTTTCACTATCGGTTTCTCATTTCATTTTTTGAAAATTTAGTATGAAATGCTCCAAACGAAGGAGACGCAGACACAACAGGCGAGCTTATCGGGGACACAATTCGACGAGCATAATGTCGTCCGGGAGGTGCTCGGAGATAGGCGGGGCCACGTTCGTGGAGTTGGTCGGACGGTCTCCGGCTTCTCCAATTCGGCATCGTCGACAGCGACTTCACCCGCTACTGGAGAGTCAGCGCGTATGGCGGAGCTCGAGCATGAGATGGCCGAGACAAAGTCCGAGCTTGCTCGAGTTAATGCTGTGTTAGCACAGATATTGGAAAAGATATCAGGGTCAGCCACGACCATAGGATGTGGTGTTGGATCCTCGACTCAGGTGGATGCGGATGGGGACGATGACGACATCGAATATTATGAGGACGACGACGACGACTTAGATTCTTAGGGGTTTCTGTTACGACTTTTTTTGTATAAATGCAAATTTCGTTATTTTAATAAGTGCTACTATTTTTTTTTAAAATTATTAATCCGTTAATTAATATTTTGATATTTGTTAATATTAAAAATATTTCAATACTAATTAATAAATGAAAAATATTATTTTTCGTTGTTACAATAAAAAAATTATAAAAGAATGATTAAAAAATATTAATATTTTAATTAATTTCAGAATTATACTAATTCATTATAATTAATATTAAAAAAATTGAATAATTAACGAATATAGTGGTCGCATTAAAAAAAAATCATTTCATTCTTAATCATTTGAGACGACAATGTAACAAACAGAGACGACATTATTTGTCTCTATAGGGTATCAGAGACGACTAATGTCGTCTCTAATAATAGATATTAGAGACGACTATTGTCGTCTCTAAATTTAGGTATTAGAGACGACTATTGTCGTCTCTAATACCTAACATTGTCGTCTCTAATATCTACTATTAGAGACGACGTTCTGATACCTAAATTTAGAGACGACAATAGTCGTCTCTAATTATTTGAGACGACGTGGTCGTCTCTAATTACTAACAGTCACGGGTCTACAGAGACGACAAATGGAGGCGACGTTGTCGTCTTTATTTCCCAACAGAGACGACATTTATGGTTTTAGAGACGACTTTCGTCGTCTTTGTTGACCGATTTTCTTGTAGTGCACACCATCAAAACAACCGACAAACCACCACCACACTTTCACTACACCGTTGTAACTGCAGGAAGCACCCCACCCACAACCTGCCAACATCACTGTACACCTCGTTGCCACGCAGAGGCATAGAGCACATAGGCGACGTCGCAGCCGCTACTACCGTCGTGAACGCAGTCGCTTCCACCGTCGATTGGCCCTGCTGTGGGCATGAAATCTGTGACATCGAGCGAACTGAGAGTGCAGAAGTCGTCGAGCGAAGACATCGCACAAGGAGCTGTGTGCATAGAAACCATCGCACCGATGTCCGCTATCGAGTTGGCCTGCTACAATCGTGGCATCGCGCGATGCCAACGCTTACACGATTAGCTGACGGCTGTGCTTCCATGTTCGCTGGTAGGGGAAGGGGATGTAGACTGTATATGGGGAGTAAAGAGCCAACAATGATGAGGAAATTTTATTAGGGTTTATTATTATATTATTTAATTATTAATATTTCAATTAGAACTTGACATTTGAAATTTTATATTTCCTTATTTTTACTATAATAAATTATTATTGAGAGTATTATGATAAAAAAAATATTTTTCTCTATTTAACTCTTTTATAGAGAGTATAGTATATAGATATAGATTTATTCTATATTACAACCTATTTTATTTTAATTCACATATAAACAAACATTCATTAAAGAAAAAAATAAAATAGGCAGTAAAATAGGAGCAAAAGCTACTTTTTGCCAAGTGAAAACGCAATCCAATGAGACATAAAGAAAATGGTACAAGACTATTACAAACAAATAGAATCTCTCTTACAGGTATCGTCATCCTGGTTCACCATCTTCAGCTAAAACAACAATTTTGGGGACATGAGCTAGTTTCTAATTGCTACCTTCACTTCGTTGCTGATTTTCAAGTGTCTCGAGAAACTTTTTGGCCATATCATAAATTTGAAAGTGTTGAAGCTTGTTCAAATGCTGGAAATCAATAGGCAACTCTACCAACTTGCAAAACCTCAAACATAGCACATTAAGATTTGGCGTGGAACACTTCTCCACCACGATTTTTCTTAGTCCATTTAATCTAGAAATATCTAAGTTCTTGAGACGTTGAAATTTCCCAGCCTTCAACTCCAATTTCTCACCTTCAAATGTCCCATCAAGTACAGGATGTGCTAGACTAGGCAAATCTTGAAGGGAATCTAATGGATAGTACTCCTCAAACTTACATCAGTCAGCGAGTGAAGAGAAGGTATCCATTGTGGTACCTTCTCCAACCTCCCCACCAACCATAGGGATCGAAGAAATTTAAAATCGAGAGGATACTGTGAGTTAATGATCTCATTCTGTCCAACGAAAGAGAAAACACTCAACGAGTGTAGTGCAGTTAACTTCTCGATGGACGAACAAAGCTCCTTCCCATCTTCTCTTCTTAATTTAGCAATACCGAATTTCCTCATTTAGGTTAGCCTTCCTATCTCTCTGACTATTGTAGTGTCACCCATTTGGTCTGCCTCTATATAACAAAGCTTCTGTAGAGATGATAAGCATCCTATTCTGTATGGAGCCTTAACCTTGAAGAGAATAAATGGGCGAACTAGGGTTATATTTGTGTACTAAGACATGTCGGAGCCTTTCAAGTTTTAGGATCTCAATTGGTAAAGCATTGACCTCAGCGCCTTTAAGATCTAGAGTCTCTAGACATCGAAGCTGTCCAATTGATTTTGGAATGACCTTCACCTTTATCCTCCTCAGACTCAGATACGTAAGATGACAGTGTTTGAAAACATCATTTGGGGCCTTTTCTAGTGGAGCATCTCTCAAGTCCAACACCTTCAGCAACTTTCGACCACCTGACAACAGCTTAGATAGGAATGATTCAAACCTTGAATCTATGGGTGCTGATAATACCAGTGACGAAGATATTTCAACCTATTCGTATCTGGGAGGAGGCTGCTGTCCAAGGAAGAACGTATTGCAAATCGTCAAACTTTATGAGGAAATTTTGAATCTCTTCCGATTACTGTGTTTACAACATTAGTGTGTTTACAACATTCTGCTCAGTTAATTTAAAAACTAGTTTGAGAAATTGTGTTGTTTATAAATTAGTTCATAAATTGTAATGATTGCGCAAAAAATCTGAGCGTATATGACATTTTCAATCATTTTAAGCATGTTGCATCGAGCCATATTCTATAATTAATTCATCAATGCATTTAAAGTAGTTATCAAATTTGGAGTGCAATATTCATTTTAGATGAAAAATTAACTTATTTACTTGAGGTGAATATTAAACCATGAATTTGCATATTGAAAACCAAATGCTATGATTTCCAAATATAATTAACAATAATAGTATGCCCTAGTTTTAATTTCAGCATATTATTGTATAGGGTTATTTGTACTGATTTTCACGCAATCTCATTTTTTATTACCAAATCATGTTATATTACAGAGTCTTGATACATTAAAATTTTCAATAATTATACTTATATGTTCTAGACATCTTTTAAATTGCAATTTCCAATTAACCGAAATACAATCAATCATTTAAATATATATTATTTCTCTACAATTATGTCGCTTAAAATCTCAACGACTATTATAGCAAATAGGTGCAGGCATTTCATTATTCTAAAAAATTCACAATACAATGTATTATTATTATTATTATTATCACAATCATTACATAAAATCACTTAGCGTCCATTTGGTAAACCAAATAAATTGGTTTGTAACTAGTTTATAAATTACACAATCTCTCAAACACTTTTTAACCACACAATTTTTCTTTTTCCACTTTTCAATCACATATTTTACCTCAAAAATATATATTAAAAAAAATTTATAAACTACATTATTTTACCAAACAGAGGCTTAGTGATTTTTGAATATGAACTTACTAACATATATCACTTTTCTCATAACAGTATAACTTGAGCAAGCAATATCTTATATCTCGTATATAAATTTTTAATCATACATGTAATCATTTATTGTATTCAAATTTTAAATTTCAATATGGTATACATCGAGGGTGAGTGCACCCACAAAATTCAGCCTTAAGCTATTCCAAAATCAGGAATATCAGGAACTTGGTTCCATATTTAGCTAGCGAGATAAGCAGCTTCATCTGAGGACAAGCAACGCATGAGAATTTATTAACCTGAAGAATATTCTGGTCCCTTGATTAATGTCCATTTGAATTCTTAACAATTCTCATTATTGAATATGGATGATTCAACCGATTATGTCAAATTATAAATATTAAAGTTATCGAACTTTTGGTTCAATACAATATTTGTTTCAATTGTACTTATACTAGTATAGTGTACCAATTAATAAACGCTATTAGAAACTTTGTAGATTTCTTTTTTATTAATATTGTTCGAATAATTGAAACTTATAAAGTTTTGCTCTTCGAAAGTAGTAACACAATATTCTTGTAGGATATTGGTATATATAATTTCTTTAGGACACAACATATTTTTCAATAATACTAATATATTTTATGTTTTTTCAAGAATTATAAGTCAATATTCTTTTGGAACACAATAAAATATTTTTCAATAATACTAATATATTTTATTTTTTTGAATAATACTAATATTTTAATAATGTTGTGCTACTCATGAGAAAAACAAATTAAGAATGAATTAAATAATAAATAATTTTTTGCAATATCAATATGTGATTGTGTGGCGCCGATAGAATAATTAATAAGCTAAACATGAATAGAATAATTTTTTGCAGGAAATTAAATTGACAGAGTGCTTAACGTGAATTCATAATCATTGCATACCTATGGATATTAATGAATATTTTAAATTAATAGCCCGTTTTCACTATTATTATGCCTAGAAAAACTTTATTTTATGGGTTAATTTCTTTGAATTTTTAGAGTCGATAGAGGCGTGAGCGAATTTGAATATGTTTTCTCTTAAAGCCTTGGCATATTACTCCAATATGTTATCTCATTAAAAATACTTTACTAATACATTCTTTCTGAATAATGCGAAAAGTTGAATGGGGGCACGCTAACATGATTGAAGCTGAATATAGACTACTAGCCAATGCTCTTCTTGACTTCTCGAATCAAAGTTTTGTTCTTCTTTTCGAAGCATGCATTCCCCTATATAACTTTTCTACCTGGTCCGGTCGGACGAGGCAGGTACAACAGTCAAATGAACCCAATGATCAAACTTCAACAATGGAGAAACGGCTCCTAATGGTTTGAGATGGATAGAGATCTTGCAATTGAAGTTTCCCATACAAAATATTTTTCTATATATCAAAACTATTGCAAGGGTGTTCAAAAACTAGTGTCTCGATAAAATACGTGATCAAAACATTTTAGAACCATGTGTTCTTTGGTTTCAAAGAAACGGGATCTGCTTTCATGGTGTTGACGTCACTTCCTGGTTCGAAGCTAGTCAGCAAGAGATTATGTACAATTTTGACTTTTTATGTTTTTGTTCTTTTTGATTGAAATTTTGGCTAAGTGTCCAATTCCATTATTCAAAAGTAAATCCAGAAAGAAACTAAGAAAGTGACTAAAAGGATGTCACAATCGGATCAAGAACGAACTGAAATTATAATTAGAGCCAGCTCGGTAGTTTAAACTAAAATGACGAGAATTGGGAGAATTTATATTAATTGTCCCTTAAATGAGCATTTACTCCTCCTATTTATAGTAGTATAGGAGGCATGGACATAATTATTACAATACATCTTGTCATCAGGTCGTGATTGACAATAGTGATTGACATTTCTAACTGACTACTGACAAATGATTACACTAACATACTACAGATAATGATGATTACGGTTACATAATTGACTGATTATATTATTTCATAGAGCCTCCATTATCCACCTCGGTTTTGTAATATAAGCTCGGCTCTAAAATTCACCTCGCCTTGACGAATTAGATCGTCATGTAAAATCAGTTCATCTTTTTATAATCACCTCGTCTCCAAAAGTCACCTCAGTTCCTTAGAATCAATTCGCTCGTTAGAATCACCTGATTTCCAAGATTAACCTCGGTTCTTTGGAGTTAGTTCATTTCATGAACCAACTCTCCTAACAAGGTCAGCTTTTTTTGCGGAGTTTACTCGCATTGTGGTTCATCTCGACAATTTACCTTGATTGTATTTTCGCTTCGACTCGTCAATTCTGAGACGATCAAAATACTTCTGAACCAGCTCGAAATCTTTTTCGGTTCTCATCGTTGATTTTGAGCAATACGTTGAATATTAAATCTTTGATCAATACACTCTATGTTCCACTTCAACTCGGTATGCAACAAATGTCCCTTCGAGATCGGTTCGAAGGTTTTGAGGGCCTATTTCAAAATCAATCAGCCACCATTCATCAATATTGACCACTGATTTCACAAATCCCAAAATGGCTCTTGACAAGTGTCATCTTTCAGCAGGTGAGTCAGACCTAGGTATAGGTGTATCCGTCATCATTATGACGACACGTATTTTCAATCTGACCGTTGGGTTGCCTTTCTCTTCCCCCCCCCCTTATATAAAGGCATTTTCCTTCTTTTTTTCTTACAAAAAGTCTCAAAATCTCGTGAAATTATTGCCATCTGATATCCACATCTACAAATCGAACTAAAGTCATGCTCGTTATTGATTCCGACCTTTAGAGAGCGTTGTAAGGTAAGATGCTATTCATTTCCTTTCTTCCTCTTCTCCCCATTTTTTTATAGCTTTGAATTTTTCTAAGGACCCAAGTCACATTTTTAGGAAGTTTAAAATGAGTGGAAGTGTTGAAAGTAGTGAGGGTTATGTGAGGTCGTACAATAAGGGTGAAGAAGCCAAACCGAGTGTAACATGTCATGAAAGTGAGGAGACCCAAATGATTTTTCGGGATGAGGCGGAGGGAGAGGTTTCTCAACCAGCTCCTCTTACCATAGTCGCCTCCATCTCGCCCCATTCCTCCCAGCTCATTTCAATTTCCTTTCCCTCATTCCTTCGTAGTTCCTTTCCATGATCCAATTACAGTTCTGAATTTTCCTGCAAGTATTTCAGATCTAAGGCCACAGAAGATGAGTTGATTCTGTGGAAAAATAAATATCGAATCCCTGACTATGTCCATTTTTTCTCCTTGAAAACTTCGAACGAACCGATCAACCACCTCATGAATGTGTTGCCATTAACTACCAAATGCTTGAAGCCGGTTCAGGTTACCCCTTCCATACACCGTAAGTGATTATCTTTGATCTTGGGGAGTTGCTCCAACCAAATTCATCCCAATGGATGGCAATACATCTTAGGTTACATTTCCTTGTTCAATCGGGCTGCATATGAGGACCCCACAATTGATGAGTTCAATTTTACCTATCAATTTCGGGCTGATGGTAAGACTATAGGATGGTTTTACACCATGTCGCGATTCGTTTTTAAGGAAAAGTTGATTATAGTTCTGCCAGAATCAATCCTTTGGTGGAAGGAGAAGTGGTTCTATGTAGGAGAGATTTGGATGAGTCCTCAAGCTGATGAATTCAGCTCTGCAATTCTAGTTCGTTACAAAGTGAAATTAATTAAGTGTCCATTTCGTTAATATATTCGAATTGAAAAAATCTAATATTAATATTAATCATTTCGCTTGCAGAGGTGAATGAATTTGAGTTGAGCAAGGACTCTGTTCGAAAAATCCTCAACTTGAAAAAGCAGCCTGATTGGTTCAGGTTGATTAAAGAGCTGCTTACTGAAGAACATTTGTTCGAGTCGAGTTTGATGTTTATTGACCCATCAGATTATTATCCTCCAACTCCTAGATGTAAGTTCTTAAAAATTTCAAAAGCTATTTCTTTTTATTTCGAACTGAAATGAATACTTAATCAAATTTTTCTTCATACTTTATGTCAGCTCAAAAAGGGAAAAGAAAAATGCAATTCATGAAGAAAAGGAAGAAAGCCATGGCCAAGAAGAAGGTTGTTGATAAGAAACCGATGAGGAAATCACCTCCTCAAAAATCATCTCAAATTCTACTCCCACCACCTCTTTATAAAAGACCTAGATAGACCTCGCCAATTAGGGATTTGCTTTACTCTTCTACTGTCCTCTCACTTTTACCATTGGAGAACGAGTTGAATCTTCCTAGTTTAATCTAAACACGGACCGAGCTTTTTTGTGGGTCAACAAAGTTAGAGCTGAACTGGTGAGCTCTTTGAAAGGATGTCGTCCCAATGGGTATATGAGACTACCAGATTGTGCAAAGGACTCTATGTTGCAAATAAATTTAATATAGATGATTGTTCATCTAAAATCCATAAACATCATGCTGTAATTATGAGTGTAGAATGAAAATTACATGTTATGTGATCCAAACATGCCTATTTTCAATTGGTCAAACTTTATTCCTTAGGTGAGATCAATACCAAACATAATGTAACTGAGTAGAATGAACTAAATACTTTATTTCTGTGAAGAAAATTATCCAAATACACAAATGTGTCCAAAACCAAAACATAAAGCAACCAAAATACAAACTCCCACTAAATCATGATATCCTCAAGAAATACTACACCCATATGAGCAGTGTGCTCGTGAAAGACCTTGGGTGCCAATCCCTTAGTAAGCGGATCCGCAATCATGGAGTTTGTCCCAATATGCTCTATGGAAATCTGTCTACTCTGTACCCTTTCCTTCACAACCAGGAACTTAATGTCAATGTGTTTTGACTTAGTTGAACTCCTGTTGTTATTGGAATATAGCACTGCAGAGTTATTGTCACAATATAACTTTAATGGTATTTCAATTCCATTCAAAATGCGCAGCCCAGTGACAAAATTTCGCAGCCATATCCCATGATTAGATGCCTCATAACAAGCTACAAATTCTGCTGCCATAGTGGAAGAAGCTATGAGTGTCTGCTTAGCACTCCTCCAGGAAATCGCTCCTCCAGCTAGTAGGTATATGTAGCCAGATGTGGATCTTCTACTATCTTGGCATCCCGCCAAATCAAAATCGGAGTATCCTACGATCTCTAACTGATCCAATCTGCTATATGTAAGCATGCAATCTCTTGTTCTCTTCAAGTACCTCATAACCCTCTTTGCTGCTTTCCAATGATCCATCCCAGGGTTACTTAAATATCTGCCTAGCATTCCAACAATGAACGCTATGTCTGGACGTGTACAAACTTGAGCATACATCAGACTCTCAACAGCTGATGCATAGGGAATCTTTTGCATTTCCTTAACTTCAAGATTATTTTTCGGGCACTGATTGAGACTAAATTTGTCTCCCTTAGCAACAGGGGTGTCCCCTGGTTTACTATCCTGCATGCCAAACCTTATAAGAACTTTATCGATATAGCTCTTTTGTGATAATCCAAGAATACCTCGAGAGCGGTCCTGGTGTATCTGAATTCCTAATACAAAAGAGGCGTCCCCAAGATCTTTCATCTCAAAATTCTTTGACAAAAGACTCTTGGTTTTGTGCAACATGTGATTTTTGTCCAATTTTACGTATTTTAGGTAGGCAAATAAATGAAAAATACAATTTTGGGGATTTAAAATTTGTAATTTAGAGTAAAACTTATAAAAGATTTAATTTTAATTCTTAAACTCTAAATTGATTTTATTGACTATTGATTTCATTTATTTAATTGCAGAAATACAATGGACAATTTTTTATATCCAATTCAATTTCCAACCTACATTTTTTGCCCAATTCTTGAGCCCAAAAACACTAACCCATTCTCTTAACCTACAACCCTCTCTCTCCATACTCGGCACTTTTACCTTCAACCAATCCAACAGCCCCAAAACCATTCTCTATATACATCTATCTCCTCTCACAACAACCAACCATATATCTTCATCTTCTCCTCACCATTCTCTACCTCCTTCAACTAACCAGCCGCATCCCTTCTCTGAAAAAAACCAGCAGCCAATCTCCCTCTACATCTGTCTTCTTTCAGCTCGTCTCCTCTGTCTTCATCTTCAACCTACAGCCGCACCAAACCTCTCATCCTGGGCCTTCTTCTACACAGCAGCAGCCGGAATCAACCCTTTTCACGCCTTAGCCTCCACTCACGCCTCAGATTTCTCATCACCGTCAACCGTCCCCAGCATCTCTATTCCCTCACCTCTCACGCAGCTCTGTCTTCTCTCATCTTCAACAGCCCGCAGCCACTGCTTCCCAGCCTTCACTTCCAGGCGGCAGAAACCACAGCAGCAGGAACATTCCAATCTCTTTACTCAGCACCGTTCCCAGCCAGCTGCGCCTCACTCTCGGCAATCCCTTTTTCGCTTTACGCTGAACCAGCAGCTGCAGCACACGCCCAGCAGCTCATCTTCACGCACCAGCTCTCGGTTTCGATTGATTCTTTCCACTTTTGATTCTTAGTTTGCTTTGATTTTGATTGTTTCATTTGTTAGTTTATATAAATTCATATTCTTGATATTAGTTTAGTTTGAGTTATAATGTTGGTTATAGAATTTTCAGATTGTTGGCATTGGTTTAGTTTTTAGATATTTTTAGTTATTGAATTTTCATCTTCAAATTTGAATTTCGTTTTCTAGTAATGATAATTGTTTGGTTGAATTGTAATTCGATTAATTTAATTATGTCCGGCTAAGTTATTTTTTAGGGGAGTTATTCTTAGCCTCAATGGGTGAATGTTAATTTTCTATAGATGAATTCTTGTGATTGATGACAATTAACGAGTGTTTTAAATTTTCAAATTATTTTACTTCAATTGATGTCGTTGATGTGGTATGTAGTGAATATGCACACAACATGCTCGACTAAATGCCGTAAAATAAATTGACCAATTTTCGTACGAATATGTTTAAATCTTATCGATTTCAAGAAATTCACACTAATCTTACTCGCAAAACCCAATTGATAGCGAAAGAATAACTCGGCTCGAATTCCCTTTCATTGCAATTTAATTATATTCTCTCCAATTTCATTTTAGCACAATTGAAATCATAGTTTAGGTTTCGAATTTAGCAAATATTACGATACCAATAAAATCCCTAGGAAGAATGACCCTGGATTATTGTTAGGCTACAACTTGACCCCTTTATACTTGGATGGTAGATTTAACTTCGAGTCAAGTTTTTGGTGCCGTTGCCGGGGATTAATTTGGTGTTAACTGATTTTTGCTGAATTATGTTATTTTATTATTATTATTTTGTTCGACTACTATTCTTGATATTGTTTATTGTTTGTGTCAGTTTGCTTCCGAGATAATTCTAAGCGATTAGTAAGATCGGAACCTACTAACCAATTTTTAATTCTTGAAAATCAGCAGGTAGTAATGGCAAATAATGCAGATCCAAATGAGGCGCTAGTCGTTCGAAGTCTTAGAGACTACTTTTTTCCAACGATGGCAAGCACTCCGTCATGCATAATAATTCCTGCAAATGCAGCGGTTTTCAACTTCAAACCAGGAATGATTGATCATCTACCACGCTTCCATGGGATACTATCAGAGAGTCCATATCACCACATCCAGGAATTCGAAGGGGTTTGTTTTACTTTTCTTGAACGAAATTGCACTGAGGAAGTCATCCGACTCAAGCTTTTCCCTTTTTCACTAAAGGATAAAGCTAAGTCATGGCATAACTCTTTGAGGCATAGTTCAATTACAAATTGGGCAAACACGCGGAAAGAGTTCATTAAAAAGTTTTTTCCACCACAAAGAACCACCGCTATTCAAAGACAAATTATGAATTTCTCCCAAAAGAATAATGAAAATTTTTACACTAGTTGGGAAAGATTCAAAGATTTGTTGCTATCTTGTCCCCATCATGGTTATGAGAAATGGATGTTAACGAAATTTTTTTATGAAGGGCTCAGACCAGAAATGAGGCAATTTGTGCAAACCATGAGTAATTGTGATTTCTTTGCAAAAGACCCAAATGAAGTTTTTACATTTTTTAATGATTTAGCTGAAAATGCCCAATCTTGGGATAACATTGATGAGTTTGATAGGGTTGTTACAATAAAAACTGAATTTCCAAAGATTGCATCTGGAAATGGAATTCATTCACTTAGAACAGAGGATGACATAAATGCCCGATTGACTGTCATCACTCGAAAACTTGAAAACTTGGAAACTCAAAAAGTGAATGAAGTCAATTCCTCTTCCACTATTTTAGAAAAATGTTCAATTTGTGATGATGTACAACATTTAACCTCTGATTGTCCTGCACTTCCCCAACTAAAAGATATGTATTTTGATCAATCTGTTGCTGTTAATATGATTTCCAAACCTTATTCTAACCCATATTCGAGTACTTATAATCCAGGTTGGAGAAATCATCCAAATTTCAGTTGGAGGAGTGATCAAGGAGGAAGCAATAATGTTGGCAACAATGCTGGACCTTCACAACCAACACCATATATGCCACCGCAGAAGAGAAGTCTGGAAGACCAAATTCAACAATTCATGCAAAGTCAAGCTGCTATCAACAATCAAAATTCTCAGGCCATTAATGACATTCGATCTCAACTTACAAAGCTTACTACCCAGGCAAGTGCAACAGAAAAAGGTAAGTTTCCAGCTCAACCAATGCCAAATCCTCAAACTCAATACAATGGGGTCAATGAGCCCAATCCGAGACATGTGAAAGCAGTAACTACCTTGAGAAGTGGTAAGCAAATCCAAGTTCCTGAACCTAAAGAGAACTTGGTGGGTAAGAAAGCTAAACCTCTTGTTGATGATACTGTGTTAAAATCTCTATCTGATGTTCAGGAACCACCGAGGTCAATAGTAGGTACACCCCCTGCCCCTTTTCCTCAAAGATTACAACCTGGTAATAAGACCAAAAATCAAACAGAAATTCATGAGATTTTTAAGCAAGTTAGGGTAAATATTCCTCTGTTAGATGCAATTCAACAAGTCCCTGCCTATGCTAAATTTCTTAAGGATTTGTGTACAGTGAAAAGGAAGCTAGCTGTTAAGAACAAAGCATTTTTAACTGAACAAGTGAGTTCTATCATACAATGCCAAACTCATCGAAAATTTAAAGATCCTGGTTCTCCAACCATTGCTTGTATGATAGGAACCACTCGTATTGGTCATGCCTTGCTAGATTTAGGTTCAAGTGTAAATCTTTTGCCCTTTAGTGTGTATACACAACTTGGTCTCGGTGAACTTAAACCTACCTCCATGATTTTACAATTGGCAGATAGATCTATTAAGATGCCTAGAGGGATTATTGAGGATGTTTTGGTTCAAGTTGATAAATTCTACTATCCAGTTGATTTTGTTGTTATTGATGTTCAAAGTACACCTAAAACTTCTCCTCAAATCCCTGTTATTCTTGGTAGACCATTTCTTGCAACTTCAAATGCTTTAATAAATTGTAGGAGTGGTATTTTAAAGTTGACTTTTGGAAATATGTCTTTGAAACTTAACATATTCAATGCTTGTAGGCAACCAAAAGATTTTGATGAAGTGCAGGAAGTTAATATGCTGGAAGAGCTGCTAATTGAGTTAGAAGATCCTAATGAGCAACTTGAGCAGAATCTCGAATTATACAGCATTCAAGACTCTTCAAAAAGTATAACAACAGCAGTTGTAAGAGCTTGGCAGCCAAACATTGAGCCTCTAAATGTTAGCCAGACACCCATGCAAACATTAGCAGAAAGATGCCAACTCTGGAGCTTAAACCTCTTCCATCGGAACTAAAGTGTGAAGATAAGCAACTTCTTCTTAATTGGGAGAAATGTCATTTCATGGAATTTGACATCACAATTAAAGATAAAAAAGGGGTGGAAAATGTTGTCGCTGATCATTTATCCAGACTAAATTCTGAAAATTCAAACGTTTCTCACCCTTTAAATGATTCATTTCCCGATGAACAGTTATTTAGCTTGAATATTGTCCCATGGTTTACTGACTTAGTTAATTATCTGGTGACAGGTCATATGCCCTCAAATTGGAGTGTCCAAGACAAAATGAGGATGAAAGCTATTGCAAGGACCTTCTTCTACGATGATCCATACTTATTCAAATATTGTGCTGATCAAATTATCCGAAGATGTATTCCTGATGATGAGGTACAACAAATTCTTACTTTATGTCATTCTCATGCTTGCGGAGGCCATTTCTCTTCGCAGAAAACAGCTGCTAAGGTACTTCAATGTGGTTTTTATTGGCCTAGTTTATTTAAGGATGCCCATACATTTTGTAAAAATTGTGAAGCATGTCAGAAACTTGGTAGTCTCAGCCATAGGAATATGATGCCATTAGCTCCAATCCTTGTTCTTGAAATTTTTTATTGTTGGGGATTAGATTTTATGGATCCTTTTTCCCCTTCTTTTGGATATTTATATATATTGGTTGCTGTTGATTATGTGTCAAAATGGGTAGAGGCTATTCCATGTAGAACAAATTATCATAAAGTTGTGCTCAAATTTTTGAAAGAACATATTTTTTCTAGGTTTGGTATGCCTAAGGCCATAATTAGCGATGGAGGAACACATTTTTGTAATAAACCTTTTGAAACCCTGTTAAAGAAATATGGCATTAGGCATAAGATTTCCACTCCCTATCACCCTCAAACTAATGGTCAAACTGAGCTAGCCAACCGGGAAATTAAAGGCATTTTGAAAAAAACAGTGAATCCAAATAGAAAAGACTAGGCTATAAAATTGGATGATGCTTTATGGGCCTATAGGACTGCTTTTAAAACTGTTCTTGGAATGTCTCCTTATAGAATTGTATTTGGAAAACCTTGTCATTTGCCTGTAGAAATTGAACATACAGCTTATTGGGCAATCAAGACACTCAACTTTGATCTAGATCAAGCTGGTGAGTTTAGGAAATTAAAATTGAATGAGTTAGATGAATTGCGTTTGGAAGCATATGAGAATGCAAAAATTTCAAAAGAGAAAATGAAGGTTTTTCATGATAAGAAAATTTTTAGAAAATCATTTTTCCCTTCTCAGAAAGTATTGCTATATGATTCTAAGCTTCATCTGTTTTCTGGTAAGTTGAGAACTAAATGGATTGGTCCTTATATTGTGCAAACTGTTTATCCTTATGGAGCGGTTGAAATCTTGGATCCAAAAACTGGTACTGTTTTTAAAGTTAATGGACAACGTCTAAAACCATTTTTGGATAATTTTTCTGCTGAAGTTAATGAACTACCTCTGCTGGAACCTGATTCCAGTAGCTGATTTTCTTGGAACTAACTTTTATTATTATGTATATATTTTCTTTTCCTTTTGCAGATTTTATTCTTTTCTTCATTTTTTTAGTTTTTCATTCTTGAATAATTGCTCATGTGCATAGGCCTCCTCTCAGGTACACTCTTCTCCTTTAGCTTGATTTCATTTTGAGTCGTGTCTATTACACTGTTCATTTTTCTTCTCTTTGAGTCATTGAGGACAATGTCTGATTTTAGTTGGGGGGAGAGTGACTCAAATGCACTTGTTTTGCATTAATTCTTCTGTGATAGTTGAGCATTAAAATTGAGTACATCTTGAGTCTTGAATTATATCTTTGTTATTCTGTAAAGACCTCCCTCCTAATAAAAATTTTATGCACGAATTTAAGCCTTGTGGTAAGATGGATAGTCAACACATACAACTAGAGCTCTCTCAAGTTTAAGTAATTTTATTTATTCATCATGAGATTTGAGTGATTGGTAGTTTTCTTATATTGCCCTTGTTTGATATTGCGACTTCCATTGGGCATCATTACACGGATTGTGGATTGTTGGTGGTTTATACTTAAGAAACGATGAAGGTCAATGTCAAATAAAAAATTTGATCCTTTGAAGCTAACCGTATCATATTCTCTTCCCATCACAAATTCCTTCATAACCACAAATCCCTTTCAGCTATTTCACATTAAAGGTGACATTACATCCAGAAGTTGCTTCCATAAATACATAACCTTGTTTCTACTTTCAAGTATAAGTGAGGATGATTATTTTTGCTCCATAATTGAAGAAAAAAATGTTCAGTGCACACAAAGAAAGAAAAGTGGAGTTAGAAAGTATTTGACAGTCATTGAGACTAGAGGAGAATGTTGAGGAATTATTTGAGAGGATTTCTGTTTCAAAAAAAAAAAAAAAAATAGAGAAAAGAAGAAAAAAGAAAAAAAAAGTAGAAAGAAAAGTGAGATATATTGAAGAGAAAGTAAAGGATGTGAAGAAGAAAGTAAGCTTGAAGTGTGATTAAAAGTGAAAATTATTATCCTTGCTTATATTTTGGAAGTCCTCAAATTCTACTCACTTCTTTTATTTCCTTATCCTATTCAAAAAAAAAAAAATGCTACCATTGCGACTTATACTTCCATTGGAATTTATTACTCTACTATTATCATTGGAACATGTGAACTTTTTCTTCCATCACTCTTTATCAATTCTCTTGAGAACACCATCATTACCTTTACGTTGACATTGACATTTTGATCTTAAGTTGGCTTGTGGTAAGAACGGTTGAGTCCCAATGGTTGTGAGTTTTTCATGAGGTCAATATTTGCATTGCTGTCATCCACATATATGTGGCCTTTCTTGAATGCTTGAGCGATCAGTTTTCAAACTCCATGAGTGATCCCCTAACCAGCTCAAAAACAAAATACACATACCCGTGAGTATATGGAGTTATGTTTGGCTTGAGTGAATACTCGACACTGTATGTGTTGGGGTTAGTGGTTTGATGGATCGACTTAAAACACACACACACACACAAAAAATTTTGGGAAAGTTTCTATGGATTAATTTGGATATAATGCTTAATCTCTTGATGTTGCGAAGTTGCTGTGCTCGACTATCTAAATTCATTCTCAATTGAAGTTTTTCATAGAGGTAGACATGTTTTTAATTCGATTGAATTGCTAGAGACTAGCAAAAAGCTAGTTGGGGAGTGTGATTATTGTCCAATTTTATGTATTTTAAGTAGGCAAATAAATGAAAAATACAATTTTGGGGATTTAAAATTTGTAATTTAGAGTAAAACTTATAAAAGATTTAATTTTAATTCTTAAACTCTAAATTGATTTTATTGACTATTGATTTCATTTATTTAATTGCAGAAATACAATGGACAATTTTTTATATCCAATTCAATTTCCAACCCACATTTTTGGCCCAATTCTTGAGCCCAAAAACACTAACCCATTCTCTTAACCTACAGCCCTCTCTCTCCATTCTCGGCACTTTTACCTTCAACCAATCCAACAGCCCCAAAACCATTCTCTATATACATCTATCTCCTCTCACAACAGCCAGCCATATATCTTCATCTTCTCCTCACCATTCTCTACCTCCTTCAACTAACCAGCCGCATCCCTTCTCTGAAAAAAACCAGCAGCTAATCTCCCTCTCCATCTGTCTTCTTTCATCTCGTCTCCTCTTCATCTTCAACCTACAGCCGCACCAAACCTCTCATCCTGGGTCTTCTTCTACACAGCAGCAGCCGGAATCAACCCTTTTCACGCCTCAGCCTCCACTCACGCCTCAGACTTCTCACCACCGTCAACCGTCCCCAGCATCTCTATTCCCTCACCTCTCACGCAGCTCTGTCTTCTCTCATCTTCAACAGCCCGCAGCCACTGCTTCCCAGTTTTCACTTCCAGGCGGCAGAAACCACAGCAGCAGGAACATTCCAATCTCTTTACTCAGCACCGTTCCCAGCCAGCTGCGCCTCACTCTCGGCAGTCCCTTTTTCGCTTTACGCTGAACCAGCAGCTACAGCACATGCCCAGCAGCTCATCTTCTCGCAGCAGCTCTCGGTTTCGGTTGATTCTTTCCACTTTTGATTCTTAGTTTGCTTTGATTTTGATTGTTTCATTTGTTTGTTTATATAAATTCATATTCTTGACATTAGTTTAGTTTGAGTTATAATGTTGGTTATAGAATTTTCAGATTGTTGGCATTGGTTTAGTTTTTAGATATTTTTAGTTATTGAATTTTCATCTTCAAATTTGAATTTCATTTTCTAGTAATGATAATTGTTTGGTTGAATTGTAATTCGATTAATTTAATTATGTCCGGCTAAGTTATTTTTTAGGGGAGTTATTCTTAGCCTCAATGGGTGAATGTTAATTTTCTATAGATGAATTCTTGTGATTGATGATAATTAACGAGTGTTTTAAATTTTCAAATTATTTTACTTCAATTGATGTCGTTGATGTGGTATGTAGTGAATATGCACAAAACATGCTAGACTAAATGCCGTAAAATAAATTGACTAATTTTCGTACGAATATGTTTAAATCTTATCGATTTCAAGAAATTCACACTAATCTTACTTGCAAAACTCAATTGATAGCGTAAGAATAACTCCGCTCGAATTCCCTTTCATTGTAATTTAATTATATTCTCTCCAATTTCATTTTAGCACAATTGAAATCATAGTTTAGGTTTCGAATTTAGCAAATATTACGATACCAATAAAATCCTTAGGAAGAATGACCCTGGATTATTGCTAGGCTACAACTTGACCCCTTTATACTTAGAGGGTAGATTTAACATCGAGTCAACATGCCTATATCATTAGTGGCAAGCAGTACGTCATCTACATACAAAACCAGGAAAATATGCTTACTCCCACTGAACTTGTGATACACACAATCATCTACATCATTTATCTCAAAACCAAACGAGATGATAACTTGATGAAATTTGTAGTACTACTGACGGGAAGCTTGCTTGAGTCCATAGATAGATTTCTTTAATTTACAAACCATATCTTCGAGTCTCCTGACTTATACTCTTCATTCATGGCATCAATCCACTTTTGAGAGTTAGAGCCCTTCATGGCCTGATGAAAATTGATTGGATCATCTTCCATCATTCCATTATTTTCCTCATGTTCTTGGAGAAATACTATATAATCATCCAAAATAGCATTTTTCCTTTCTCGAGTGGATATCCTTAATGGTATTGTTTGTTGAGGTTGTTGAGTTTGTACTTCTGGATTTTGGATGGGAGTTTCTTCAACATTATCATGCTGAGTTTCCGGATATACTTCTTGATCAATGACAGGTATAGAAACCTGCAAATTGTCAAAAGTAACAGTAGGAATCGAAATTGATCCTTCCCCAGCTTCTTCCTCAAAGATAATGTCTCTAACCTTATTTCTCCCCCCAAACTCAACATCCTAAAAAAATGTTGCAGTTCCCGTTTCAAAAATTGACTTAAGCGTGAGATTATAAAATTTGTAGCCCCTTGATCGGTCAGAATAACCAATAAAGTAGCTGCTAACAGTTTTGGAGTCCAATTTATCTTCATGCGGCCTATAAGGCCTTGCCTCAGCGGACATCCCCAAATGTGAAAATGCTTTAGACTGGGCTTTCTGCCTGTCCAAAGCTCATAAGGTGTTTTAGTAGCAGCTTTAGTTGGTACTCTATTCAGAATATAAGCTGCAGTCTTTAATGCTTCTCCTCAGAGTGTTTTTGGTAAAGTAGAATGACTAATCATACTCCTTACCATATCCTTAAGAGTCATGTTTCGTCTTTCAGCTACACCATTCATGCTAGGAGAACCTGGCATGGTGTACTGTGGAATGATTCCATATTCCTCTAGGAATTTAGCAAATGGTCCTGGACGTTGTTCACCTGAACCTTCATATCTGCCGTAGTTTTCACCACCACGATCAGACCTGACGTTTTTAATTTTCTTGTTGAGTTGATTCTCAACTTCAGCTTTGAAAGCTTTGAAGATGTCCAGTGACTCAGACTTTTCATGAATAAGGTATAGATGCCCATAACATGAGTAATCGTCTGTGAATGATATAAAATATTGTTGACCATTCCAGGAAGCCGTAGGGAATGGTCCACAAATATCTGTGTGTATCAATTCTAAGACGTCTAAAGTTCTATTAGCACCTAACCCTTTTGTTTTGGTCTGTTTTTCCTTGATACAATCAATACAAACATCAAAGTCCGTAAAGTCGAGGGAATCCAAAATGCCTTCTGACACAAGTCGTTCAACTCTAGTTTTTGAGATGTGACCTAAGCGCTTGTGCCATAGTTTTTCCGAATTTTCTCTATTTAATTTTTGCTTAGTACCACGTGATTCCACATACAAGGTTTCATTATATGATGCAATAGTATCAAGCAAATATAAGTTATCGTATGAACATAATAAACCAGTACCAACAATATTTGAATTTAAAGAAAGACTGAACTGACGATTTCCAAAAGAAAAATAATATCCAGATTTGTCCAATAAGGAAATAGAAATCAAATTCCGTCTAAATGACGGCACAACAAAAGTGTCTTTCAAATCCAAATAATAACCAGTTCCCTACAATAACCTAAAAGTGCCTATTGCTTCAACTTCCATCGATTTTCCCTTGCCCAAAAAGATGAATCATTCAGCATCATTTGGCTTTCGGCAGAACAGGCAACCCTGCATAGAAACACTTATGTGAGTAGAAGCACCAGAATCTAACCACCAAGTGTTTCTAGGTACTGAAGCTAAATTAACCTCAGAATAAACCAAATTAAGAAATGTACCTTTATTTGCACGCCAAGTGTTATATTTGGTACAATCCTTCTTTAAACGTCCAGGTTTCAAGCAAAAGAAACAATCCTCTTTGTCCTTATGTGGCTTCTTTTGATCTGGACCCTTAGCAGCTTCATATTCTGTTTTTCTTTTCTTGCCCTTATCCTTAGAGGTGCTTGCCAAGTTAGCAATTTCAGTTCTTTCATGCTTCAACCTTTCTTCCTCTTGCACACAATATGAAATGAGCTCATTTAGAGTCCATTTCTCCCTTTGACAGTTGTAACTGACCTTAAACTGATTAAAATGTGCAGGAAGCGATATCAATATTAAATGCACGAGCAAGTCATCAGACAAGTCGAGCTTTAGTGCCTTAAGTTTTGAAGCAGTATGAGACATCTTCATGATGTACTCCCTTATGTTCCCCTTGCCTCTATACTTCATTAAAATCAAGCTTTGCAGAAGCGTGCTCGTTTCAGCCTTATCGTTTTTAGCAAAACGCTTTTCAAGTCCGGCAAGGAATTCCTTGGTATAAAAGTTTGCTGCTGACATGCCAGTGAACGATCTGATGGCTACTGGTGTAGCTCTAATCGGCCAAGCACTTAACTACTATACCCGAGCTCAGTATAGGATGAGGGAGGAGGCTGCAGACACTTTCAAATTTAAAAAGTTGGCTGAGGACGCTAAAGGTTTGTTCGAATAAGAAGTTCAAGCAAAAAATGAGGCAAAGGCCAAATTGAAAGAAGTCAATGACGATTTGACCATAGTTAGAGAGGAGGCAGCCTGTTTGAGTTAGAGAGTGGTTGAGTTGGAGGAGACCAACAAGAAGTTGTTGGATGAGGTGGAGGTGGTCAAGCAAAGAGAAGTTTAGTTGGAGAAAGATAAAGCACAGACGGAGGCGGTTGTAAAAAATACCTACGAGGCCGCAATTGAAAAATACAAGGAATCAGCTGAATACGAACACGACATGGATGAAACATACTATCTCACGTTCAAGGAGGTCATGGAAGAATTGGAGGAAAAGCGACCTCAAGTGGACATTTCCTTCTTAAAGGAACGGCTTGAGCTTGTTTGGAAGAAGTATCAATAATTCGAGTCCACCGAAGGTCAAGATCAGATCTCCTATCATCTCGCTTCTTAATGATTCTCAAGCTGACCTTGATGGGGAAACCACTGATTCAGTGACTTGAAGCGCTTGACCTCCTATTTAGTATCTTATTTTGAACCCTTAATTTCATAACTGACTCCAATGTAACTTGATTTCTGTTCTAAATGAATATTTTCAATATTCGAGCTCGGTACTTGCTATTTTGTGTGATGAAATATATTGTAGAAGTGAACTTAAGTCAATTATATACATCAGAGCAGATCATAAGCTTTCTCATATAACCCAAACAAACTGAACATTCTTCTTTTTATCTGGATGGCATTTGACAAGCAAATTAGAACTGGCATAATCAATTTTTTAAAAATCGAAGTGAACACCTGTCTTTTTGTTGAGGTTATATTTGACAAGTCAGAATTGACATAATCAATTTATTAAAAACCGAATTGAAAACTTGTCTTTTTATTGAGGTTATATTTGACAAGTAAGTCAGAACTAACATAATAAGTCAGGATTGACATAATCAATTTATTAAAAACCAAAGTGTACACTTGTCTTTTTATTGAGATTATATTTGACAAGTCAGAACTGACATAATCAATTTATTAAAAACCAACGCGAACACTTGTCTTTTAGTTGAGATTATATTTGACAAGTAAATCAGAACCGACTTGGGAAAATTCACCTCGTCTAGTGATTTTACTCGTTTAGGGAAATTCACCTTTTAGGAATTCACCTCGTTTAGGGAAATTCACCTTGTTTAGGAAATTCACCTCGTTTGGGGAGTTCGCCTCGTTTAAGAAAATTTACCTCGTTTAGGGATTTCACCTCGTTTAGAGAAATTCACCTTGTTTTGATGTCCTTCTCCTTGTTATGAGGGCGTGCCTCATTATGAGATCTTCCTCTTCGTTATGAGCATGCCTCATTATGAGGTCTTCCTCCTTGTTATGAGGGCGTGCCTCGCGATGAGATCTTCCTCCTCATTTTGAGGGCGTGCCTCATTATGAGGTCTTCCTCCTCGTTATGAGGTGTGCCTCGCGATGACATCTTCCTCCTTGTTATGAGGGCGTTCCTCCTCGTTATGAGGGCGTGTAGAGGGGTTGACTTATTTGATGTCCCCGTTCTATTCTAAACAAAATGATACTTGATACTGAACTTCTTTCATTAATGATTGCAAAAACATTTACATTTATCGTCACTTTCGTTCGATTGAAAATATTTCTTCAAATGTTGTGCATTCCAAAGGTGTTGAAGCATCATCCCATCCAGTGATTCTAACTTATAGGCTCCGTTGCTTAGGGCTTTTGTAATTCAAAAATAACCTCCCCAATTTTGTCCTAGCGGTTCTTGGGCTATGGATATCTTTCTTGGTACGATGTCTCCAGCCTTGAATTTCCTCATCTTTTGATTTATAATACCTTGCACTCCTGTGCTTGTACACATCATTTCTAATCTGAGCTTGTAAATTTTTTTCTTCCGTCAAGTCTAACTCAGTGGCGAGGATCTTGTAATTTTGTTGCTCATCGAAATGTGAAACTCGAAAAGATGGAATTCCTATCTCGATCAGTATTACTGCTTCAGTTCCAAATGCCAAAGTGAATGGGGTTTCTCTTATTGCCATCCTGTATGTAGTTCAATAGGACCACAGTACTCCTGGTAGCTCTTCTGCCCATGATCCTTTCAATGTTTCAAGACTGGTCTTCAAATTGTGTTTGATGATTTTATTTAAAACTTCGACATGACCATTAGATTGAGTCAAATTGCTTTCCGTTGTCTGTCACTATGGAATGGGGGATTCTGAATCGGCATATAATTGACTTCCACACAAATTCGATGGTTTTATGTTCCGTAATCTTTGCTAACAGTTCAGCTTCAGCCTATTTGGTGAAGTAATCAACAACAACGATTGCGAATTTGGTTCTCCAGTTCCCAGTTGGTAATGGTCCAATGAGGTCAATCCTCCACTTAGTAAATGGCCATGGACTCATATGGAGGTTAGCTCCTCAGGTGGATTCCTTATCACCGGAGCTAATATTTGACATTTGTCACATCTTCGTACAAAATCCATCGCATCCTTCTTTAGAATTGGTCAAAAATATCCTTTTCATAGAATCTTGAAGGCCAAGTGTAACGACCCAAGTCCCACTTAACGGGTTATCCTGGCCATTAGATGACGACATATTGTCCCCACTATACCAACACGAGTCTTTACAGCATGTTTTGTCCTCCCTCGCACACTCCCCGAGAAAACTTCCTCGGAGGTCACCCATCCAAGAATTTCTCCAAATCAAGCACGCTTAACTGTGGAGTTTCTAATGTTGGACTTCCAGAAAAGAAGGTACATGATATGATCCGGACCAGGCATCGAAGGGCGAAGTCGAGCCATCGGCAATATGACAATGATCTACGTGCAAAACGGAGCAAGTTCCGTGTTGGGATCGAGCCGAGAAGAGGGACGGATCAAGCCGAGCCGAGAAAACGAAGTTATTTGGGCAGAAAATCCATTACGGCCGTATTAGAGGACCTTCACGACCGTAACCCATATATTCACGGCCGTAAATCATGTTATCACGGCCATAATCATTTATCGAAAAAAAGGAAGAATTTCAGCAGAACGAGGCTTACGGCCGTAAGCATGGAAGTTACGGCCGTAACATTCAAAAAGGGGCATTTCATGGCCATAAGAGATTCGTCACGCCCGTAACTAATAAATCAATTTTGGATCAGAGAGGCCTTTACGGCCGTAAAAGAGTTCGTCACGGCCATAAATGAGTAGCGGCCAGATTTTTCGGATTTTTCAATTATTTTATTTCCTTTTTGGTTTTTAGGTTATTTTCCTAATTTAGTGTTCTAGTTTAATTAGAATTCTATTTTGAGTAAATTAGAGGCTAGGTTATTTTGCTTATTTATATTCCTTTTCATTCATTGTAAAAAACAGTTAAGTTCGAGTTTATGAATTAAATAGAGAGAGGATTCTCCAAAATTAAGAGGTTGAGTTATTCCCTTTTTCTTGAACTTATCAAATATTGGATCTTTGTGGCGTTCACCCAACGAACTTATCAAGGAATTGACAACCCTTGTGGCGTTCACCAATCTTGGATCTTCAATCCGCATCGTCATTAATTGCGTCGTGATTGTCGGGTCAAGGTTTTATCGTCAATCTATCTTTTAATTTCCATTTATCTATTCGTGTTCTTGTTATTTTAGCTTCAAATCTGTCTTAGATCTTTCCTAGGTTTTAATTGTGTTGTTTCCGCGTTGTTCGACGAGATTCCCCGACCGGGATCTCATCAGTACACCTTGTTCGTATGAGTAGTACCTATCATTTCTTTTAAGCTTTCCTGGCCTGGGTGTTACAATCACTCCTCGATAGACTTGATATGTCCTCGTCGTGTTTAAACCATCTGAGGATCTATTGCCAGGTGTTGGGGTTCAAGAGGTGGCACCTACGGGTTCAAGAGGTGGCTCCCACCTTATGATGTAGCACTTTCTCCCGCATAGCACTTAGTTCCCGATTTCCGGCTGGCGGCCGACTCTGATACCATTTTTAACGACCCGGGTCCCACTTAACGGGCTGTCCCGGCCATTAGAAACTATGTACTGTCCGTTTGTGGAGAGCCTAAGTCCATCTTATCCCTCACGAATTTCTGGATGCGTGATAAGTGTATTTTATACACTTATTTATCATCGAAATTAGGATATTATTTTATTTTTTCTCGAATAAATTCTACTTAATTTGTGTTTATTTGTCATTATTTCAGGTTTTATCCCAAAATCAAGAAAAGTAAGGAATTGAAGCAAATACATAATAATTGGATGAAAAGTGGAGTTAATTGAAGACGTTTTGAAACTCAAGGGCTTAATTGCACAATTGAAGACTCAAGGACCAACTTAGTTTATTTAAAAGAATTGAGATGCTTAAAGGATGATTTATTTTATTTGGGCTTAGGGTTGAATTGTGTATATATATATAAACATAACATTGCTGAAAAAAAGAGTAAGAGGCCGTGAAAACATAACATTGCTGAAAAAAAGAGTAAGAGGCCGTGAGCAGCTGGGGAGAAGAAATAAAACAGAGGAGCATAATTCTTCTTGTAAGAGGGGTGGGTCGGCTGGGAATAAAAAAAAGGCAGATTAATTAAGGAGGTAGCCGAGTGAATTAACAAAGTGGAGAAATACACAGGCGGCTGCTGGTGGTAACTAAGTAGGAGGGCAGCACTATTGGTGAAAAACGTGGTTGGCTGTGTGGGTTGGTAGAAAACTTTGGAGACAAGATTTGAGGAATAGAAGAGGTTGTCGGCTGTGAGTTCAAGTGGTGGGAATTAATTGGTTGATTATTGACAGATTTAGTGGCTAGTTGGTGGGGTTTAAGTGAGAATATTACCTATTGAAAGAGCTAGTTGGCGGCTGGAATAAATAGGAGAGGAAGTGGTTTTGTTGGAGAGAATTAGAGAGATATAAACATTGCTGGAATTAATTTAGTGGCTGTGCAAAGTGGTGATAATTGTGGTTGGCAGATTGATACAAAGATTTAGGAGGAAAAGCTTACACTTTGGAGGAGCTAATTGGTTGGAATCAAGAATTGACTTGCGGCTGGGAAAGATGCTAATTTTTCAACACTTCAAACTCCGGGTTTTATTTTTATTATTTATTGCTTTTGATTTCACAAACATGAGTAGCTAAATTTTAAATCGGGATTGACGATATAGATTTAATGTTTTAGTTTGATTTTAATTCTCAAGTTTGGCACTTTATTTTCATGTATTGATTTTATTATTGCGTTTAATGCTTGAGTTGCTTGATCACCAATTCATGATTTAATGGTTGTTTTCATAATCCGAGATGTGAGTTAACAATTAGATCACGTAATAAAATCCGGCAATTTCAACAAAAAGATAGTGATATGAATTTGTGGTTGCATGTGGTCACTTAGGAATTCCTAGGAAATTTAATGCATTTAGCTAAGGAGAACTCTGACCCGCTGTAGAGATACATGGTTGACTTAGTTCAATAGGTCTAATTTGAACTCGAGAGAGGTAAATTAGATATATGCGTGAATTCGACCAAATACAATTTTAGAAAACAACTTGAGATAAGAAATTAAGCTAGAACGTTATTTCGAAATCGTTAGTCCCGATATTCATTCAATTGTTTAAAATCCACCACGTTTGTTTCTTACTTTTATTAATTGCTTTTAGTTTAATTGTCTATTTTCATTTTAATTGCATTGTTTATTTAATTGATTTCCAATTACTTGTCATTTTTTTATTTTGTTTTTATTATTTTGCAATTTATTTTCTTAATTAGTTTTGGTTTTAGTTTAGGAATTCTATTGAATCGAAGTAAATCATTAACAAATAAATAGTCCTCGTGGGATCGACAATCCGGACTCAAAAGTCCACTTTTACTACTTGTTAGCGATATCGTACACTTACGATATTTTTACCAATAATGCGTCCCTCAGGATTTGAACCCAATACCTCCCACTTTAAGAGAGACTTAAGTTCAAACCTGGTAATCTTTGGTCCATTCGAAGTTCTAACTTTTCTTAATGGCTGCAAAGAAAGGTCGACATTTATCCATTGACTGCGATACAAATCTGCTTAAAGTTGCATTCCTTCCCGTTAAGCTTTGCACTTCTTTCACCTTAGTTGGTTCTTTCATTTTCATCAGTCCTTGTATCTTGTCAAGTTAGCTTCGATCCCCCATTGGTTCATCATATATCCTAAGAATTTTCCAAATCTTACACAAAAAGAGTATTTCTTCGAATTCAGCTTCATTCGGTAAGTCCTGAACACTCGGAACATTTCATCTAAATGTTGAACATGATCTATGGCCTGAACATTCTTTACCAACATATCATCAACATACACTTCCATAGTTTTTACTATCAATTCTTTAAACATTGAGTTTACCAACCGTTGATAAGTTGGTCTCGCGTATTTCAATCCAAATGGCATCATTTTGTCGCAATAAAGGCCCCTATCTATCATGAAGAGGTGTGCTCTTCATCCTCTTCATTCATAGGGATTTTGTTGTAACCTGAATAAGCATCCATGAAACTGAGGAGTTCATGACCTGCTGTTGCGTCTACAATTTGATCAATTCTTGGGAGTGGAAACTGTCTTTAGGACATGCTTTATTCATGTAAGAGTAATTGATGCATAGCCTCCACATTCCATTGCTATTCTTTACCAGGACTTGATTTGCAAACTAGACAGGACAAAATGATTCCTTGGTGAACCTATTACTGAGTAGTTTCACTACCTCGCTTGCTAAAGCTTCATATCTTTTCGGATTGAGAGCTCGTCTCCTTTGCCTCTTCGATTTGACATTTGGATTTATGTGAAGGTGGTGACATGCCCTTTTTGGGGTAAATTTTGTCCATATCTGAGTTCATCCACGTGAACACGTCTGCATTCTTCTTAGGAATCTGATGATATCTGATCTGATCGACTCTTCCAGTTCGTGTCCAATCCTGAAAACAACTTCAGGACTTTCACCGTCAATTTTCACTACATCAAGTCCCTCTACCAGTCTAAATCGACTGTCGTCCTGAGTTTCCCTCGGATCCAATGTCTGCAATTCCGTTATCACTTCTTCCTCTTTATCTTCCTCTTTCTTATTGGACTTTCCTTTCTTGACCATTTGGACATTCTTTGGAGCAAAATCCAAATCACATTCCCGTGTAGCCCTCTGATCTCCTCTTATATTAGTAACTCCGTGTGGCATGGGAAACTTTATGCATTAGTGATAAATGGAGGCCGCTGCTTTGAGTTTATATAGGATTGGCCTTCCCAAAATTACATTATAATTGGACATGATGTCGACCACCACAAAATCTGCTATAACACGCCTCTGACAAGGTTCCTCTCCTATCTCAACCAATAATGATATCTCCCCCCCTCGGACTGCCGTAATCACCAATGAAGCCCTACAATTTCTCTCTCCTTGGTCTTTAAAGATGTAGGTCAATTCCCATTCTGACAAATGTGTTCCAATACAAGATGTTTATAGCACTTCCATCATCTACCAAAGTCCGATGGATATTTATTCCGCTTAATGGCATTGTAATGATCAGAGCACCCTAATGTGGTTGCAATACTCCTATGGCATCCTCCTCACAAAATCTAAATGACTCCTAATTGTTTTGAACAATTGAATTGTCGTAGATTTGATAACTGTTCCTAGCTTTCCGAACTAGATCTCGCCTTCTCCTCTTCGAACCAACCTAAGTTTGATTGCCACTGATCAATGTATGAATTTCATGAGGTCGACTCCTACCTTACTGGTCTGAGTCATGTTGAGCTCGATATTTAGTTTGTTGAGCCGACGATTTTCCTGAATTCGACTATTGAGCTGCATACTCTCGTAGATTCCGTCTTTTTATTAGTTTGTCTATCTCAAACCTCAGATTTCGACAATCGTCAGTGGTGTGTCCCACAGACCTACGGTACTTACAATAAATGGACTGATCCAGACGGGTCAAGTCTTGACTAAAAGGCCTCACAGAGCAAGGAATCCTTTGTCTTTTATATTCATAAAAATGACTTCCATCGAAGTATTCAAAGGTATGCACTCACTTTTCTGTCCTTCGTTGTAAGGATGAAAACGATCTGCTGGTTTGAAATCCCGTTTCCTCCCAAGATTGTTCTTTTTTTATTCCTTCCTCGTTTCCTTATCTTCGTTCTTGCCTGCTTCTACTACTGAATCCTATTAAGTACTTTCAGGACCCAAATCTTCTTCCGCATTAATGAACTTTTCAGCTCGATTTAAGAACTCTTGATAAGTTCAAGGTCTGTCTTCATGTACTGACCACCAAAATCGGGTTTGCACCACTAGATCTGATAAAACCGCCATCAACAAAGCATTATCTGAAATATTTTCCATCCCCATGATCTATCGATTGAACCAACTCAAATAACTCTTCAATAACTCTGATTTCTCCTGTCTGATCATAACCAGAGTTTTCTTCGAAGTAGTTCGAGTTTTCGATCCCATGAATTGCTTTAGAAACTGAGCGCTCAATTGGGTCCATCTTAAAATCGAATGTTGAGCTATGTTGTGAAACCATCGTTGAGTGCGATCTCCAAGAGTCAAAGGATGTCCTGCAAATTATTGCATTGCTTACTCCCTGCAACTCCATCCAGGACATGTATTGATCCAGATGTGATACAAGATCAGTCTCACCATTGTATCCGGTGAGATGGGGTATTTTCATCTTACCCGGCAAGGGTTGTGCCAATATGGCTTCTGTAAATCAAGATGTTCTTTTAGAGGTGGGTTATAAGGAACCAAGGCCTTCCTATTTCGCCTCAAATTCCATCGTTCTCTTCTTTAATTGTTTGACTTTTGTCGGATCAGGTTTACTTGATGGAGAAATTGGGTGTTGCTTCATTGGAAAAGTTGAACTACTTTTAGATGATCTCCAAGGCCCACTTTTTTGTCCCTGATTGGCGATCTGTCCCCATTTCCTTTAGCATTTCTCACGTCGTTTGTGATGTTTTCTCTATTTCTCTTCTCTGAATGTGCTCCAAGTCTGTTAAATACGTTGTTATCTAGTTGTCTTATGCGACTCAAAGATCTAGGGCCACGATATTGAGGTGTGCTTTCTCCCACCACACTTCTTGTTTGATTTGAATATTCGACCCCACGGTGATCATAACGGGAAGGGTTTTGAGATCGCTGAGGTTGAGACTGCACTTCATCATGTTCATGCTTCCAATCAGTGTTCTGGTTCCTGCACATGGTTTCCATCTCCCTCTACATTTGTTCTAGTCTATTCAGAACCAATCCCACGTTCGGATCCACCGGAGGTTGTGAACTAACACCTATTTTGGACCCATGAATGTTTCGATGCGATCCACCACTGTTGTCCGTTCTGCGACTACCAGAGCTATGTTTGTGACTTATTATATCTGTGAAGTGGAACGGTGGTCGTTGAGCACAAGGACACGAGTCCTTCATTTAGCACCAATTTTTTGACGTCACTTCCTGGTTCGAAGCTAGTCAACGAGAGATTATGTACAATTTGACTTTTTATGTTTTTGTTCTTTTTGATTGAAATTTTGGCTAAGTGTCCAATTACATTATTCAAACGTAAAGCCAGAAAGAAACTATGAAAATGACTAAAAGGATGTGACAATCACATCAAGAACAAATTTAAATCATAATGAGTTGATCCAGTGTTTAGTTCGGTTCTGATCTGAAAGCAAGCTCGGAAGTTTAAACTGAAATGACGAGAATTTGGAGAATTTCTTGTATTAATTGCCCCTTAAATGTGCATTTACTCCTCCTATTTATAGTAGTATAGGAGGCATGGACATAATTATTACAATACATCTTGTCGTCAGGTCATGATTGACAACGGTGATTGACATTTCTGACTGACTACTGACATATGACAAGGAATGATGATTACTGACACATTATTGACTGATTAGACCATTTCACAGAGCCTCCATTTTCCACCTCGGTCTGTTAAAATCAGCTCCCCTCTGAAATTCACCTTGCCTCATCTAATCAGATTGTCATGTAGAATCAGTTTTTCTTGTTATAATCACCTCGTCTCCAAAAGTCACCTCTATTTCTTAGAATCATCGTCAGAATTACCTCGTTTCCAAGAGTCACTTCAATTCTTTGGAGTTAGTTCGTTTCATGAACCAGCTGGCCTAACAAGGTCAGCTTTCTTTATCGAGTTGACTTACATCGTGGTTCATCTCGACAATTTATTGTGATTGTATTTTCGCTTCGATTCATCGATTCTAGAGACAGTCAATTGACTTCAAAATCGGCTTGGTACCGATTGGCATCGTCAATTTTAAGCGCTACATTGACTGTTGACTCTTTGACCAACGCACTCCATTTTCCACTTCAGCTCGGTATGCAACACATGGGATTCAAGTTTTCAAGAGGAAACAAAAGATCTCTTACCATTAACGAATCCTTCTAAAAGATAATGGTGTCGAGTAATACTCTTTTCCATTCAAAGCCATTCTTTTTTTACCAGTTTGTTGTAATCAACATTTTCATGCGGCGCAGCTTGATAATTATGTGTACTCGTACATATGGGCAGATGATGTATCTGTAAAAAAGCTCTTCATGTTTTCGAGGTATGTTAATCCATGGGTATGAAATACATTTTTGAAGTTCTCTTTTCGTTATGTGGTCATAATTGTCAGACGATGATAACCAAGAAGGGTTAATAAAGGAGTGGTTGAGGTGTAACATGAGTATGCATTATCGTATTGGGAAGCAGCATGGATGTTATGGATTCGATGTCCAAAGTACTGTGGAATACCACCGAAATTTTTCTCATAAGCACTGTCGAGCTTTAATTTACAGGTGAATACCTCATCAAATGATTCAAGTCACAATTATTTTTTCTGCTTTTTATAATTGTTTTCACAATGGAGATCAAGGCATGCTCATTCGTCACACGAGCACTGAAAAATGGATAGATTCGCTTAACTTGACAGTTCAAAGTGACTAGAAACAAATCCTATGTATATATAATGCATGTGCAGGAAAAGGCAGTAGCCCATTACGGAATGGAAAGTTGTAGTTTAGGGTAGATTCTCCATTGGTAGATGATGATCAATACAAACTTGTGCTCAATATCATGGATTATGACACCTTCAATGCAGATGACTATCTCGGCCAAACAACCTAAGGCATTATGAAATTTATCAAATGCATAAATTCTTTTACATATTTTAATTTTCTAGACCAGTGTAATTTATTGTAGAAATGCATTAATTGCAGGATCTACGTGAAAGAACTCATAAAAATAGGTGTGGAAAATGGAAAGGCTAAACTTCATCCACAAAAGTATAGAGTTGTCTCCACGGATCAAGTTAATCATGGAGAAATTCAAGTCGGAATTACTTTCACTGCAAAGGTACCCTTTTGTATTAGGAAATAGCTACTTGTACCAACCTATGTACAGAAAATGGATGTACCAACTGACTTGGCCATGTGACGACCATTGATAAAAAAGTAATGTGCTAGGTTAAAAGACAGGATGCGGCCTTGTGTAAAATTTGTGTGATTTTCTATATAAACTGTATGTACGAGTAGTACGATTGTTTGTAATATCCCTCAAATCAATTAATTAATCATATAAATGAATTGTTTTTTCATTTTCTAAGAAACAGATTATAACTTTAATCTATTGTAACAATGTAACTCATGCTCAAGTATACATATTTGTGTGTGTGTGTGTGTGTGTGTGTGTGTAAATAAATGGATAGATTTATTTAAAAATTTAGTAACCAATCAAAGACTTTTTTAAAAATTTCTTACTTGGCAATTTGTTGTGCCATGATTGGTTGATTAAAAATGACACGGCACCATGTACATATCTATTTTCCACTTGACAAATTTTGTTATGTAAGTTAAGTCAATAACCATCGTCCAGCATTTTGATAATTTTAGTGATCAAAATTCGACCCTTGGAACTTCATTGATTAGTCGAAGACATATACATAAGAGTTTTGAATCAATTAACTGATAAGTTTTGTTGACCACAAAATCTGGTAGGACCTTGGATCAACACGTCTCAACTCCTCCCTTATAGACACGTGGACTTCTTGCGCACTAAGACAAACGATCAACGTGCAAAGGGGGCCAAGGTGACTCCTATTTGCACTTCGACGCTCAAGTCAATACCCATTTCGAGTAAATATATTTTGAATGCGGGAAATATAAGTGTGTAAAAGAGAGAAAAGGGAGTGAGAGTTGTATATTGAGTTAGAGTATCGAATTGCTAACCCCCTCTTTGGAGACAAATGGATTCTATTTATAGTAAGAGTAGTTTGCTCAAGATTGTGACATGTGTTAGTTTGCTCAAGATTGTAACACGTGTTATCTTTTCCACGTGACAAGCCCATAATTCATTATAAAGGTAAACCATTTATTTGGTTATAATCATTACTATGTGTATTGGGACTAAAGTAGATGTCGCATCCCGTTAAAGAGATAGTCTCATCAAGCCGCAATTCTCAGAAAGGTCACGTCCCTTCTGACACAGTGCCTGATTTGCACAGTGACTGATCTTGTCATTGGTCCGGAGTACGTACCTCGGACAGATGCAGCTCGACAACATAGATCCGGATGTGCGATACTTCGGATAGCATGATCCCTCAACCAACAGTGACTTGTTTGACACGGGGGACCCATTGGAGACCAATGGGCCCTATGTGGGTCCTTACTAATGACGTGTCAAGCTAGTTTGAGCATGGTCGTAACAAGTTTAGTGACTAAAACTTGACTTTGGTGATCAGTTGAAGAAATAAAACATAAGATTAGTAATCTAAGCTCAACACTTTAAACTTCAGTGATCAGTTAAAGATATAGACATAAGTTCATTGATTATTGGGGGCAATTAACTTTGTTTCATAAGGTCTTAAAAAAAAGGAAATATAAATCATGTCCTTAATTGGACGACCATGAATGAAAAGTAGAAAAAACCCCAGTCTTATATATGTAGTTAAATTAGTATTGCTATTTTATTATATTGGGAATTTACCTGGGTACCTTAAAGTTCCCACCACAACAAGTGTCCCCCTATTGGGGGGATGTATTGACAGCAAATGTCCACCCTCCATTTTCCAGGTGGACACAAGTTCTGGTGTCCCTAGGAGCACCATAACTTTTATGTTTAATATATATTTCCAATGATCAAATATAGCTTTTTAACGAACTACCATTTGTTTCCTCTTCAAATTCAGTTACCAACTCCAACAATTCACTTCAAGTAGAGGCCCCATCACAGTGGGCAGCTTTAAAATTGTCTTCAATTAAGAATTTAGGATGATATCTTTTTTATTGAAGTCCTCTTCATTGACTAACTATTTGGTAAATAAAATAAACTAGTTTATAAATCAGTTTATTAACCACACAATTTCTCAAATCATTTTTGAATCACATATTTTATCTCACCACTTTTCAACCACACATTTTACCTCAAAATCATAATTTGTTTGACGACACTATTTGGTCTATAAACTGGCTTATTTATGATTTTGAGGTAAAAAAAAGCGGTTGAAAATTGGAGAGAGAAAATCTGTGTGGTTAAAAAGTTATTGGAAAATTTTTAGTTTACAAACTAATTTATAAACCGCTACCGTGTTACCAAATTTTTTTGCGAACACAATCCTACAAGTATTTACTTAATGCTATAAACTAGAGAGAAAAAAGAGAAGAAATAAAGAGACCAATAAACTTGTGTGTATTATTATGAATCAAAGCCCCCATATATATAGGAGAGAATAGGGATACATAAGGTAATAATGTTTAGGGTTACAAGGGTACAACTGTCATTCATTAATACATTCCCCTTGAACGACATATTACAAAATATCCACATTAAAACCATGTTTGATAAAAACCCAATGGGACAAAAATATCAAACGAAGGAAAAATAGTATAGTTATTCTTGGAATATGAAGATAAATGATGCCTCGTTAAAATATTGCCAGGAAAATCCAATGCGACAAAACCTCGACTAAGGAAAGAGTACAGCTACTCTCCTTGATGTTGATCACTGTAAATCATTGAGTCATCGCATCTCAATCTTGTAAAAGAGTTTCTTAAATGTAGATGTTGACAGTGCTTTTGTGGATAAATTAGTTACATTGTCACTTGAGTGAATTCGTTGGAAATTCTGGAATATTTTGACACTACATCATTAAAACCTAGTAAAAAAAACCAATGGGACAAAACCTGAATGAAGGAAAAAAAGTACAGCTACTCCCTATGATTCAATCTGTATTGAATCATCCATATAGTTACTCCCCCTGATTCAATTTGTATTGAATCATTCATATCTTGATCTCATCAGGAGTCTCGTGTAGGAGAGTATATCAATAGATATATAGGAATGTGTGGCTTATACGTTATGATGATCATAAAACTATTCTCTATGTAACATCGCTGTACAAAGAATATGCCTCATTATTTATTTGAGATTTGTATATCATGTTTATCAATTTCTCAAGTGTCTTTGAAATCTTTTCAAGAGATCCAACCATATTTAATTATCAATGATGATAATAACAAATACAAATATTGATCTTTGTATCATATAGGAATTATTCGTCATTCTTCATCAGTACGTCATTATAGCTACCTCATTAAAAACCTTGTTAAGAAAATCCCGTGGGACAAAATCTTAGCTAAGGAAAAGAGTGTAACGCATATTAACTCCCCCTCATGGGAGCATTACAAATATTTAGATATTGCTTATAATTATTTCAACTGTTAATTGGTGTAATATTGAATATGATCACCAAGCATATATAAATGACACATATCTCATATTATTTGTTCATCGAATATAAATTCAAGTATTCCTTTGAATTTGAAGAACTATATCATATTTCCAATCATTTGAACATGCTTCATCCAGCCATATTCTATAATCAATATTCAACAATGCATTTAATGCAGTTTTCAAATCTTGAAGTAACTTATTCACTTCAGTGATCAATTTACTTATTCACTTCGATGAATAATTAACCATGAATTTGCATCTTGAAAATCAACTTTCAGAATTTGAAATATTATTCACAATATTGGTACATCTCAATTTCAACACTTTGTTATATAGAGTTATTTGTACCATTTTTCATGTAATCGAATTTTATGCGAACAATCACATTCCATTACAAAGTGATTCTATTCTATTCTATGCATATTAAATATTCAAATTGCAAAAGTATCTGTATACTTTGATCAAACAAGTTTCTTAAAAACTTAAACTATATATTTCAGATATATTTAATCCTTCAAGGATTATATAATATGCTTCAAGCATCGTATATGTTTCACATTGCAATTGTCAAATTGCTACCATCAAATTTAAGTTGTGAAACTTTGGATACATAATGATTCCTATATTTCAAATAGATTTTCTCTAATAATTTCACCGCAATTTCAAAGTACCAAGGTATTTATTATCTATTTTAATCTAATTCATTGGTACTTTAAAGAATATTCCTTACATACCGAGTTGATAATCATACATTTTGATATCACTCATTGGTACACCAATGGGCGCAGGCTAGTAATTAGAGCCAATCATCTTTGGCACTTTTGCTGCATCGTCTGGCAAATAATATATTGAATCCACTACATATCGTTTCATATGCAATACAAGATTTGAAACATTCGTTGCGCAACAAGGCATGTATTACGACTATAAAATTTTATTTTCTATTTATAAATACCTACGGTATTTTACTAGGTTTCCACTTTTAAGTGTTTGGATTGGACTTCAGGTTTTGAAGTAAATTCAATTTAGCCTGGACGCATACTTTGGCCAAAATATGTTGAAGAAAATCAACATAAAAATTTAAACTATTTTTATGTTGATTTTCTTCAACATATTTTCTTTTATTATCCTCGTTATCATTCATATTATGACGTAGTTTGCTTTTGCACAAGTGCTTTATAAAGTGTGAAGGGGAAAATTATCATTTCAATTCGATTTCTTTCCCCACAATAACATAACTTCAGAGATCTCGATTTTCAATATTTCAAGTACTTGAATTTCTTCTAGAGATTTACAATTAGTTAGGTCAGTATATACTCTCTCACGAGTATATGCCTTCTCAATAAGATCATGATAATCATTTGCTCTAATTTTATTCATTTGAGGATCTTTATTCGAATTAGATATCGCTATGCTTCAGGTGTGCCATACATAACATGAATTAGAGCATTTGTAGCTATTATATGAGTTTTTATTAATCTTTTATAGATATTGCATCTTCTAATTATGTTATCTTTTGAACTTTTCGTTCGTATTTTCAATCGAAATTCTAGTTAATATTATCAATCGCGATGATATATATAAAATAATATGATGCATTGTATGATTTTCAGCTACTTATCGAATATAATGCATGGTATGCTATAAAGCGTTACCAGTTATGGTTCGTGAAATAAATTGCATTTGATTTAAAACTAAATAAGTATTCTCAACATTTTTATCCAAACAGTAAGGGGTTATATTGTTGACAAGATGCATATCTATGTTGCTACATGTAGTTAGCATTTCCTAGTGGGAAGTATTTTGTTCTCAATATTAACAGTTTAACAATTGATTGGAGGAGTTCAAATTATTTGCTAAACTATGAGCAATTGAACTATCATCCCAATTAGTAATCTTTAAATATTTGGGATGTAAAATCACTAGCATCAAGATAATATTATCTTATCTGAAAATTGTTCTCATACTATATTAGTTAAAGCAAATAATCTTGTAAACTTCCAGTTACGAGTTTCAATAAACAGACATGTGACTATCTATGAATCTATATAATCACAATAATAATATTTCTAGATAGTTCACATGAAGGGTGAGTGGACCCATAGTTCACCCTAAATGCATTTCAGATTATTTTGGGATTCAATCCTAATTTTAGCTAGTGATGGTCTAATAACTATTTTGTTCAGAGAACATGCAACATGTGAGAATTTATTGTATTTGATAAATCTCTTGATTTTTCATTTAGTGCATTGAATTCTCAATTTGCACATCTTATTGAATCGGTTTGATCGTTATTGATCGTGCCAAACAATTTTTTTTTTTCATATTATTGAACTTCTGGTTCAATAAAGTGTTTATTTTAATTTCACCAACATCATTATGTCACACATTTTAGAAACTTATTATGTTTCTTTTTAATTTGGTAGATAATAAATTACTATCAGCAGTAAAATTTATCGTCTCACTCTTAACATAATACATAATTAACCCTATGGAGAATCAAAATAATATTCTTTTGAAATGTTGACATAATGTTGGTCATATATTTTCAAGAGCATCAATGCTATATTCGTTTAATAATAAGATTTTTAATTATGCTTCTTCAGGAGCATTGACATAATTGAATATATGTGCTCTATTCAATAAAAATACACTTTTAATATGTTATAATTTATAATTAACTTTTTTTTTAATATGTTGCTTACATATATTTTATTTTAAATCCAATATATTAATTAATGTATTTTATTTTTCCTTATTTTTTAAACGTACCAATTGTTGTCAAAATGATGAAATGATTAAATTTTCTACCAATTTATCATTGGTGGTAAAAAGTTTATAGCAAATAATTAATTATTTTTTTATTATGCTTACTGAAGAACCTACTCATCTATTGACATATTAGGAAGTAAAACTTCAATGATTTTGTTTACTTATTTTCAAAATATAATGATTAATATATTTTATTTTTCCTTTCTTTTAGACATGCGAATTTTTGTCAAAATGATGAAATGATTAGCCTCCGTTTGGTAATAATGTTTGATTTATAAACTTATTTATTTATGATTTTGAGGTAAAAAGTATTTGCTGGAAATTGGAGAGAGAAAATATGTGTGGTTAAAAAGTTGATATAAAATAATTAATTATTTTTGTAACATGCGTATTGAAGAGCATACTCATTTATTGACATATTAGGAAGTAAAATTCCAATAATTTTATTTATTTATCTTCAAAATATATTAATTCAATTTTTTTTTTAATTTAACAAATTTATATAGCATATATTTATTTATTTAAAAATATAATAATAAAAAATTTTCATTTTTAATGTAATACATTTACACAGATATGATATGACATTTATTTATGTTCAAATATATTAATCCAATTTTTTCATTTCCTACATAACACGTGTTATTGAATTTGAAATTTTAGAAAAAGAAAAAAAAACTAATCAAAATAAGAAATTCTACGTGTACACTCAGTGTATCGAGCCACTCAAAGTTTGGCATTTAATTAATTTTCTATATGCCACCAAATTAATTTCGGCGTCCATGATATTACATTCTAACTAATATTTTGATATATGAGATTTTGGGGATTTATATATATATATATATATATATATATATATATATATATATATATATAACCACCACCATTTTACGCACTTGGTTTCCCCTCAAATGCACTTGCCATTTCTGGAAATAAAAATACTCCATCTATCCCACAAAGTTAGGTTCGTTTTCATTTTTTGTTTGTCCCACTTTCCTTTTTGAGAGTATATTAATGTCCTCATTTTCTAATATAGTCCTATCTAATATGTATTATTATCAACAAATACGAACAATTTATTATTTAATGTGGGGGTGCATTAGTTAAAATGTAGGTATATTTATAGTTCCAACATATATTAATTATGTTTTCTTAATTCGTGTGAAAATAGAAGTGAGTTTATTTTTGTGGGACAAAGTGAGTAAAATTAAATAAAAAATCCATGTACCATTAAATGTTGTATATAAATTTGTGTTATTTAATGCAATTGTCTTTTGTTTCTTGTATATTAATATCATTTTGAAATCCGTGTAAATAATATTGAAATTATAAAATCACTTTTATTTTTTGAGAAATTATATATTTTCTATACTATGAAAAAAGAAGAGTTGTTCGGTTAAACTTTCTATATAAATTTATTGTTTTTTATTTGTAAATTATTTTATTTTTCTTTTGAAATTCATATTTATCTATTATATTATTAATATATTTTTTAATACAAATAGTACATTATTTAGTGTAATTAAAATTAAACAGTTGATTTGGTATTAGTTTAATTCTTATTTTGAATTTGTGTATTGTTTTTTTATTTCTAAATTATTTTATTTTTCTCTTGAAATTCATATTTATCTAATATATTATTAATATATTTTTTAATACAAATAATACTTCGATTTAAGTACATTATTTAGTGTAATTAAAATTAAACAGTTGATTTCAGCTTAATTCTTATTTTGAATTTTTGTAGATTAAAGTCATATTTAAATACATGTAGATAATATTTTATTGAGATTATAAAATTACTTTTATTTTTTGAAAAATTACACGTTTTCTATATTGTGAACCGCGATGAGTTGTTTTGTTAAACTTCCTATATAATTTCATTGTTTTTACAATTGTAAATTACTTTTCTCTTGGAGTTCATATTTATCTATTATATTATTATTATTTTCGAATACAAATAATAATTCGATTTAAGCATATTATTTAGTATGATTAAAATTAAATAGTACAGTTCAATTCTTTTTCTGAATTAGTGTAGATAAATGTCGTATTTAAATATGTGTAGATAATTATGTATAAGCATTAAAATTTATTTTTCATGCATTTTGAATTTGTGTTAATTATTTATAAGAATTTAAATTTTACAAATACTTATCAAAATTGATATTTTTGAATATTAACTTCCGTGCATCGTACGGGAGAAATACTAATGTAATATTTACAACACTTATGATCCAAAATTAATCAGGCTGGAATAGATGACAAATCATTTAATTTTTTACCTGGCAAATTCTGCTTGTGTTAGTTATAAATAAATGGTAATTAATTTAATCTCTGGCCAACAATTTTAGTCAATCTTTACGTTTTCCCTAAAAAAAGAGATTACTCAGCGTGTAAGGTTTAGACCAAAAAGATATAATATTATAACTATTCAATTGAATGACTTTTTATACCAATGAAAATTGAAGGCTCCAAATTTTTAGGATGATTGCACCATGAACCTTTCTTATCACCATGAACTAAAATATGTTCCTTGCAAAATTTCACTAAAATTTACGTCTTCTTCATTTTTTACCCATATTTACGCTCTAAAAGTATCATAAGTATCAGGGTGTGATAATAAAATTTAGATCTTAAATATCAAAAAAATTTGGAAAATATCATAATATTGACATAAATTTCGGTAAATCAAAAGCGTTATAAAATTCTTGAAAGTATCAAGGTGTGATACTTTTTAAAGAACGTAAATTTCAATGTGTTACAAAAAAATTCTGGTATTTAAGTAAATTATCCTTGATTATCCATTTGGCTCCAGAACCAAGATTCTAAATGATAGCATTTGATATTTTTTACGTTTTTTACTTTCCTTAATCATGATTTCTCTACTACCTTTAGAAGCTGTTAAAACAATAGAATCAATGAAGAAGTTAATAAAGAATAGCTTCTTTCAATTTATTTTACTGTGATGAGATTAATAACATGACTAATGAGACAGAGACATGAAAGGAGACAAATAAGCAATAAAATAGGAGCAAAAGCTACCTTTTGCCAAGTGAAAACTCAATTCAATAAGACATAACGAAAATGGTACAAGACTAATACAAACAAGTGGAATCTCTATTGCAAGTATCGCCATCTCGGTTCACCATCTTCAACAGACAAAGCAACAATTTTGGGGACATGAGCCAGTTTCCAATTGCTCCCTTCACTTCGTTTCTGATTTTCTAGTGCCTCCACAAAGTTTTTGGACATATCCTCCATGTAAAAGTACTGAAGCTTGTTCAAATGCTCGAAATCAATAGGCAACTCTACCAACTTGCAAAATATCAAACATAACTTATCAAGCTTTGGCAGGGAACACTTCTCCACCCAAATTTTTCTTAATCCACTAAACCTCCGAATGTACAAGGTCTTGAGATGTTGAAATTTTCCAGGCTTGAACTCTAATTTCTCACTTTCAAATGTCCCATCAAGTTCAAGATTTGCTAGACGAGGTAAATCTTGAAGGGATTCCAGTGGATCAATGCTTAACTTACTACCACCCAAAACTACCCGAGTCAACGAGTGAAGAGAAGGTATCCATTGTGGTACCTTCTCCAACCTCCCCACCAAGGCTATGGTTCGAAGAAATTTTAAATCTAGAGGATACTGCAAGTCAATGATCTCATCTTCTCCAATGGACATGACGCTCAACGAGCGTAGTTCAGTTAACTTGTCGAGGGACAAACAAAGATCCTTCCCATCTTCTCTTCTTAATTTAACAATACCCAATCTCCTCAGTTGGGTTAGCCTCCCAATCTCTCTCACAATCGTGGTGTCACCCATTTGGTCTGCCTCTATATAACAAAGCTTCTGTAGGGATGATAAGCATCCTATTCTGTATGGAGCCTTAAAACTTCGAATAGAATAAAAACGAGGCCCATGTTCATATTTATATACTAAGAGATGTCGGAGCCTTTTTAGTTTTAGGATCTCGATTGGTAAATCAGTGACCTCAGTGTATTTAAGATCTAAAGTCTCAAGACATTGAAGCTGTCCAATTGATTTTGGAATGACCTTGATCTTTGTCCCCCTCAGACTCAAATATGTAAGATGATAATGTTTGAAAACTTCATTTGGGATCTTTTCTAGTGGAGCATCTCTTAAGTCCAAAACCTTTACCAACTTCCGACTACCTGACAGCAGCTTTGATAAGAATGATTCGAACTGTGAATCTACGGATGCTGATAATGTCAGTGATCGAAGATATTTCAACCTATTCACGTCTATGAGGTTGCTGTCTAAGGAAGTACGTATTGCAAATCGTCGAACTTTATCAGGCAACTTTGAATCTCTTCCGATTACTGTATTTACAACATTCTGTTCAATTGATTTAGAAACAAGAATTTCATGGACAATATCATGGATACGACATCGATGTACCCTTCCATCTGCACATGTCTCTGCAACTTGAATTAGGCTTCTATTTATGAGCTCCTTAAGGTAATCAAGTGCAACCTCTTCTTTTGTCATTCTTCCTTCCCCTTGCACTAATCCTTCAGCTACCCATAACCGAACTAAGCTCATATTCTCTATCATATAATCTTCAGGGAAAATGCTCGAGTACAATAGACAAGTCTTGAGATAGTAAGGCAAATCATAGTAACTTAGGAGAAGTACCTGTCGTATTCTTTCAAGTTTCCCATGACCATCCAGCTTGGTGTTAAGGTAGCTACAAACCATATTCCACTCTTCTATGCTGTTCTTGTCCTTCATGGCCAATAGACCACCAACAGCATCAATGGCAAGAGGCAAGCCCTTACATTTCTCCAATATGCCATCTGCATAGTCTTTTAGATGTTGGGGGAAGATTTCGTCTCCAAAAGTCTTGTTACAAAGTAGTGTCCAAGAGTCATCATAGGATAAGGCCTCCATTTCATGGACATAGCCCGGATATACCGACCGAGAGGCTAAGTTAGCCACATCGAATGTCCGTGTAGTGAGCACTACACGACTACTCATATTGAAGTCAGGCAATGCGTGCTTGAGAGAATTCCATGAGTCAGTGCTCCATACATCATCAAACACTATAATATACTGACGTTCAGAGAGGAAATTCTTGACATATTCCTTCAAGTTGACCTCATTAATGATTTCCGGTTGCTGAGGTACAGGTTCCTTGGACTTCATTAATTCACCGTGCAACTTTTCAATCAAGTCTTTGAGAAGCTTCATGATGTCAAAGGAATGAGAAACAGTGAGCCATGCACGGCACTGGAATTTCCCCTTCACTTGTTCATCCTCGTAAATCCGTTTAACCAATGTGGACTTCCCCAATCCTCCCATTCCCACCACAGAAACAGCTTTAAGCCGAGTTTCTCCATCAAGAAGCTCTTTAATGAGCAATTGTTTTGGCCCGTCAATTCCTACAAGCTTAGCTTCGTCCACAAAAAGTGCATCAACTCGTCCATCAAACAATTGACGGGTAGAGTTAGATCTCAGCTGTGCACTATATTTGCTTTGGAACATCTGATGTCCTTCAGAAATATTCTGGAGCCTTAACTTGATGTTAGCCAAATCAAGAGCAATATTATGGCGCGCTCTGAGATTCTTTATGGGGATACAGATCTTCTGGACACAGCCGCAAAATCCATCTTCTGCACGGAGATGTTCAAATTGGAGCATAAATAATGTTTCGATGACATCTTCAGAATCATAAGCAACCTCCCTGACTTTCTTAACCCATGTTTTTAGTTGAGGATCACTATCTTCTTCTGCATCAGCAACTCCCAAGAAAGCCTGCATGAACTCCAATTGATCTTTGATATGCAGGACTTTTTCACCAAGTCCTCCTAATAGTTGTCTTTTTTCTTGGAAAAGTACAGCTATTTGATTCAACAGAAATGATACTGCGCTCTCCGCCATTCTTGTCTGTGTAGTAATTACAGTTTCTCAGGCGGTTGAAGTCAACTGAACGGATAATTGGATGGTAATTACAATCAATAGAGCTTAATTCTTCAACCCAAGCGTTTTGTGGGGCTACATATAGACAATCAACTGAAGTTTCTTCGACCCACGCGTTTCTCGTATTTTCTTATAAAAATATTAACAATATATGTAATCAACTGAAGTTTCTTCGACCCACGCGTTTCTCGTATTTTCTAATAAAAATATTAACAATATATGTAATCAACTGAAGTTTCTTCAACCCACGCGTTTCTTCAAATAAAATATGTTGTTGAACATTAGAGAGAAAAAATATACATAATTAAATAATGTTTCAAAAAATTATGTTATTTTTAAATTAATTTATAAATTATAATCAGTGTTTAAAAAAAGGCTTAATAAATTAAAATATCATTGTCGACTAAAAATCAATGGTGAATCATACTCTACGCGTTTTGTGGGGTCACCTATAGACTAGCACGGTTGCGTAATTCTTCTTCTTTTCTTTACACAGTTACACTCTTGTAATAATTCAATTATTGTAATATTATAAAAAATGTTGTGAAACTATCAAAATTTAAACACAAGAATTAGAGAGAGATTGAGAACTAGAGAGAAGGAGGAGAATTCTTTCTTGATCAAGAATTGGTGCAAGAAATACAAACGATATAGGCCCCTATTTATAGGGGCGGCGGATAATGACATAATCGTAATATGTAAATTTTACAGGGGCATATCGGTAATATTTCATTCAACCTAACATTTACCTAACTTCATTACATCATTTCCATTAATTCATAACACTCCCCCTTGAATGACATATTACTTGCTTGCTCAATTGTCTGCCTCGTTAAAATCTTGCTAAGAAAACCCAGTGGGATAAAACTTGAGCGAAGGAAAAAGAGTACAGCTGCTCCCCCTGATGTTGACCATCATTAATCATTGAGTCTAATATCCGTCAATGATAAGTAGTACAAATCATGTACTAGATACTTCGAATTATGAAGTGCTTCATTACTTCATTGATGTATTGCTTTATTACTTTAGTGCTACCTTGCTTTAGGTCTGCCTCGTTAAAACCTTGTCAGTAAAACCCAATGGGACAAAATCTGAACGAAGGAAAAAGAGTACAGCCGCTGCCTCGTTAAAACCTTGTCAGGAAAACCCTGTGGGACAAAACCTGGACGAAGGAAAAAGAGTACAGCATAACAGCATGATTCTCTCCCTGAAGTGTGCAATCAAGTATTCATGAACCTTTTGAATAATGATATCATCTTTCGTCTGGAATATGTACATATGAAAATCTTCTTGTGTGTAGCCGATATTATAACATTCTTCATAAGATGTCTATGATTTTCTCCATTTGTCGATATCATTCCAGCACAATAAAGAGAGAGCTTGTTGTTGAATTATTACTTGCAGATAGTTGTGACAATGTCTCAAAAACCTTGCTAGGAAAACCCTGTGGAATAAAACCTTAGCGAAGGGAAAAAGAGTACATTATTTTCATTGATACGCCATAATTGCTCCATAATTGCTGCCTCATTAAAAACCTTACTAGGAAAACCCTGTGGGACAAAACTTCAGTTAAGGGAAAAAGAGTGCAGTGCGTATTTGTTCCCTTCATAGGAATATCATAAGTATATTAATGCAATCTCAAATCATTTCATTAAACATATAGTTTGTGATGAGCTTTTATAAATGGTTTATAACTCATTTATGAAGTCATAGCTCATTTATGATGTACTGAACATGCTATACCAAGCAATGTTTAGTTAGTTGACTGATTGCATTACTAAAATCTAGAATTTGTTCTGATGAATAATTAAATATTCATTTTTAAATTCACTTCTGGTGAATATTCATTTTCCCGGTGGATAATATAATTTTGCATATTGAAAATCAATTGCATGCCCAAATATTCAAATATAATAATAGTACACTCCAATTTCATTTTCAACATATTATTTTATGGGGTTATATGTATCATATCATTCTTCATGTGATTTTATTTTAAGAATCACATTTCATTCTATAATAATATTATTTTGGACAAATTGAATCTTTCAATGATTTATATCTATACGTTCTTACACTTTATAAACTGCAATTTCTAATTTGCAGGAGCATAATCAATCATTGAAATAGATATCAATTTCGACATATAATCTATAATCATTTCGCTTGAAATCCCAACATACCGCGATCAACTGGTACATCAAAGAAAACTCCCAAAGTACCGAGATGAGAATCACACTTTTTAATCTCACTCATTGGTATATCAAAGAGCTCAAACTAGTGAATTTAGACTATAGTCTATCCAACATATTTCATGCCAGTTTTATGAAAAATTTTGCGCGCAACGAGTCGTCTTTTACGACTGTGAAATATTTTTCATTTGTACATATAATTACTGGCTTTACACATTTAAGTGTTTTGGACTTCAGGTCCTATAATAATAATCCCTGTATTGGGATTTTATATTTGGCCAAAGTATTATAATTTCATCAACCTCATTTTCATAACAGGGTTGTTTGTGTATGCAGTTGACTTATTTATCGATTCCATTTTATGTTAATATAAACATAAGATAGAGAGATCTCTTTGTATTTTTATCATCAGGCTTGAATCTCTTATCATTTAACTATGTCCCTTTTACTCACTATGAGTATTTAGCCTCAAAGGGATCATTTCAATTATTCAAGAGATATTTATTTTTGAAATCGATTGTCATTATGCTCCAGGCATAATTACGCTTTAAGCTTGATCACGCTTCATGCGTGTTATTGTTTAATTTCCCCATAATATTCAAGAATCTTGTATTATATCAGTCGGCTAACAATGCCGTAACACATGTCATTCATAATTATGGATATAATCACAATATTATATCTAAGTGCGTTTTGTTGGAGTGTATATAGATATCGCACTTTTTAGAAATCATAAAGCTTTACAAGCTAATCTTTATTTCATCTTATTGACATGTTTGTATGTAAAATATTGCTGCATAAGAAATATTTATATTTAAGTTGTTCTCATAGCAAATAACTTGAGGCTATTAATCTAATAAATCATTAGCAATATAATATTCTATTATCTCAACTAATTCGTAAAATCATTAATGACTTTAAGATATATTCATACATGCATTTCTCACTTTGCTCGTAATATCATTACTTGAGCAAATAATCAGTCATTCATTTTCTTAGTGAGATAATTAATTTGCTTTTGAGAACAAGCAACAATGATAACTTGTTAACCTGAACAATCTTCTGGTTCTTTAATGAATGCCATTTTGCATTCTCAATAAATCTCATCATTGAATTGGAATCTAACCAATCATTATAGAACTTCTGGTTCAGCAAGATATTTCACTTGTACATATGTATGAACTTCTGGTTCAATACAGTATTCATTTCATCAGTACGTATTTCTGTATGGTACAAATCTGTATACCTTTAGTATACCGAAAAAATCAGGTATAATATCCAAGGAAATATCTCATGATCTCAATCTTGTCGCCAAATCTTCCCTTATATCAAAAAAGGTAATGACGCATTATCTCATTGTTCCCACTTTTTCAATAATTTATTCCATTATTTCTTAATGGAATCGATATAACTGACACGCGGAGCGCTCCTTTACGCGTTTAAATATATCATTTGGGAAGAGATTAGATCCATAAAAAATGGATGTTATATTATCAAATATTCGCAAATATTATTCTAATCTTCCGGTAAATGTTTTGAAAAAGATTTACCGAGTTCGACTTGAAAGATTGAGGCTGCTGATGGATCAAGGCATTCCAGAAGATGTTCGTTGGTTGATCGAAGCAAAAGTTCGTTTAGCTGGTGAATTACCAGATTCATTTTCTAAGCAGATGCCTGGTTTAGGTAAAAGTACTTTTGCAAAGAAGCGAAGAGCAAAAAGGCTGAACGGTTGTTACAAATGTGCTCGTTGGACATGTGATACCCGTTGCAAATCAGTAGGATATTCTTCTAGAAATCGGGATGATAAAATCGATTTCATTAAGGGTGGACTGAGTAAGGAGTCATTGGATGATATCCGATTGACTCTTGAGACGCACCCAAGTGGGTATGTGCAATGTGAGCTCCTTTCCTTATATGCTCAATTTAACGAGGATAAAAACCGTTATAGTCTCGAAAATATAGTAGCAAAAGATCCGTTTGCCAGGCTGTTATAAACAATGATGTTTTGGCTATTCAGCACTGATATAAGGTAAATCAGTATATTGTGTGTATATATTTTTTGCACATATAAATATTTTCATGTTTCATGCATCCCAAAATATCATTTTCTCATAAGTTTTCCTTCCTTATATTCTCAAAAATGGAAGGACCAAAATTTCGACAGATCAAAACTATCTGTTTATTTTGTGGATCAACTGGATCTCCATACCAAGCCTATTGGGCTTTTAAATGTTAACAATTTCTTTGATGGTTCGTTAACATTTCTTGATCATGCTGTGGAACAGAGATTCATCTCTCCATTTTCTAGGAGAATCCTTATTTCTGCTCCTACTATCGAGGAACTGCTGGATAAGTTGCAATCATATATCCCCATACAAGATCCAGCAGGAGTTAAGATAGATTGGTCGCAAGGAAGGGGAATCAAGCGAAAATGGAGTCCGGTTAATGTAAACTTAACTTTGTGAACCTTAGAATAGATGGTGGTAAAGTACGGAGTATTCTTACTCTTGAGACACACCTTAAATTTCTAGGATTTTATCAATGTTTAATCTTGTGTACCTCAACGATAGGTGGTAGAGTACAGAGTATTCTTACTCTTGAAACACACCTCTTTGAGTGTTTCTTTATTTCCTCAAAAGATTAGAGGTGGTAGGATACGGCTACTCCCGAAACACATCTCTCATTTTGAGGATCATAAATGTTTCCCCCTTTCATGTATGACTTGTTTTATGCTTCTTCAAGAGCAATAATAATATCATTTCAGTATGTTTAGATGATAATTTTTACTTCTTCTGGTGTAAATATGTACTTCTTCTGAAATATATAAGTGCTCGTGCAAGAACTTTTCAAGATTCTTATCATCTAATATTCATCTCATAATACTGATGAGATTATTTTCACATTAGCTATGTCCGTGCTATCATGTGATATTATCTTATCATACATCAACATTTCTTTTGTTGGATAATCCATTTTTTTATCTATCTTTTCAATACAGATAATGGTAACTTCTGGTACCGTTTGATAAAATATTTTTTTATCAACTTTTTGGTATTGATAACTTTTTATCAACATTTACCAACTTTTGGTAATGATAACTTCTGGTATCATTTGATAAAATATTTTCTAACTTTAGTATTGATAACTTCTGGTATCATTTAATGAAATATTTAATAACAATAATATCAATAATAATACTGGGGTTATACCATCACGTATATATGTTGACAACAACCTCTAATATGTTAGAATTAACCAACAACTGAGGTGCTTCTGAAATAATATAAAACTTGAATATATGTAAAGTATTTCGTAAACCGACCATATAGGCAGTGTCTACATAATGAAATAATTACTTTTTATGAATGAGCGAGTCATATCCTCCAGTCAAGGTATTCATAATAGTGATCGAGTCATAGCGTCAAATCCAGTCAAGGTATAGTGATCGAGTCATATCGTCAAATCCAGTCAAGGTACTCATAATAGTCCAATCCGTTGCGGTATAAATTCAGTCCATAATAACTCAATCCGTCACGGTATGACAATGATTATTTTACTTATACCTTGTTTAAAATCTTTAATTTATCTTGTTGATCACATATTAATCGTTAATTTTCGATTAATTTACTTTTATGTATTACCAAGGGTAAAATTGTCCATATTTTAATATGTTGCTGATATGGATAAATCAAAACCGTCAATAGGTTTGAAATTTAATTTAGAGCAAACTTACTTTTAGTCCGAAGTTCAAAATCCCGTCGGAAGTGCTTCAAAAACGGTTTTTAAGAAAATCGCCACGTTCGATCGCCGGAAAATTTCAAAACTGCACAAAACAGAAAAATAAGATCATAGAGAAATCAAGAACGTCGATATGAACAAACTTCCTGTTGACATCATCTCCGGAAACTGCTTCACTCGTCGTCACGCGCCGGTGAGACCTCTGTGCGTGGGACTCACGCGCGTCACGCGCCGCCGCACCGGTGCCGGTGCCGTCGACACGCGCCGGTTCGGAAGAATCGTCCGGTCGCCGTGGTCATGGATCCGGTCTCCGATCATCATTTGGATATATGGTTTGGCGTGAATTTGGTTTGGAAGTTTCGGATTACACAATTTCTTCAATTTTTCTATGTATTTGGAATTGATCTTCTAATCTATGATGTATAAATGATGATTAATAATAATCTGGTTTCTGATACAGATGTTCATCATTTAGATGCAACTGTAGAGCGTACTCCCGTCATATTACTCAATAGGGTAGAGACTCGTACTGATAACGTGTTGTGAAACTATCAAAATTTAAACACAAGAATTAGAGAGAGATTGTGAACTAGAGAGGAGGAGAATTCTTTCTTGATCAAGAATTGGTGCAAGAAATACAAATGATATAGGCCCCTATTTATAGGGACGGCAGATAATGACATAATCGTAATATGTAAATTTTACAGGGACATATCGGTAATATTTCATTCAACCTAACATTTACCTAACTTCATTACATCATTTCCATTAATTCATAACAAAAAATGAATTATTTTGATATTTTAGATTATGTAGTATGTCTCTAACTATTCAAACGATAAAATGTTGTCAAAGCCTAGGAATTTATTTGCATTGGAAAATAGGCACCAATAAAAGTAAATTGATTCGTAAAACTTTAATCGAATAAAATTTGATAATTCGATAATATGGTATAACACTACAAGAAAAAGTATAAAAAGGGACGACATTAATAGGGACGACTTAAATGTCGTCCCTATTTCTTTAACATATAGGGACGACATAGAGATGTTCGTCCCTATAGGGATTGGCGGTATTTTTACCGCCCATATTTTAATAAATAGGGACGATTATGTCGTCCCTATAACATGTAGGAGTCATAGGGACGACTTATAGTCGCCCCTATAACATGGAGTAGTAATAGGGACGAATAATAGTCGACCCTATTGACTCTATAACAAATATGGACGACCGTTTGTCGTCCCTATAAGAATTAGAGACGAGATTTAGTCGTCCCTATTAATTATGTAGGACTTGGCGCCAACTTTTGGCGTCCATTATTCTCCTACCACATCTATAGGGACGAAAAGGTTAGGCCCCGTTCTCTTTAGCGTTTTCCAGTCGTTTTCCGTTTTCTGTCTCCGAAAACGCGGAAAACGCGTTCTGTTATGACGTTTTCGAAATTTTTTTTCAGAAAACATTTTCCAAATTTGCAAAGAAATTGGAAAATGTGGATATCTCGTTTTCCTTGTAACATTTGGAGAAAGTGAAAACGCGGTATCATCGTGTTTTCCACATTAAAAAAAAGAGTTAAAACATAACAAAAGTCGGAGCCTTTCAGTCCAGAAACCAACCCAGCTTCCATCTCCCTCAAGCTCGCGTTCTCTCCGCCCGCAGCCACCGCCCGCGTCCACTGCCGTCGCCCGCCACCACCGGCCGCCACCATCGGCAACGGTAAGCATATTGTTGTCCTAATTTGTTTCTTTAATGGATAGAGGAAGAATCTTGCTTGAGCCAACAAAGAAAAGGAAAAAAGTTCATCACACCTCACCCCATTATCACTACCGCACATAACGGATTCAGCACCATGTTTATCATATTTCTTTGTAGGAGTCCAATTATATCTGATTTTGAAAAAAAATTCTCAGCTGGAAGAAGCCCTATTTCGGGCTACTGTTTCCGGGTTTTTTTTTTTTTTTTCCCGATTTTGAATAATTTTCTCAATGTAGATATATGAAAAAATAATTATCATAACATTATTTTATGACCAATGCTAATCCCGAATGCACAATATGCACAATTTTGATCGTTACATATATGTTTAAGAAGGGTAAATAATTTCTCCTAAGCTTGCTAGCAGCTCTAGCTAACCGAAACAGATTTTGGTAATAGGGGGTTAATTATAACCATGTTGCCAACCTATCTCAATTTTTATATTCTAAGTATTTATAAGTTAAAATGGATATTGGTTTGGATTTTTTGAAATGTAGTTGACCTTACTACTTTTACATAGTTACAAAAGTACAAATGTATTATAGAAAATTGATGAGAATATGTATAAACTGAGGTCCCCAAGTCCTCCTGAGTTCGATATATATTGTATGTTAAATCAATTAATGGATGTTCCCAAACTAGCACATGTAGTGTATTTTCATGGTTGGATGGTCATGTGTATTTGTTTTCAATTGTAATTATGTTATAATTATGAACTTAGCTTCTAGATGAATCTGTAATAACTCTTTAGAAACAGAAATAATACAACTTCCTTCTTTGTATCTGTTAATTAATTATTGACATAGTGGGAACGATGCTATGAGCTGATTGCTTGTTAATTAATTATTTCTGGACATTTTTTTGCTATATTCTCTTTAATATTTGTCATAATTTTTTGGGACCCCACTACTACGTTAAGCGGGTTTTCTTGATCATTTTGTAACAACCCGGGTCCCACTTAACGGGATGTCCCGACCGTTAGATGACGGCGTACTGTCCCCACTGTACCATTACGAGTCTTTTCAGCATGCTTTGTCCTCACTCGCACGCTCCTCGAGAAAACTTCCCAAGAGGTCACCTATCCCAGAATTTCTCCAAACCAAGCACGCTTCACTGTGGAGTTTCTAACGATGGACTTCCGGAAAAGAAGGTGCACCTTGTTGGTATGAGTAGTACCGATCATTTCTTTTAAGCTTTCTTAGTCGGGGTATTACAATCACCCCTCGTTAGACTCACGACGTCATCGTCGCGCTTAACCCATCTGAGGATCTGTTGCAAGGCGTTGGGATTCTAGAGGTGGCTCCCGCCCTATGGCGTAGCACTTAGTTCCCAATTTTCGACTGGCAGCCGTCTCTAATACCATTTGTAACGACCCGGTCCCACTTAACGGGCCGTCCCGGCCGTTAGATGACGGCGTACTGTCCCCACTGTACCAATACGAGTCTTTTCAGCATGCTTTGTCCTCACTCGCACGCTCCCCGAGAAAACTTCCCAGGAGGCCACCCATCCCAGGAGGCCACCCATCCCATCCCAGAATTTCTCAGAGCGGGTCTACGTTTATGTAAACTTACAAAAATTTTTTTACAAAATAAGAAAATAAATTTTTCTAAAAATAATAGAAATAATGTTTTGACGACTTTTTGCCATTGCCATAATTTTCCGCCGACTCCGAAGGTAACGAAGTTTAGTATGTTTACTTTATTGATTTATTTCGGATACTTGAGAATAAATGTTTTGAGAATTTGACGAGAAAAGAAAAGAAAAGACGAGAAAGAATTAGAAAACTAGTATCCGAAATAATGAGAAAGAAATAAAGAAAGAAATGAGTTTTGGAGCATAACGGGAAATTTTTTTTGAAAGAAAAGAAAAGAAATAAAACGAGTGTTGAGCATAATGGGAATAATATGATTTAAGAATGATTTCATAATAATTTTTGTCCTCGAATTTAGAAATGATGAACCCTAACTGGACTTTGCATAATTGATTTTAGACATGGCATCAAATACGAGAAGTCAACTGAAAGGATTAGACAATATTTTCGGAATATCTATCGTTTAGACTAAACGAGAAATAACAAGCCAGTTTTATGAAGTTGTGATGAGATGTTGAGATTTTAAGTGATGTGATTTTATTGAGACTTTTATGAGAAAAATTATGAAATTAGAGGTTTAAAGATTTGGTTCTTAGTTATTGGGAATTAAGTAATGGATAATGTGTTGAGTAAGTGAATTATTCCTCTATTTTGAGAGAAATTTATTATGTAGTTTAGTTTTGTGATTAAATTTTGGGAATATGATTTGTGGCATATATTTATAAGTATGACTAATGGATGGTCATTTGAGCCAATTAATGTATTGAAGGAAGTGAGATATTGATATTGGAAACTAGGATTTGAAATTGTTATGTTGAGGAATTGTGAATTGATTTTCTGAGATATTTTTGGTGATATTGAAGTGTTGGAAATGTTGTCAATATGTAAATCGTTGTGGTCAAATGTAGAGTTATTTGTTCTTGTTGGTTATGAAGTATACCTACGGGTTGGATAAGTCCAAATTACAAGGGAGACTCTGCCTAGAATTTTATCATTTGAAATTAAGAGCATAGTATGGTATGCACCCACTAAGGGAATTGAGGTTAGATTTGCAAGTTCATTTACACCATAAGCGAGATTTAGTAAATGATAAGTTATATTTTGAAAGATGAGTGAACACAAGTATTATGGCGTTATTGGGAAGATATGTTAAAGATAAGCTGATGATATTATGTTGATTTGTGAATAATATGTTATTGGGTATACTACATAGAGAGAATATTCAGGTAATTGTTTTAATTATTTTGATAATATTTGGTGATAAGAAGTTTTAGAGATGACAAATTATTAGGGTTTGATATATTTTTAAAGAAATAGTAAAGATTTATTAAAATTTGGAGAGAATTTTTCATGGGCTTACAGAGATTAGTGAAGAGACGTGATGTCATTTGGGTTATTGAATAATGACTTAAGTAGTTAGCAAATATTTCTTTATACAGAGTTTAGAGGCTATGTTGAGAGCTTGCATTTTAGACCTTTGTGATGGTTAGGAAAACCATTTACCGTTTGTGGAATTTACATGTAATATGATTATTGGGAATAGTCAGTTATCATGAATCTGAGATATTGAAAATATTTTATTATGAGATGCCTTAAAGGAGTAGAGATTTATTATAGTGAGAAATTGGGAACATGTGATTGAATGTTTGGGATTATATGAGATAATGATGATGGTCATAAGGTAATTTGAATACAAAAGATACAAGAGATAATTATAAGGAATAATGTGATTTTCTTATGGAGAGAACTGAAGGTAATGATGTGTTGAGATTATGGAATAAGTTGATTTTTCATGAATAAGTTATTGCTATATTTGGTTCTAAGTAGAATTCGAAGAAAGAGGAGTCTCAGTCATGGAAATGAATCAGGATTTCCTCGTAATGTGAATGATTCACTGATGTACATTAAGTTTTCAATATTAATGAAAGAAAATTTTATCAAGTCCTAAATTTTGTACAAGTATTGATGAAGTAATGTATTTGATCAGAGAAAGGCTTATGATTGATCATATCTTGAAATTTTGGAAATTGTTATTGATGGTATCTTGTTTAGAAAATAAGAAATGAATTTTTATGCAATTGTCTTTGTGGATAGGAATTGTGAGGAAAATAAGGATAAAACTTCACAATGATTACTTATTACGGAGTAGTATGCTGAAAGAGTGATATATGGCAGAATCCAAGATTTATTGAAGTTGAGAGATTGATAAATAATCTTAGTGAGCAGATTGACGTATAAGGTTGACATGATAGGTATAATGGTTATTATATTGAAATCATAGAGAGATTGATATGAATATTTGAGGTCATATGATACGATGATAAGTGACAGATTACATGATTACTACAAGATATGATGACTAGACGGTTAAGGGATGTTATGGTTATCCCGTGAAGAATTGTGTGAATATATTGAGTCAATTGATCTCATTTTGATGGTTTATTGCATTATGGTGAAAAATATTACCTACGATTGAGAATTTCCATTTTGAGTCATAATATATGGATTTATTTAAAGTTTTGGTGATGCAGTTTCGATTAATTATTATCGGTTGTACATTTGAGGTGAGTAAAGTATTTTGCTACGAAAATAGGAAACCCGAGAAGATCATTTGTGTGACTTTTACTTATAATGAGATTGTATCTTTGGGTTAAGCAAACTTGATGAGGAATCCTATATGATTTACAGAAGTCTTATTCAATGGTGGTAGACTTAATCAGAGTATTGTTCATAGTGTGACATGAATTGAAGTTTTGGGAGAACAGGAAAAATTGAATCTTGAACTTCAGATTGAGAAATTAGTGAGGTTTCTTAAGTTTGAGAATAACATATCTGATCCGTATGATGCTTTAAGTTAGTATCTTAGCCCTCAGTTAGAATGAGTATGTGATACCGAGTACTTGATGCATGATTTAAAAGTATGGATTAAAGGAAGTTTCAGTCGAACTTATAAATGATTTCGTTGGTACATCTTTTCAGAAAGATTCTACCAAGTTTGGGTTTTGTACTCAATATTTTGGAATTGATATCGCGCTTATATATTTTTGATCATAAGGATTTATTCTTGATCAATCTTCTTGATTTTTAGGTTAAGCATTTGGGTCAATGAATATTTTGTGGTTTCAATATTAGCATAGATCCTATAAAAGGTACCTTTCGTTTTGACAAGAGAGGGAATTTAAGATGTCATTTCATCGGGCCATTTAAAATGCTAGAGAAGTAAGTAATGTGGCTTATTGTTTGACTTCGCCACCAGAACTTGTAGATGTTCACAATGTCTTTCATGTTTACCTACCGAGAAAGTGTGTTCATGATTCAAATCACATGGTGAATTATTAGTTTATTGCAGTCCGGAAAGATTTGACTTATGAAGAGGCACTTATGTGCATAGTAGAGAGAAAAGTCCATGTCTTAAGAAACAAAGAGATTCCATTAGTTAAAGTCCAATGGGGTAGACAAGGTAGTGCTGAAACTACTTGAGAAAAGAAAGAAGAAAGAAGTCTGGCTTAATAACCAGATATATTTAGATCAAGAAAGTTTAAAATTTCGAGGACGAAATTATTTTAAGTGGAGAAGGTTGTAGCGACCGAGAAATTTTCAAACTTCTAAGACTTGTTTTACCAAACTTGTCGCTACGACTCTCCAACCTTAACAATTATTATTCAAAACCAGCGCTCTCGTCTAGTCATATTAGTTATTTTAAGATTTTAAGAAAAGAAATTTAAATTCGTTTAAATCTTTAAGTCCAAATTTCGACTTTAAACTTGTCCCAATTTCATCATTCATTTTTAAAGTTCAATGGGGAAGACTTGGTAGTGATGAAGCTGCCCGGTTCAAGAAAGAAGAAATTTTGATCAAGTATCCAATTATTTTAAAGTATCCAATTATTTTAAATTAAGAAAATTTTAAATTTCGAGGACGAAATTATTTTAAGATGGTAGGGTTGTAGCGACCGAGAATTTTCTGTGACTTATTTAAATATTATTTAAAACGTGTCACTACGACTTTACCTATTTATTTTAAACACAATCTCGTCTAACCAATTTAAGTTAAAATTTAAATTATTTAAATTTATCGTAGTTCAATTTCAATTTTTATGAAAGTATCTTATTTACATTATTTATCTTTAAAGTTCAATTTCAATTTTAAGAAATTTTCAAATGTATCTTTAACGATAAATTTTAGTCCAAACTTTAAATATTTGAGTCCAAAATATTTTAGCTCCAATTTAATTCATTCTCAAATTTTTATTTATTTATTTTAAAATCTCAATATCCCTAAATTCAAAAGTTTATATTCTGATATTGTTACCCCAAATTAATCTATTAATTTTAACCAGATACTCTTTTTTTTACTTTAATCCCATATCATGATAATCTTTTTAATTTGAAACAAAATTTTATTGAAGTATAACTCGTGAGAATCAAGTTTCTTTTAGTCGGGGGATAAATGATGCAAAAGTCCGTACAAGCAGTAAACACTGTTGAATTGGCTTATTCCCATATTTTGTTACTTTATTTAGGGGGTAATATTAAACCATACTTTTGTTATTTAATACAATTTGAATATGTATTTGTATATATATATCAATCCTCTTTTAGACTAGTAAACTAGTAATACCATGGTTCAAAGGTTCTTGTTAAGGGGATTAGCGCATGTTATCAAGTCTTAACTATTTGTGAAACAATGAATACTAATATGAATCAATATAAAGTTTCAACTGAAGTTAAACCTTCTTTATAGACAATATGGGCGGTCAAAGAAATGTTAGGAAAACCACTATGACGTGGACTAATCAAAAAGAGACTGCCTTTATCCAAATATGCTACGATTATGCGAAAGCTGGTAAATTACAGTGTTCAACATTTAAGGAAGAGTGTTGGGGGGAAGATTAGTGAAGATTTGAAACGCGTCATAAATGAGGACTGTGACATTGCTCAATTAAAGGGTAAATGGAACCGTCTGCGCAACCTTCATCGGTCATTTTCTGAACTTATTAAGCATACAGGAGTTACATAGGATTCAGATACATGCACAGTAAGTGCTCCTGAAGAAGTTTGGCAAGCATTTTTTGCGGTAAATTTTCCTTCGCATCATATAATTTTTTATCATTTACCTTTATTGTTTATCAATTTACATTACTTCTTTTTTAATATGTACGTATTATTTCATGTTACTTCTTCTTAATATGTACATATTATTTCATGTATCTGTGTTTTTTAATGCAGAAAAATGCAAAGATTTACAAGAAATTCAAGAAAGATGGATGCCCACATTATGAGATGCTTGGAGAACTCTTTGGTGGAACCACGACGACAGGAGGGTTAGGCACCCCCTTAACTCAGCTTCCACCCTCTTCAGATGATGAACGACAGATGGTGGACGATTTTCTAATAAAGGGCGTTCATGTACGGGTACATAATGTCGATGAATCGGAGATTGAAAAGCCTCCCTGTCGTCGCAAAACACCTAAGATCAGTAAATCAGAGAAGATAGATGAGGCCCTGGCACGTTGGGAGTCCACTATGAATAAAAGAGATGATGAAAGTGAACTTCGACAAACTTACTTGAAGGAGAAGATTGCAAAAATGCAAGGGAAATCATCTCTCGGTACTAGTGGGAGTGAAGCAACTAGCCAAGACCCTTTTACGCAAGCGAAGTGCATGGCCATATTAAACAATATGGAAGCATTGACTGATGAGATATTTGCTAACGCTATGAAGGCACTCAGAGATCCAGAATTTAGGGTGCAATTTGTGTTGATGCCTGAGAGTAGGAGGATGAATGTGTTGAAATTCCTTTAAGTGATTTCCTATCGTGTAGCTTTATTTGACCATGTTGCTTTATTTGTACTTGTTCTATGGATGATGTTTGTTTGATGTTGTATTGTACTATGGATTGCATAATTGTGTTGATGTTCTGTATTATCAGTACGTTGAGACTAGATGTTGATTTGGCAAGGTTTCTATGTATGAACTTGTTGTATTATACTATGGATTGCATAATTGTGTTGATATTCTGTATTATTAGTACGTTGTGACTAGATGTGGATTTGGCAAGGTTTCTATATATGAACTTGTTGTGTTTTGATCTTTGCGACATGTAGTGGAGATATTAACAACGTTGCAATTTTACACCTTGGACTAAATCTTAGTGATATGCATTTGTGCAGGAAATGTCTTTTTCAGGTCAAATTTCACCCGATGAATCAAGTAACGAAGATCTGTTCTTCATAGATGACGAACCTGATGCATCCGTAGATATGATGGGATTGCAGATTGTACAATCTGCATATGAAGGGATCAGTAGGACGCCACGAAGAACTTCATTGCTTACTGGAAGGATGTATATATATGAGGTATTAAATGGACATCCAGATGTGTGTCGTGATAATTTTGGCATTCAGAAACATGTATTTGAGAACTTTTATAGCACCTTGAAAGAAAAAGGTTAATTGAGAGATTGAAAAAAAGTTAGCGTCGAGGAAGGGGTCGCAATGTTTTTGATGATTGTTGGGCACATTACACGGTATAGAATTATAGGTGACAAATTCCAACATGGAAATCACACAATACACAAATGGTTTAAGAAAGTCCTACGTTCTGTTCGTGAGTTAGGCATTGAGCTAATACGCCCAACGAACCTAGGTGTTGTACATGAGCGTATCTTGCAGAGATACCCGTACTTCAAGGATTGTATTGGTGTAATTGATGGAACACATGTGGCAGCTTGGGTGCCAGCTTCGAGACAAACAGCTTTTCGAGGACGAAAAACAACTATAACACAAAATGTAATGGTAGTCTGTGATTTTGATATGAAGGTCACATATGTGCATGCTGGATGGGAAAGGTCGGCCAATGATTCTCGGGTATTCATTTACGTTGTTACTACCGGCGCAAACGGATTTCTAATGCCATGTGGAGATATATTGCATTACTTTTTTCCTCTTATTAGGCAAAGACACATAACTACTGCGTGATGCACAATACATAACTTCATTCTTAGAGAGCACGCATTGGATAAGTTGTTTACAGAATATTCTCAAGAAAATATGATATTTGATGAAAAACCTGAATCATCTGATGCACGTGAACCCATTCAATTTGATTCCAACCAGACGGCTTAGATGGCACAAGTGCGAGAACAAATTGCTACCCAAATGTGGAACGATTACTCTAGAAGGGCAATATGAATTTTTAAACTTTTTGGCAACAACAAATTGTGTGATTGGGGCTAATCTATTTATTTTTGTTGTTCCAAACTCAAATATGGCAGCTCTATTTCAGTTATATTGTGTTTATCATATATATATGAATGTTCAATGCATATATATATTCACCAGAAATATAATTACAACTACACAAAGTGTGTGTTTGATATTATTAAAAAAAAATTTAAATTAATACTAATTTTTAGGAGAATGGATGATTCATATTTGGTTGAAAAGTCAAATATTGTGGAATTCACTTTTAATGAGAATCAAACAAGGACAAAATAGTTTTCTGTAAAAAAAACTCAAACAGAACGTGTTTTTCAACTTTTCATTTTCGAAAACAGTTTTCAGAAATAACAAACCAAACGCGTTTTCAGCAATTTTGAAAACATTCACAGAAAACGAAAAATGGAAAATATTTTCTAAAATGAAAACAAAAAACGGAAACATAAAGAGAACGGGGCCTTAGCTTTCTAAGACGACTTATGTCGTCCTAATAGGCTTTTTTTTATATAAAAAACTTCTTACAGTAGCTTTACGAAATCAGATAGTCTGGTGTAAAGAATTTAAGACTCCTCCCTTATGAGACAAGTTGAGATTCATATCTATTTAATGCGTATTTGAAGATTTTTGGTATGTATTTTTTCCATATTATTATGTTATTCAACGTCTATTTCTCGTGTAGTTTATTCTATACGCATCATCGCACTTTCATAAAACTTAGAAAACCGTTTGAAGATAATTTCGTAGATCACACACATCCTCACGTTGGGAAGTTTGTGATTTATAAAATAATCTTTGAATTGTCCCATTTTTGGACAATTTGACATTGATTTGTGAGTGACGAATTGTGTTACTATAATTATTTCTTGTTGTAGCATCTGGATTCGCGTGTAGATTTCCGTAGTATCTCCCTTTTATTCTCCAAGTGTGGACTATGTTTTAATATAGTGCTTGCACTTAGGAGAATATAGGGAAAATGATGCCGAAATTTATACGTGAAATAGATGCGAAGACATGAAATGTTAACACAACTCGTAATTTTCGAATCAATGTCTAATGGTTAGGGCCCTTACCTTAATTTAGTATTGGAGTGATAAGGTGTTAGGATATTTTCACGCCACAAATATAATTATCTTAGCATTTTTTATTTTATTATTATTGTTTTTGCATCTACAACAAACTTGTTTAGAAAATGGAAATTGATAAGGGTTGGATCAAGTTGAATAGGTGACGTGGAAAGTCTGATGAGTTTTGGGATGGTATGAAAGCATTTGTAAACATGGCAAGACCACTAGCAAATGACAGGGGGATGATCAGATGTCCGTGCAAAAAATGTATAAACATGAGGTGGCAATTAGTCGATGATGTTGAGGCATACATTTTCTGTCACGATTTCTGGGAAAGTTATTAGAGATGGATTTACCATGGGGAGAGTGAGAATGAGCCAGTGAATGTTCCCAAACGGAACAAATGGATGGATGCGGGAGATGAGATGGTGGATATTCTGAATGATGTAGTTGGGGATGAATCGACAACTGAATCTTTTGATGTCCAATACGATGATTTGTTCGAGGCGCTGCATTCAGAATTGTTACCTACAGTTTCATATTTCTCGTCATTGAACTTTTTAACTAAGTTGATGAATTTGAAGGTTACAAATAAGTGGACAAATAAGTCGATTGATGGACTGTTGAATCTGTTGAAGTTGGCATTCCCAAAAATCAATCTTGTTGGCTCTCATTACGAAGCTAAGAAACTGATGTCGAAGTGGGGATTGAGATACGAATCTATTCATGTTTGTAAGAATGATTGTGCATTATTTTGGAAGGAGAATGCATCTAAAGAAATTTGTCTGGTATGTTCTGAAAGTCGTTGGATACAAAAGGCAGAGAAGTCGTCTAGAAAAAACGTGCCACATAAAGTGTTGCGTTATTTTCCATTTACCCCAAGACTGAAGCGTTTATTTGCAATAACACAAACTGTAAAAGAAATGAGATGGCATAATACAGGTTACTCTAGAGACAAGGATTAGCTGAACCATCCGGTAGACGGAAAGGCATGGAAGGACTTCGACAAAAATCACCTAGATTTTTCCTGCGAAATACGAAATGTTTGTATAGGCCTATCAGCTGATGATTTCAATCCATTTGGTAACATGAGTCTTTTGTACAGCATGTGGCCTGTATTAGGAGAATATCACAAGTAGTTCACCAACGAGGAAGATTTCTTGAGTTTAAGATGTTGATATTTATAATATTCATACAATAATCCCTACATTTTAAAGGTCAAGAAAAATAATTATTTGATCTTTAAAATAGTCAGAATCTTTATTATTATTATTATTATTATTATTATTATTATTATTATTATTATTATTATTATTATTATAAATGGTGGTGTTATGTGGTGATTACTTTAATTACTTGCAGGTTGTTCTTTTCAATACTTCTATTCTACAAGAGATTCTCAAAATCCCTTTAGCTTCATTTTAAAGACTGGAATTCGATACTTCTTTTCACTTATTAGAATTAAAACCCATGTTTCTTATATGTTGTATAGATTGCTCATCTATGGCCGACGTGACGTCACATGGCGATGACGGTGGAGGAGAGCCTCCACACGGTAGTGCAAGCAGGGTTCCAGGACAAAGTGAGGATGGTAAGAAATACTTAAAGCATTTCTTAGGTTGTGTATATTATTTGCATTATATATTAAGCTATTGTGATTTGTGATGAACTTGTAGCACCATCATCAAGAAGACGGGGCCCGTCATGTGGCCTCAATTTATTGACGGTTTTCCAGGGAAATGGGAAGCAACCGATTCCCATTGATTTCGATAATAAAGAAGGGACGTATCAGGCCTTTGGAGACAATCAAAAATACGTGAGTAGACACGTAGGAAATCAAGTTAGAAATTTTGTACCTCCTTGTTATAACAAGTGGGATGAAGTTCCTCTGGAGTTAAGAGAACGTGTGATCAACAGCATTCACATAAGTGAATTTAGACTATTTGTGATGAGATTCGAAGCGCGGAAGAAACGCCGAAAAGTTCCAAACTCAGGTTGTGGTTGGACGGATGAATTATGACCCGATATTCAAGACGTGATGGCTTGACGATGCGGAATAAAGAACCAAGACTTTCGAAACGCCACAAGGATTTGCCCAATCTCCTTGATAAGTTTCTGATTTTGAACGCCACAAATATTTTAGCAAATATTTGATAAGTTCGATATTTGAACGCCACAAGAAATATTCTTGATAAGTTCGAAAAACATAGGAATCCACCTATAACTTTTATTGAATCCTCAATAAAAACTGTTTATATCAAAATCAAATCTGAATTACAATGAATGGAAAGGAATATAAATAAGTAAAATAACCTAGCGCTAATTGACTCAAAATAGAATTCTAATTAGACTAAAATTCTAAAATAGGCAAACAAATAATTAAAAAACAAAATTTAACCTAAAAATACGCAAAAACCCTAATTTCCGTCTGCATAATTGACTTGCTATTTTGAAGCCCCAAATGATGGAATTTGACCATAAAATCAGTCGGCTCAAGGGCTTTAGCCCATGAGTTTTGCTTAGTGGCCATTTTCTACTCGAAAAACACATATTATGCATCTAATTCCGACATGGTTGACTGGATTGCACTTTTATTTGGCTTGAATATTTAACTTTTTCCGTCAAACCTGCTATGACTCCGATTGTCGAGGGTCCGGAACACATCATACCCTCCTTCTTTAGGATGATTCGTCCCGAATCATAGCTTTGTTCCTGTTGTTTCACTTCACCTCCTGGATCAAACGAAAAATTATTGCTTCCATACCAGAGGGATGACCAATAATATCCTATAACTTGGGTTACATGAATGGATTGAAGTAGAAACTCCTGTGGGCATTGGTGGTGTTGCCCAAATTTCCAAGTACATTTAACCTGCAAGACAAAATTAAATAAAGCGGGGAGGGAAATGTTAGGTTCATGAGGTACAAGGTATGGATTCTTGTATTCATGAATTATCACCGTCAATTCCACCCTTTGAACCATGAGGCCCTTCTCTTCACCTCGTTCTCCTTTTGCAACTTCTTGCTCACCCCCCTCTATCTTTTTTCTCTCAAGCTCGGTTACTTCCTCTAACTCAAGATTTTCTAGCTCATCCACCTCTTCAATTTTTTTTCTTTCAAATTCAACCACATCTTCTACTTCGACATTTTTATCACCACACTCGTGCACTACCTCATTACTACTCAAATGTGGATCTTCCAATTCAACGCTTAAATCTTGAACTTCAACCTCAACTCCCAATTCAAAATTTGGAGTTTGTTTAGTTGTTTTTAATTTCAACTCTCCCTCCTTCTTATCAATATCCTTATCCCCATGATGCCTCCTATTACACCACTTTTCACTCTCCTTCCTTACCCTCCGTGAATCTTCTAGTGCTTCCTCTAATGTTAACCCATATAATACGCATGTTTTCCCTTTCTTAAGGAATTGGTATATGTGCATACTCTTACCATAAACAGCCTCCCTCCTATGTCTCCAAGGTTTTCCCAATAAAATATGATAAGATTTCAATGGCACTACATCACACCATACATCCTCATTATACCTTCCCTGGGTAATAGGCACTAGAACTTGTTTGGTTACTTTGAAATCCCCAAACTCCCTCATCCACGTCATCCTATAAGGTTTATAGTGTGGTTCTAGGGGCAATCCTAATTTTTCAACCACGGTGCTAGTAACGAAATTAGTAAAACACTTTCCATCAATCGCCAAACTGCAGCCCTTATGATCCACATAATACCTAGTTTGGAATAAAGAGTCCGGATCATAATCCATTCCTTATGTGGCGTTTCAAAAATTCAAGAACGAAGAGGATTTAGACATCAAATAGTAAGAATGACTTTTATTGGCTTGGAAGGAAATGAATATCAAGAATTTTAAAGAAACTCAAGAAAGTGGTTCTTGAATTTGGAATAACTTTTTTTTTTTTGAATTTTGGATGAATTTTCGGAATAAATAAAATAAAAAAAAATATTAAATTTTTTTTTTTATAAATCCGAAAATTCGACAACGAACATGAAAAAACAAACGGAACTTAATTCGGATAAGAATTAAGCAAAACAAACACTTTTGAAATTTTGTTGAATTTTTATATGGATCAAAACTGAAAAAAAATTACTGGCACGAAGAACAAGAAAACTAAAAAAAAAAGAAACAGAAAACAAAACACTCAACAAGATATGGATGATTTTTATGGGACTCGATGATAAACATAAAAATCAAACTGGATAGAAAAACCTGAATTCAGAGTCAAGCTCTGATACCAGATGATGAGATTCGAAGCGCGGAAGAAACGCCGAAAAGTTCCAAACTCAGGTTGTGGTTGGACGGATGAATCATGACCCGATATTCACGACGTGATGGCTCGACGATGCGGAATAAAGAACCAAGACTTTCGAAACGCCACAAGGATTTGCCCAATCTCCTTGATAAGTTTCTGATTTTGAACGCCACAAATATTTTAGCAAATATTTGATAAGTTCGATATTTGAACGCCACAAGAAATATTCTTGATAAGTTCGAAAAACATAGGAATTCACCTATAACTTTTATTGAATCCTCAATAAAAACTGTTTATATCAAAATCAAATCTGAATTACAATGAATGGAAAGAAATATAAATAAGTAAAATAACCTAGCGCTAATTGACTCAAAATAGAATTCTAATTAGACTAAAATTCTAAAATAGGCAAACAAATAATTTAAAAAATAAAATTTAACCTAAAAATACGCAAAAACCCTAATTTTCGTCTGCATAATTGACTTGCTGTTTTGAAGCCCCAAATGATGGAATTTGACCATAAAATCAGTCGGCTCAAGGGCTTTATCCCATGAGTTTTGCTTAGTGGCCCTTTTCTACTCGAAAAACACATTATGCATCTAATTCTGACATGGTTGACTGGATTGCACTTTTATTTGGCTTGAATATTTAACTTTTTCCGTCAAGCCTGCTATGACTCCGATTGTCGAGGGTCCGGAACACATCAATTTGGATTTTACTTATTCCATTGAACTTTAGATTTAGGCCTATCTAATTCAAATTCATGTAGGACTTTTTTAACTTACAACCGGAGAACTATATTGAGAGTGAGTACAATATTATCATCAAGGGTCTTGAACGAACGGCGGCCGATCGATATCAGTCTTACAAGACCACTGTACACAATCACTTCAAGAGGCATGGATCCAACAATTCTTATCACTCTATTAACTCCGCGGATTGGGAGAAGTGTGTACAATTATATACAAATCCACAATAAATTTATTGTAAGTACAAATACTTTTAATTAATTTAACATGCTTTCATTTCATTATTAATTTTTACACTGTGTTGCGATGATTGTTGTTTTTCAAGGAACGGTCAGAGAAGAATAAGGTGAATCGATCCCAAGCTAAATACCCTAGCCTCCAAGGGTCAAAAAGTTTCTCAGCTGCACGTTATGAGAGGGTAAGAATTATACCATAAGTGTATATTTTTCGATTTTGACTGGTTTAATGTGGATGTGTAACTAACAATAATATTCAATTATTTATGTAGCGGGATTGACAGACACAGGAATAGCCGACCGTTATAGAAAGTTTCGAGACATTTCACAGTCAAACAAAAACAGGAGAGTGGGTGAATGATCGAGCAGCGAATGTTAATATCGAACATTGTAATTATGCTAATTATATTCGAGATTTCATATTTTGTTGACTCATTTTTTAAAATATCAGGATAAAATGATTGAAGTGTGAAACATGCAGACACAGGAGGTTGCTATAAGCGGTACACTGGTGGATGAGCATGCTGTTGTAAAACAGGTGCTCGAGGAAAGGAGAGGACACGTTCGTCGAGTTGGACGAATTGTGAAGGGCTCGTCTCTCACTGGTAGACAAAAAGCCTCAAATCCTACCCCATGTTTTCAAACATCGGCTGAGATGAAAGCTCGGATAGATGATCAAGAGGAACATATTCGGGTGCTGAATCAATACATTATGAATATGAATAATCATCTTCAGACTTATTTTCCGGGATTTCCGATGATGCCGCCACCACGACCCCCGATTTCACAACCTTCGCAACCAAATCTTTCTGATGTTCATGAAGAGGATATGGATGATGACGATGTAAATTTATGACATTCATTAGCTCTTGAACTTTTGTGTCAAACTTTTGTTAATATCTAAACCATTAATTTTTGTCAATTAATTTATTAGTTATAATTATGTGCTTGTTTACCTTTTAGAATGTATGTTAATCATATAATAAGTATAATTAAAATATATAAAATTATTATAATTACGGAAACTAACAACATTAATAAATTCCAATTATTTAAAATAATAAAATAGGGACAACATAGAATAAATACACATGATAGTCGTCCCTATATATTAAGACCTTTAAGGATTCTAATGTCGTCCCTATTAGTTACTCTATTGGGACGACTGAAGTCGTCCCTAAAAAGAAAATATATTGGGACAACATACTTAGTCCTAATTGATTTATTGGCACGAATCTATTGGGACGAACACTAGGGACGACAATGTCGTCCCAATTAGTTTATTGAGACTACTTCTGGGCCCCTATAACCATATATTCTTGTAGTGAGGTAAAAGTTTTGTATGTGCCATAATTGATTAAAACTATTTTTTATAATCTTGAATAACTCATTAATCATACCCCATTTTCTTATGAAATTAGGTATCCTATTGTAAACACATTTTTAAATTTTACAATTATTGTTGCTTTGACAGTAGTATCATTTTCTTATTGACTAACGCGACAATTTAATCTTTCTATCCTCTAATAAAAACGTGAATTTTATATCTCACCATGTCTTGAAAAGTAACAATTAAAAATTTAAAAAAAAAATATATATATATATATATATATATTGCATTTATATAAACGTGATGTTAGTCATACCTTAAAAATTGCAAAAACTCATACGATTCTTAAGAAAGCTCTTCTTCATTATAAATCTAATTTTACAGCCCAATAAGAAAAAAAAAGTATATAAAAACTAATAGGAATATGAAGTTAATTTACAATTATTTGAATTATGCTTATACTTGAGAAATATTGAAAGATCAATTTTTTGTGAATTGAATTCGAGAAAAATGTGAATGTACGGATGATTTACATGTATATACGTGTGTCTATTATAATTGGTTGAGACTTATTTTCATTTTTTAAAGTTATCTAAAACATTTATTATTTAAATAAAAGTTTTAGCTAGTGCATGTGACAATTTGAGTGATTTAATTTCTATAATACTTGAGCTTAGTTATTTGAATATATATTCATGAATGTCATCGATATCCTTATTTTCAGATATGACACATTCTCATATATTAATGGGTAATACAATTCAATACATGTGTACTAGAGATGGCAAAAAAAAATCCGACTCTCCTGAACACGACAAGTACCCGATCTTAATGGGGTGAAAAAAACTCGCCCCCGACCCATGGGGCGGGGTTTGGTCGCCCTGCCCCGAATTCGCCCCAAATATTTATTTGGAAAAATATTTTAAGAAAAAAGAAGAAAATGAAGAAACAGAGAAAAGAAAATAAAAAATACTAAACGGGTCAGTAAAAAAAGTGGAAGTGTTGACCAGCCCCGACCATTCCCAAACCCGAACCCACCCCGCCCCGAAATTCGCGGGTCGTGGGACAGGTTTGAGTTTATTTATTTTTTGCAGGGTGGGGCATGGGGCGGAGTGATCCGACCCAAACTCGCTCCGTTGTCATCCCTAATATGTATAATATTGCAATAAATGGATAAGTCTTTTATCATATTAAAATATTATATCATACTAGTTTTAGTCGTGCGTTGCATGAATGATCATCAAATGGAAGTTTTGATAATATATTGTTAATGTGTATGGAAGTGTAAGTAATGAGGAAGTTGTTTATTATGTTGAATTAGATGTATTTATATTATTTATATGTGCATACAATGTATGAATAGAAATGGTTGAGGGGAGAATATATTTGTATCGTGCTTTGGGAGTTAGTGCTATATTTTGATTGAGTTGCAGTAAAGATCATAAAGTAAAGTTTGTAAAATTAGTGAACTTTTATCCGGAATTTGGGGAGTAAAATATATTCTTGATTAACATATAACTATGAATTTCGTGAATGGAATTCTTCTGGAGCAAGCATTATAGTCTTTTCTTCAAATCAGTTACCCCCCTGTGCATCTGCTCACGAGTCAGATCGAGTGATCCAGGTGAGATCATAGTTGTTCTCATTGCAAACAATATTTGGCACATCATACATTTTTAGTTCAAAAGTTTAATAGTGCATCTGTATCCCTTATAAATGATTATTTTTGTTGATGCATAAGATCATAAACTATAAGTTAATATACAATATATCAAAAGTTTCTTTTCTATTCCCATCTTCTTGCTCTTTTTCCATCCTTTAAACATGCTCTACTTTACCTTCGACAAATGTTCCTCGAAGTTATATGAAGCAAATGTTCAACTTCGATCAAGCGATGATAATCTGCTAGGGTTATGTTACTATGTACCTTCCTTTGGGAAAGAAGACTCAAAGGGATACAATTATTCTTGAAATAGTGATTTCCAGATTCGACTGTTTTCCGTGCGAAAACGATGTCTCAATCTCTGATAAAAATCTGAATTACAATCATTGCGGGTTTTTTATTTTCAATTGCATTTCAAGTCTTCTTTGACCATAATTTTTGCCTCCAACCTTCCTCCCACATGTTATACTTGATTTGAAGTCCTTTAAACATGCTCTTGAAGTCTTGTTTGGCTTTAATAATAGGTCTTTCTATCAAGCCTGCAATGATTCTCATGATTCCTCCTTCTTCAAGATGATTCATCCCGAATCATAGCTTTGTTCATGATGTACCAATATGATGTGATCATGTTTGAGATGCTTGCGTAAGAAACACCGAAAAGTTCCAAATTCATGCTGTGGACGGACGGTGACATGAATATCCGAGTCTCAAGATCCAAGAACTCAAGGTGTATCAAACCTTAGACCCTTTACGATGCAGAAACAAGAACTATCATGGGGTGAACGCCACAAATGTTGTCCAGATCCTTTGATAAATTTGAGTTTTAAATGTTATAAAGATTGTTAATCTTCCATAAGTTCGATTGAACGCCACAAGATGATTGAATCCTAATAAGTTTGATTTATTATAAAGTGAATCCTCTCCTTTAATATTGAAAACACTCAATAATTGTTTATTAAAAATCCAGTCTGACTATTATAATAAAGGAAATAACATATAAATAAAAAAAAACCTAAAATTAGGTCTAGCTGCTATAGAGGCACAAAACATGACCTAGCATAATTAAATATAGCGAAAAATTGAAAACCCTAACTTTTGTACCATACTATCGCATGGTATATATGCGTGGTTGCTTGGTTATTCATTGAAGCTCTCAGGTTGTAAAACTAACGTATGCGCATTCGCTCTATATTTTGGTCGTAACTTTCTCTCCCGATGTCCGCTTGTGTTTATTAAAAATGCGCTTGAAAGAAAACTCAAAGGAATACAATTATTCTAGAAATAGTGATTTTCCAAATTCGAATGTTTTCCATCAGAAAACTGTGTCTCAATCTCTAATAAAAAATCTGAATCACAATCATTGTGGGTTTTTGATTTCCATTTGCATTCCAAGTCTTTTTTTACCATAATTTTTGCCTCAACCTTTTTCCCACATGTTATACTTGATCTGGAGCCCTTTAAACATGCTCTTGAAGTCTTATTTGGCTTAAATAATATGTCTTTCTGTCAAGCTTGTTATGATTCTTATTATTATGGGTGTTCATTTTGGGATCAGAGGTTGCTTCCTGTACGTAGATGATATGGTTGGGGTTTTGCTGATTGAATTGGGTTAGGGTTTAAGTGGATGGTGTGGGCAGCGGTAGCTGGGGGTGAGGTAGCCGGGTTAATTAAATTTGATTATTATTATTTAAAATTTTAATTATTACCTGATTTGTGTATAGTTAAGTATTAAACATGATTTTTTATTTTGTATCTTTAAATACTGGTCTACTTGTAATTTTCTCTATATATAATATTTCTCACATTTGTGCAAGTGTTGTACCCTAGGTCCAATTATTTGACATTGGTTGACCAAACACTTATTAATATATTTAATGTATTTTCATTATATGGCGGACCTGTTATTTATTTGATTTATAATAATAATATTATTCTTGCTAAATTAAATCAACAGAGTCCGTAAATTCAAATCTTGATAACTTGTTAATTATAAGGAGTTGTGATTGTGAGATATAAGTTACAATTGAATCTTAAATATCCTTGGTCGTAAAGTAATATCGAGATACGTATATCTTTATTACGGATAGACCAACACGTCCGTCATCACCCACTTTAGAAGTGAGTAGCTGATCTCACAAGTTAAGATGTAGAGATATCTAAATGAACACGTAGATGATTTGTTAAGAGAACAAAATATTGGACACCCGCAACAGAGATTCCACATGGATAACTATCTAAGTGTCAGTGGTTAATCTCTAATATTTTTTAGTGGAATTGATCATTTAACTTGAGGTCATCATAGTACCTTATATGAGGCCAGTCATACTTTGGTGATATCGGATGTTGCTTTGAAAGAAGTCGTTAATACGATGTCGTTCGGGTATGTCAAGAATCACATGAAGGTTGTGAATGATCAATATAGGATTCGTCACTCTTAGATAGTAAGAGATAATGATCTGCGTTTTATTTGGTTAAGTCGATATCGAAATCATTGGCCAAAGTGAATTAATAAAGTCGAAAATAGTTTCGACGTTTATTGACTTAAGAGCGAAATAAAAGATATGATCAATAAATGAGATTCACACATTTCCATATCTCGAAATTGATCGGATCATATTGACTAAGGGATTAAAGTTTCATGATAAACAAACTAGTTTGGTTTTGTCACACCACGCGACATTTTCCAACACATGGACACATTGCTAGATGTTAATCTGGGACAACTAATGTGAATTAATTAATCTAGGAGAATTAATGATTAATTTAAAAGAGAGTTTTAATTAATCTTATTTTGATTAGATCAAAATAATAATTCACTAAGTTCGATATCGTGGTTGGAAACCTAGAGGGTCACACACAAGGGGGAGAACTAGAAGAATGTGATTGGAATTAATTAATTAACAAATGTTCGACGTTTGTAGAATTAATTAATTATATTTTTTATTAATAGACTCGGATTAATTGATCAGATTAATTAACTATTGTTCATGTTTAATTAATTGGATTAATTAAACACATGGACCGAATCGATATTTAAGCTGTGGGCTAAGCCCACTCTGGCTTATATTAATAAACAACTAGGGTTTGGAAAAGTTGACCCTAATTTATTATTTTACTTGCTAGCACAAGAAGAGAGAAACTCTAACCTCTCATTCTTGTTCTCTTGTATGGATCACCTTTGGAGGTTGGATAATTGAACAGCTGTGGTGGGCAAGTAGATTGGAAAAAGAATCAAGATTCTCAAAGTAGTTTGTAAGAACATCAAGAGGTAATGTTCTTTATCACGATTTATCTCTCTAAACACAATACAGATCCTCGTTTGGGAATTAAAAATATTTTATATTTCGCTGTGCATGATTAAATAAATTCCCAACAATTTGATCCTTCATACATTTTGTCTATGAGAAAAAAAACACTTAGTAAAGTGCAAGATTCTTGGGTAAAGATTGTAGAGTAGGGGCGATTTTCTGCTATAGGACATAGCGTTAGACTAGGTTCAAGCTGAAAGTGAAGTTAGTATACATTTATATTATTTCTGCTTTTTTATCGTAAATTACAATTATATATGGAGTACCCATGAGACCTTTACACAAATGGTTAAGGAGAACTGGTCTGCAACTTTGGTACCATATTCCTGTTGGGAATTTTAACACGTCGATTCCCACTTTACTTTTCCCACAGGATCTTTCGATGTTCAAAATAAAATAAGCAAACAAGAAAATAAATACGAACACAGAAATTTACGTGGTTCAACAAAATGCCTACGTCCACAGACCCTCGCCAAAGTTTTTCACTATATATTAAATTGTTACAAATATATAGACTTTCACTCACCAACCCAATCCCACAGACCACAGAGAAAATACAACAAACGAGCTTTACCACATATAATTTCTACCCTTTGACTTACACTACAAAGAGTTACAAGAAATTTCACAATATGCTAGGCTCGCAATTTTCTCTCTTTGACCACAATATGACACTAATTAGCACTCTCCAATATGTTTGTGGTGGTGTCTTTCTTCCTTGAATTCCTTCTCTATTTATAGAGAGAATTCTACATTAAATTCTCTTAACACCAAAACATCATGATTAGTCAAGACTAATCATCATTCAAAGATATCATAATTAGTCAAGACTAATTATCATTCGAAGACATCATAATTAGTCAAGACTAATTATCATTCAAATATCATAATTAGCTCCACCATCCTTTGTTTCAACTAGGCACTCATTATGTTTCACTAGGCACTTAATTAATTTGGGTCAAATACCCAACAATTCCATGGGATTGTTTGGATTCTATTACAGATTGAAAAGGTTAAAATCTTTTTTGATCAAGTGGAATAAAAATACTTTTGGGAATGTAGCTAACAAAATTATTGAAGCAGGGAAGGAGGCTCTAAATAAAGAAAGGATCTATGACAACCCTAAAAGTCCTGAAGACAAAATGGTAGCCCAGAAGGCTTAAGCTCATCTCAATCAGACCTTGCTAAATGAAGAACAGATGCGGAGATGAAATCGGAATTAAATGGTGTTTAGAAGGGGGATAAAAACACCAAGTTTTTTCATGTTTTGGTGAAAAATAAGAGATGCAAAAATGCTATAAAGGCTATGAAAAAAGAAGTTGGAACCTGATTCACTACATGATGAGCAAATAGCTAAGTCTGCTTCTGATTATTTTTAGAAAATTCTTAGTGCTGAACATATCATTGAAGATGAGAGTATGATCCAGAATATTCTTAAACTAATTGATGGTGTTGATAATGAAAAACTAAATGCTCTACCCAATGAACAGGAAGTTAAAGTTGTTGTTTTCTCCTTGAGTAAATTTAGCGCAGCTGGGCCAGATGGTTTTTCTACTGGATTTTATCAAGACTATTGGATGATTATCAAGGAGGATCTCTTGGAAGCTATAATTGATTTCTTTCAAGGAAAAATTCTACCTCAAGTTGTTTCAGCCACAACCATTGTGCTTATTCCTAAAATATACGATGCTCACAAATGGAAGGATTTCAGACCTATAAGCGCATGTAATGTATTAAACGAAATAATTACTAAACTCTTGAACAGTAGACTCAATTACATCCTTCCAATTATCATTCTCAGAATTAAAGTGGATTTGTACCAGGTAGGAATATAATGGATAATATTCTTCTCGCTCAAGAAATGGTATGGAATTTGGTAAGAAGGTGAGAGGGAGCAATGTTATCCTAAAACTCGACATGGGTAAGGCCCATGACAGAGTTTCTTGGGAATTTCTGATAAAAGTTATGTTGCATTTGGTTCTAAAGATTATGGATCGACGAAGTCTATAGATGCATCTCTAAATGTTGGTTCTCCATTTTAATAAACGGTGGTCTGGAAGGATTTTTCAAGGCCTCAAAGGGACAAGGCAAGGAGATCTCATATCTCCATCCTTATTTAACATACTTGCTGAATGTCTTTCAAGAGGTCTTCAACATCTTTTTCCAGTCCATAACTCTCTTGAATTTCAATATGGGGCAATATTCTAGTGACTCATTTGGCGTTTCTAGATGATATTATCATTTTCACTAATGGACTTAAAAATTCTATTTATAAAAATCATGGATTTTCTTAGGAGATATCAAGCAGCTTCAGGTCAAGCATTGAACAATCAGAAAAGTTCTTTCACTGTCAGTAAAGAAATTCACAGAAGGAAGATTCCTGAGTGGACAGATTTCAGATTTCAAAACTTACCTATTATCTTCCTGGTAGTTCCCCTTTTTAAAGGCCATAAAAGGGTAGTTCTTTTTGAAAGCATTATCAATAAAATCAAGGACAGGGTCAAGGATAGGAGCATAAGCTATTGTCAGCAGGAGGTAAACTCACTCTCATCAATCATGTTCTTAGCTCATTGCCAACTTATCTTTTACAAGTTCTGGATCCACCACACTGTGTTCTTACACGTATAGAAAGAATACTTAATGCTTATTTTTGGGGAGATGAAGAAAATTCAAAACATATCCACTGGTCTTCATGGAATAAGATGTGTTTGCCAAATTTGGAAGGAGGCCTCGGATGTAGGAAACTTTGTGAAATTAATAAACCCTTTGATTGTAAGCTTTGGTGGAAGTTTAGAGATCAACAATCTTTGTGGAGTTGGGCTATAAAAGCAAAGTATTGTAGAACTCTTCATCCTTCTATTGTGCAGCCTAAACAACTTGATTCCCCTGTCTGGAGAAGAATCTTAAGGGTGAGAATTGTAGTGGAACCATATATAGCTTGGGGAATTGGGTGTGGACATATTCATTCTGGTATGATCAATGGATGCCTTCAGGCTCCATCCTTTCCACCCTGCCAAATACCTTTCCTGATAATTCGTATGTGTGTGATTATATGGAGAATGGAGGATTGAATATTGAAAAACTTAGTTGAGTATACCAGAATCCAAAATTGAAGAAATATTACAAATATCTTATAGAGACAGAACTGATAAGATCTATTGGCAACTGGATTCTTCTGGGGAATTCACAGTTAAATCATGTTTGGAAGTTTTCAGGAAAAGATGCACCATTCAAACAACATACAATCTTATCTGGAACAAGTTGTTACCCCTCAAAACTTCTGTCTTTGCTTGGAAATTATGGCATAAATTTTTACCGAGAAATGATATAATACAGTGTTACTTTGGGATTCATCTGCCTTCTAGATGTCAATGTTGTCAGGATGTTGAAACAATTGATCATGTGTTCATTAATGGCAAAGTAGCTAAGGAGGTCTAGATAACACTTAGTCAGATATATAGTGTCACTACTATCCAATTTCACAGCCTATCCTTCTTTTTAAGCATTGGATATTTTCTAAGGCTGTTGTGATAGACAAAAACGTTCAACCATTGATTCCACTTATGTTGTGAGATCAAAGTGTAGAGACGGACACAATGTTTTAAATTCATGAGGGGCCAATTTAATAACATTGAAACACGATAACTGCCCTGCAGTTATTTATACAGGTCATGGTCCCCAATTGAGCGTGGCTTTTCATAATTCTCTGCATCCCCATCAACAGAGGAGAAAATAAGGAGAAAACCACGAATTGGTTGAAAGACCATAACCCTGTTCAATCAAATAGAATCATGGATTTAGGTACGCTTCCGCTTCAGTATCGATCTTGATAATCACAGCATGATGTTCTTGGATAGATGAATAATCATCTATATTAAAGTATTTATATAACAAGTGGTATCAGAGCCAACATCGTGTTGAATTATCAAATCTATTTCAAGCGCATATATGTAAAACAAACTCGATATATTTTATGTGCGTGTGTATATGCGAAGAATAAAGTTCTAATTTCAAAATTGAGAAATATACATATACAGCCAAATCGTTTTTTCTCTGTATGCATACATGCGAAATATTGGTTTTTCAGAAAGTGATTCAGATCGATTGTATGTATATTCTTCGAGAAATTGGGTTTTGTAACTGTGAATTGATTTTCGGTTTTGGTTTTGTATATTTTGAATTGGGTTGTTATGTATGGTTATGGATTCTGTGTATTGTGGTGTTTGTTGATGATGAAATCGATCCGGTTGGAGGGGACGCCGCACACTGCGCGTTGCGGCGTCGGATTTCAATGGCGTTGCTTGCGGTGGATTTAGCGTCACGACATGTTCTTGGTTGCAGTGTCGTTGATGGCGCTACAGGTGGTGGACGGCGCCAGCGTTGGCGCCGCGTTCTTGGGGATGGATGCATCGACAGCTAGGGTTTGGTTGCAAACCCTAGTTTTTTCAATTTTTGGTTCAGGGGCTGACTCGAAAATTTGAAGTTCTGAAGGGCTTGGTTGCAATTCTCGAAAGTTGCCTTTATTTAACATCAGGTCCTCCTGATTTGTTTTAAATATTATTTAAAAACCTAAGGTTATAAAATATTTTAAGTTAGCCGTTCAGACTTCTGAATTTACAAAACCAGCCCCTACAGTTATGAAATCATTTAAGTTGGGGTTTTAAAGTTCTGAATTTCATGATTCAGTCTCTAAAGTTTCAGATTTTTAATAAATTGGCCACTAAAGTTTGGGAAAGTTGCAATTTAGTCCTTCAAGTTTAAAATCTTTAATAATTGGCCAATCAAGTTTAATAAATTGCAATTTAACCATCCAACTTAATGATTACTTAATCCTAAATTATTGAATTTCATAATTCAAATCCTAAAGTCTTAAATATATGCAAAACAGTCAATTCAATTTCAAATTTTGGTATGACAGACTCTTTTGAGAAATATAAGCCTCTGTTTGCTAAAATATTTTTGTTTAAAAACATGTTTTTTTATGTTTTCGAGGTAAAATATATGGTTGAAAAATAGAAAAAAACATGTTATTTGGGGAATTGTGTAGAAAAAAACATGTTTTTAAACAAGTTTGCCAAACAATGGCTATTATTTCAAAGTGAATTAGTTGAAGCAACATGTTGCCGAAGCAACCTCTCTTGTGGAAATTAATTAACTTAGAATATTAGAAGTTTTCGTGTGTATGCTGTTCATGCGGATATTGATCGGCCCAAAAGAAGGTCAATGTTTGGCTCGAATTTCACCTGCACCTGTGGTGATAAACACGTGACGATTATTTGGTTTAACGTGTGATCAATAAATCGGTTCAAAGAAAGGTTTATTGGTTGACATGTCTTATTTTCAGTGTTTGATTACTACATCGAGAGTACCACTTACAAGCCAATATTTCTGTCCAAAGACTAAATATTGATATTGTGCTGGGTATCTTGTGATGGGCCTTACCATTATTTGAAATTATTATCTGCATAATAAAGTACTAATGTAAGTTATTTCCATCTTCTTCTCTATATAGTTAACTCATCTGCTACCACAATATCTGCAACTGTCAATTCAATTCCCATGCTTAATGGGTCGAACTTCAAGGATTGGAAAGAGAACGCTCTAATTGTTCTCGACTGAATGGATCTCGACCTTGCTCTCAGGGTTTAGCAACCAGCTTCTCTTACAGATGCAAGTTCACCTGATGACAGGAGGAACTTTGAGAAGTGGGAACGCTCAAATCGCATGAGTCTAATGATCATTAAGCGCGGCATTCCGGAAGCCTTTAGGGGCGCAGTATCTGAAGAGGTAAGTAATGCCAAGGAATTCTTTGCCGAACTTGAAAAGCGTTTTGCTAAAAACGATAAGGCTGAAACAAGCACGCTTCTGTAAAGCTTGATTTCAATGAAGTATAGAGGCAAGGGGAACATAAGGGAGTACATCATGCAGATGTCTCATACTGCTTCAAAACTTAAGGCACTAAAGCTCGACTTGTCTGATGACTTGCTCGTGCATTTAGTATTGATATCGCTTCCTACACATTTCTGTCAGTTTAAGGTCAATTACAACTATCAAAGGGAGAAATGGACTCTAAATGAGCTCATTTCATATTGTGTGCAAGAGGAAGAAAGGTTGAAGTATGATAGAACTGAAATGGCTAACTTGGCAAGCACCTCTAAGGATAAGGGCAAGAAAAGAAAAACAGAATATGAAGCTGCTAAGGGTCCAGATCAAAAGAAGCCACATAAAGATAAAGAGGGTTGTTTCTTTTTGCGAGAAACCTGGACATATAAAGAAGGATTGTACAAAATATAACGCTTGGCATGCAAAGAAAGGTACATTGTCTGTTCTGAGGTTAATTTAGTTTCAGTACCTAGAAACACTTGGTGGTTAGATTCTGGTGCTACTACTCACATAAGTGTTTCTATGTAGGGTTTCCTGTTCTGCCGAAAGCCAAATGATGCTGAAAGATTCATCTTTGTGGGCAATGGAAAATCGGTGAAAGTTGAAGCAATAGGAACTTTTAGGTTATTATTGGGAACTGGTTTTCATTTGGATTAACATTCTCATCAATAGGAGCTAAATTCTCTTCAACAATAGGTTGTGATGTTGAAGTGCTAGTAGATGTGAGATCAGGAACAACTGCAGTCACTCTAGGCTGCTCCAATTTATCCAAATCTTTAATGGTTTGTCTTCATGAAAAACTACATCTCTGCTTCTCACAATCTTCTTTTTCTCTGGATCCTAAAATTTGTATCCAAAATGTTCATCACCATAACTGAGAAATAGACAAGGAGTAGCTCTATCATCAAGCTTCGATCTCTGTTCCTTAGGCACGTACACAAAAGCTTTGCACCCAAATACCTTTAGATGAGAGTAGGAAACATCTTTGCATGTCCAAACTCTTTCTGGAATATCAAAGTCCAAAGGAACAGATGGAGATCTATTGATCAAATAGCAAGCAGCAGTCTGAACTGCTTCACCCCAAAACATATTGGGTAGCTTGGCTGTCTTCAATATGCATCTGACTCTGTCAAGAATGGTATGGTTAATTCTTTCTGCCACACCAATATGTTGAGGAGTACTTGCTTCTTTAAACTCATGTCGAATCCCAAATTTTGAGCAATAATCCCTGAACTCATGTGAAGTGTATTCCCAACCATTATCTGTTCTGAGACATTTCAAGGGCTTCCCTGTTTCTCGTTCTACCATGGCATGAAACTGTTGAAAACTCTTAAATACCTGATCTTTAGATTTTCACATATAAACCCAAAGCTTCCTAGAAGCATCATCAACAAAAGTGAGGAAATACTTATTTCCACCCAAAGAAGGTACATCACTAGTAGAACACACATCAAAATGCACAAGTTCCAAAATATCATCTTTTCTTTTAAATGAACCTTCATCAAAATTTGTGCGACATAAGATTCGTGAGGAAATTGGAGGGGCCAAAATTTGTATTCTTGTTGATGAAGCAGTTGATGAAGCTGACAAAGAACAAATGGCTATTATTTTGAGGTATGTTCATTATCATGGATTTATCAGAGAACCGTTTTTTGAGATTTTGAATGTTGCATACACGAATTTATTGACTTTGAAAAAAGAGATATGTAATGTATTAATGCAATAAAATCTCCTACTAAAAGATCTACGGGGTCAAGGGTATGATGGTGCTAGCAACATGAGAGGTGAATGGAATGGATTACAAGCTTTATTCCTTAAAGATTGTTCATCAGCTTATTATGTCCATTGTTTTGCTCACCGACTACAACTTGCTTTAGTTGTAGAGGCTAAAGAGGTGCAAGATGTATATCTATTTTTTCAATCATTAACATCTATTATCAAGTTCGTTACTGTTTCTTCTAAGCGTCAATCCCAATTGCAATTAATTCGACATGATGAAATTGAAGGTTTTATAGCACAGGGGATTTTCAGACCGGTACTGGGGCTAATCAATCTTGCACTTTGCAACGAGCTAGAGCAACTCGTTGGAGTTCACATTTTTCCTCAGTTAAAAGATTGATTGAGATGTTTGGTTCAACTTTTTTGCTTCTTCAAAATCTTATTGATGGAGGATCAAATAGCAACATAAGAGGTGAAGCAAAAGGTTTGTGCATCACAATGAAAAGATTTGAGTTTGTATTTTCTTGTTTTTGATGCATGATGTTTTGGGAAAATTAGATCATTTATGTCAAGCATTGCAAAGGAAAGATCAGGATATTTTGAATGCAATTGATTTACTCTCATCTACGAAATTGCTTCTTCAAGAAATGCGAGATAATCAGTGGGAAGGTTTTCTTTGGAGTGTGGTGCAGTTTTGTACGAGTCATAATATTGATGTGCCTGAATTAGATGATCGTTATGTAGAAGGTACCGGATGTTCTTGTCAACAACAAAATAATATGAGAGTGGAGGACTATTATCACTTTCATATATTCAATGTTGTGATAGATTTTCAGTTGATGGAATTAAATAATAGATATACAGAGAAAACAATGGAACTTCTTCAGCTTTGCGAGGCTTTAAATTAGATTGATGAGTTCAAATCATTCTCTATAGATCATATTTGTTCTTTGACAGAGAATTTGGATTTTACTGAGGAAGAAAGAGATGATTTGATAAGACAACTAGATCATTATAAATGTGATGTACTATGTCACACAGAGTTTCAAAATGTTAATTGTCTTCCTAAGTTATGCTAGCTATTGGTGGAAACAAAAAAATTATGTCATTATTTCTTAATTGAAAGATTGATTCGTTTAGTGTTGACTCTTTCAGTTTCTATGGAAATTACAGAACGGGCTTTTTTAGCAATGAAACTTATCAAGAGATCTCTTCGAAATAAAATGGAAAATGAATTTCTATCAAATTCTATGATCATCTATATTGAGAGGGATGTTGCTTTTGGTATTGATACGGAGTTCATCATTGATAAATTTTATCGTGTAGAAAGTAGAAGAGTGCGTAAGAGGTAGCATTTTCAGCTATTTGTGTTGCACATTTTGACTTTTTGTCTTTTAGAGAACAACTTCTAAGTTAATGTATTATGTTATAAACTGTTTGTATTGAAGTTCTCATTATACTTCTAATGAAATTAATTTGGTGTAGATTTTTTGCTATAATGATTATGGGCCCACCCCCCTTCCAACCCCCCATCCCTCCAGGTCAAAATGTCACTGCATTAAAAGCTCACGAGGAAATTGGTCAAAAGGTCAATCTTCCTCTCTATTATTTCCTGTGATTTCAGCATCATAAACACAGTGTGCTGTGATGTCCATCTTTTCACGTAACATATTTAGACAAATTAACCCCAATTTAATGAACAGACATGTTTGCTCCCAAACAGTTTCCTCTCGATCATATTAATCCCAACTTTTTATGTAACCTCTAAGCCACAATCTAAGATAAACACACCACGAAGCCAAACTAGTTTAAGCAGTTTTATATTAATTTTGGCACCAGAACCAAAAGATCCTCTAAGTTTGAAACTATCCATTAAGTGACATTTGTAATGATTTGCAAGCTGATATTGAGAGTTCAAAATGGATGCTAAATGCCTAAATCAAAATGAATTTCTGCATTAATTCCAGAATTTAGTCACTAGAAGGAACATATGTGACTTTGACAGCCTTTGATGATGCGTCAATTGCTCAACTGCATAATTGGGTTGCAAAACTTTCAAGCTCCTGCCTCAGCAACTCTAGATCAAAAATTGGAGGAGTCAAAAAAATTCATCTTCGAATTCTCTGAACAGTTCAGATATTCGCAACAGATACTCCTATAATGAAGGAATGTACGTGATGATATACATCATAGAAAGTTTGCATAAATTACATGGCTTGGTGTTGACATTAAATGTCACTTGTACTTTGTATGGTCCAACTACCAGTGACAACAAATCCACCTACAATTTACGCGATTGGCGCAATGAAACCTGTCGGTGAATGAATACAAAACAAAGTTTTATAAATTGAACGCACGATTGGAATTTCCAGTGAATAAAAATGTGATGATTTCTACACACTCAAATGATTAAATGCACAATTACTATTTCGGCTGCTGCATGTTTGACATTTTAGCATGGAAAAGGCGGGTCAAGTTCATTTCAGACGGAGGATAGGCTGAAACCTTTCTTAGAAACATTAAATCTCCAACCTTTTCCCTAACCTCTTTAAATATCAACTTTACGGTCAAATCCACCACAACTATTTACCTTGTTGAGACTTGTAGAACATAATTGTACTTAGGATTATAATGTGTAGCCAACGTACCTCGTAATAATGCAGGAAGCAACATCAGGACCTAACTTTGCAGTGGGATCAAATGAAAACCTGGAGTATTAGAACAAAAGAATGATCAAATAAACTTACATTACGCTAGGGCAAAGATATCTGATAAATCTCTTTTGCATCAACATTTTGAAAAATTATTGCAATTGATTTAAGTATTGAAGCAGATCCCAAACCTAAATTTTATTGCTACTGAAATGATGCACAATAAACAAAATTGACAAGAGAAACTAGAAGAATTGTTCTTCCTTTGTAGTCACTAGAATGATTCATTCAAGAGAAAAAAGGGAAAATTAAACTCTTTTAATTACCTTCACATTTCATCCAATCAAGAAGAAGATGTGCTACATTAATAATGAATAATAAATGCACATAGACTTAGAGTTTCAAGCATCCTATCTTCTTTTGTGCCAAGATAGTAACTATGAATAGCAATGTTCTAAAAAGATCGCTTATGTGTGATTCACGCTTCACACTTTGCTCGCTCATTATTAAGCTTTTTCGCGCCTAGGCGGGCTTAAGCGTGATTCTCGATCTTGCCGCTTTATCACGCTTTACATTTTTTAGAACACTGATGAATAGTCATGACATCCTGGAAAGCGTAGAAAAATGTTCTACTGGTTACAAACTAAGAAATCTTCTTTGCTCCCAAAATCCACTACAACCCCCCAAATCGGACCCCCCCCCCCCCCAAAAAAAAAAAAACTAATTACAATGTTTCTGCTATCAACTAGATTGCATAAAATAGTACATATAGCCGTTTTTTTTACAGTGATTTTACTGTAAGTCAAAGTCAATAATTAATTTCAACCATATATTTTATCGTCCCACAACTTTTCAATCAAACATTTTAATCAATTTTATCAAAATTCTACTAAAAAACTGTTGCTACCAAACAAGGGCTTAATGTCATTAAATTTTTATCAAAATTTGCGGATCGTGGGAGGATATGGATCAAACTAAATTTCCTCAGGGTAGATGCGGAGCATGTCGATCCGCTCAGTTGACATCACTACTTGTCTAGCAAATCCTTGTGTGCTCGCATGGGCTTAGTGCACTGACTTTAAGCTTAATTCGTCAGAGTTTGCATTGAGATTGTCGTCGGGCCTGGGGCAATCTCCATGGCCTTTGATCATGCATATGCCTAAAGGCTGGTCCTCAATTCCTTTGCTCGGGCATTGCTCAACGAATGGAGCATATATATTTATAGTTAGTGAACTTTACTTGCATTTCTCTTATCTACAATTTAATCACTCTTTATACCAAAGAAAATTGAATCCTCCAAATTTTTTGGAATAATTGCACCATGAACCATTTTTATCTCCACGAACTGAAATATGTTCCTAGCAAATTTTTATTGAAATTTACTTCTTTTTCGTATTTTTTTCTCCTCAATTTACGCTCTAAATATCTTACACTCTGTTTGGCAAAAAAAAATGTTTTTAAATAATACAATTTTTCAAATTATTTTTTAACCACACATATTTTCTCTCTCTACTTTTCAGCCACACATCTTAACTAAAAAACATTAAAAAAAAAATGTTTTTAAATACCAAAATTTTAACAAATAAACACTTAAGTATCTATGTGTGATACTAAAATTTAGATCATTGAGTATTAAAAAAAATTTGGAAAGTTTCATGATATTGATGTAAATTTCAGTAAATCAAAAGCATAATAAAATTCTTAGAAGTATCATGAAGGACATAAATTTCAGTATTTCACGTGCCACAAAAAATCAGGTATTTAAGTAAATTGTCCTGATTATCCATTTGGTTCCAAAATGAAGACTCCAAATTATAGCATTTGACAATTTTTATTTTTATTTATTTATTTATTTTAGTTTCCATAAGTGTGACTTCTCTGTTTTCTTTAGAAGCTGTTAAAATAATAGAATCAATAATAAAGAAGTTAAAACAGAATAGCTTCCTTCAGATTATTTTACTACAATAAGATGAAGAGCATGTTTAATGAGACTAAAACATGAAAGAAGACTAATAATAGGGCAATAAAATAGGAGCAAAAGCTACTTTTTGCCAAGTGAAAACTCAATTCAGTAAAACAAAAAGAAAATGATATAAGACTATTACAGACGAGCTAGACGAGTGGAATCTCCGTTACATGTATCGCTGTCGCCATCTTGGTTCACCATCTTCAGCAGCAACTAAAATTTTGGGGACATGAGCTAGTTTCCAATTGCTCCCTTCACTTCGTTTCTGATTTTCCAGCGCCTCCACAAAGTTTTTGGACATATCCTCCATGTAAAAGTACTGAAGCTTGTTCAAATGCTCGAAATCAATAGGCAACTCTACCAACTTGCAATACATCAAAGAGAGCTCAACAAGATTTGGCATGGAACACTTCTCCACCCAAATTTTTCTTAATCCACTGAACCTCCGAATCCCTAAGATCTTGAGATGTTGAAATTTTTCAGCCTTGAACTCCAATTTCTCACCTTCAAATGTCCCATCAAGTCCAAGATTTGTTAGACGAGGCAAATCTTGAAGGGATTCTAGTGGATCATTGCTTAACTTACTACCACTCAAAACTATCCGAGTCAACGAGCGAAGAGAAAGTACCCATGGTGGTACCTTCTCCAACCTCCCCACCAAGTACAGGGCTCGAAGAAGTTTTGAATCGAGAGGATACTGCAAGTCAATGATCTCATCCTCTCCAATGGAAACTATGCTCAACACGCGTAGTTCAGTTAACGTGTCGATGGACGAGCAAAGATCCTTCCCATCTTCTCTTCTTAATTTAACAATACCCAATCTCCTCAGTTGGGTTAGCCTCCCTATCTCTCTCACCACTGTCGTAGTGTCAACAATTTGGTCTGCCTCTGTATGACAAAGCTTCTGTAGGGATGACAAGCTTCCTATCCGGTATGGAGCCTTAAAACCTTGAATATAATCGAAGAGCGGCCTATTTTCTATGTCTGGGTTAAATTTATATACTAAGAGATTTCGGAGCTTTTTGAGTTTTAGGATCTCAATTGGTAAAGCAATGACCTCAGTGTGTTTAAGATCTAAAGTCTCTAGACATTGAAGCTGTCCAATAGATTTTGGAATGAACTTCACCTTTGTTCCCCTCAGACTCAAATACGTAAGATGATAAAGTTCGAAAACATCATTTGGGATCTTTTTTAGTGGAGCATCTCTGAAGTCCAACACCTTTAGCAACTTTCGACTACCTGACAGCAGCTTCAATAGGAATGATTCAAACTGTGAATCTACGGACGCTGATAATATCAGCGATCGAAGATATTTCAACCTATTCGTATCTAGGAGTGGAAGGCTGCTGTTTAAGAAAGTACTTATTGTAATTCGTCGAACTTTATCAGGCAAAGTGGAATCTCTTCCTATTACTGTGTTCACAATATTCAACTCAATTGACTTAGAAACAAGAATATCATGGACAATATCATGGATACGACATAGACGTATCCTTCCATCTTCACATGTTTATGCAACTTGGATTAGGCTTCTATTAATGAGTTCCTTAAGGTAATCAAGTGCAACATCTTCTTTTGTCATTCTTCCTTTCCCTTGCACTAATCCTTCAGCTACCCATAATCGAATCAATCTCGTTTTCTCGATCATATAATCTTCAGGGAAAATGCTCAAGTACAATAGACAAGTCTTGAGATAGTAAGGCAAATCATAATAACTTAGGAGAATTACCTGTCGTATTCTTTCAAGTTTCCCATCACCATCTAGCTTGGTGTCAAGGTAGCTACAAACTATATTCCACTCTTCTATGCTGTTCTTGTCTTTCATAGCCAATAGACCACCAACAGCATCAATGGCAAGAGGCAAGCCCTCGCATTTCTCCAATATGCCATCTGCATAGTCTTTTAGATGTTGGGGGAAGATTTCGTCTCCAAAAGTCTTGTTACAAAGTAGTTTCCAAGAGTCATCGTTGGATAAGGGCTTCATTTCATGGATATAGCCTGGATATGTCGACTGAGAGGCTAAGTTAGCCACATCGAGTGTTCGTGTAGTGAGCACTGCACGACTACTCATATTGATGTTAGGTAGTGCGTGCTTGAGAGAATCCCATGAACGAGTGCTCCATACATCATCAAAAACTATAATATACTGACGTTCAGAGAGGAAATTCTTGACAGATTCTTTCAATTCAATCTCCGTAAAGAGTTCCAGGTCCTGAGGCACAGGTTCCTTGATTTCACGGTACAACTGCCGAATCAAGTCTTTGAGAATCTCCTTGATGTCAAAGGAATGAGAAATAGTGAGCCAAGCACGGCACTGAAATTTCCCCTTTACTTGTTCATCCTCGTAAATCCTTTTAACCAATGTGGACTTCCCCAACCCTCCCATTCCCACCACAGAAACAGCTTTAAGCCTAGTTTCTCCATCAAGAAGCTCTTTAATGAGCAATTCTTTTGGCCTCTCAATTCCTACAAGCTTAGCTTCGTCCATCAAAAGTGCATCAACTCGTCCATCAAACAATTGGCGGGCAGATGTATATCTCAGCTGTGAACTATATTTGCTTTGGAACATTTGATGTCCTTCAGAAATGTTCTGGACCCTTAACTTGATGTTAGCCAAATCAAGCACAATTTTATGGCGTGCTCTGAGATTCTTTATAGGGTTACAGATATTCTGAAGACAGCTGCAAAATCCATCTTCTGCACGGGGATGTGCAAATTGGAGCATAAATGTTTCGATGACATCTTCAGCATCATAAGCAACCTCCCTCACTTTCTTAACCCATGCTTTTAGCTGAGGATCACCGTCTTCTTCAGCATCAGCAACTCCCAAGAAAGCCTGCATGAACTCCAATTGATCTTTGATATGCAGGACTTTTTCATCAAGTCCTCCTAATAGTTGTCTTTTTTCTCGGAAAAGTATTGCTATCTGATTCAAAAGAAATGATACCGCGCTCTCTGCCATTCTTGTCTTTATAGTAATTGTAGTTTCTTGGAGGATTGAAGACAACTGAACGGATAATTGGATCGTAATTACAATCTGCTGACACATAAAAATACCATTTTATAATTGTTAAGAAGATCCTCTTGCACCAAAGACAATCAATAGTGGTTAATTCTTCAATCCACGCGTTTTGTGGGCCCACATATAGACAATAAACTGAAGTTAATTCTTCGACTTCGACCCATCTCGTATTTTTATAAGCTGACTTTAAATTAAAAGAGTGTTGACTAAAAATCAATGGTTGATCTTAATCTACGCATTTTTTGGGACACACAAACACACACACACACACATATATATATATATATATATACACGTCCCATAATTTCTTACTTTAATTATTCTACTTGTACATATAAATATGTAAGTATTGGGTTACTCTTCCTCACATGAAAGGAGGCTCACAAATATTTTATTGTGTAGGTCCTACTCCTTCATGTGATGGAGAAGTAATCCAATATATATATATATATATATATATATATATATATATATATGTAGTTTTGTTGAAAAATTCAAACAGGTCGATAAAATAAAAAGTCAATAGATATTTATATATTAAGAAATATAAGTAAAAATTTAATTATTTTGATATTTTAGATTATGTAGTATTTATCGAACTATTCAAACGACAAACTGTAGTTGAATTTATTTGCTTTGAAAAATCTGCACATAATTCATGCAATAGAAGTGAAGTGATTGGTGAAATTTAGTCGAATAAAATTTGGTAATTCAGTATTTAATTTAATATGGTAAAAGGAACATAAATTTTTTGTATATGATGTAATTAATTAATAATTAATTTTCATAATCTTGAATAACCCCTTAATCATACCCTCATTTTTATTTTATTTTTTATGAAATTAGGTTTCCTATTGTAAACATATTTTTAATTGTACAATTATTGTTGCTCTGACAGCAGTGTCATTTTCTTATTGATTAATCCGATCGAGTATTTATTCTTTCTATCCTCTTATGAAAAGGTGAATTCTTTTATCTCACCCTGTCATGAAAAAGTAACAATTAAAATTTTAAAAAATTTCAAAAATATTTTGCATTTATATAAACTTGAACAGTCATGTCTTTCAAAAATTGTAAATAATTCATAGGATTCTTAAGCAAGCTCTTATTTCATGAGTCTTTGTTTGGTAACACTATTTGATTTATAAACTAGTTTATTTATGATTTTGAGGTAAAAAATAGTGGTTGAAAATTAAAAAGAGAAAATGTATGTAATTATAAAGTGATTTGGGAAATTGTGTAGTTTATAAATTGGTTTATAAAAAAAAAAAAAAAACACGTTTGCACCATTTGATTTCGTTAACTTAACATGGAATTCATTTTCCAACTTTTCTTAATTTTCAAATTTTCCATTTTTTGATGGAATTTATTTTCCCACCACTTTGGTGAGAATTATGTGGAAAATCATTTTAGCTTGTTTGGTCTTTTTTTGTTATTGTTAATTAACTTAGTTTTTTCCTAGAAATTAACATTATTATTATTATCAAGTACAAACGTATGAAAAATAAAAATAATAATAAATTTGATTAAAATAGCAAAATTTTGCTTTATTTTCCACGAAAAATAATATCAATCAAACAACGAAATTTGAAAAATTCTCCACTTTTCCACCTAGAAAATTAAATCAATCAAACACATTAACTTCCAATTCCAAGAAAATAAGTTCCTAGGAATTCAACTCTCCGAAATTCATTTTCTTTTCACCCAAATTTCACCATCGCAATCAAACAGACCCTAATATTCTTCAACGATAAATTATTTGTACCATATACAATACTTTTCTTCTTCTTATTTTACACAACTTCAAATATGATTAGACAATATGTTTTATTTTAATTGTTAGCTTCCTGATCATTACCAGAACATTACTTTTTACCTTTACACTTGAGGCCAAAGGTTATGTCTTGGGCCAATCTTCCTTGTTGCCTAATATCACGCTTTGGGCTGACCTTCTCTGTGGCTAAAGGTGAAACTTTGGATTGATCTCCTTTACAAAGATCAGCATAAATCTCGAGTCGTGTCAAAAGCGAGGTTTTAATAAATGATTGATATCAAGGTCATGCAAATGGCCGATCTATTTCTTCTAGATAAGTCCAGCCTTGTAGCCCGATCTGTCTCTTGACATTCCCAATTATCACAGGATAAGCTTGACATATAGACCGATATGTTCATAAAAACATCGTGGTATTGTTATAGGCCAACCCTAACACACTTTAATAAGCTATGTCTTGGGCCTTACATCCTAGAAAATCAAGGTAATTACCTCAATGAGCTATCCTTACCTAAAAGACTCTAATTCACTTAAGGAATATTTCTCTATAAGGTAACTTCTTTTAATTAGGATTTCCTTTCCTACTAGGATGATTCTTATAAATGAGTCTCTTTCGTTCATAAAAAAGGTTACACACATAAATTCATATTTTCATAAGTTCTTCAATATTCTCTATATTATTTTTCTCTTCTCCAGAAAACTATTTCTTACACTGGATGGGCGACGAGGGCATCCATCACTGCCTTTTTTTGCAGGTTCTTTGGAGGCATGGATCATCTGCTTCAACAAAATATCAATTTTTGGTCTTGCCACGTCAATGTCAGAAAAATTACCGAAACATTGGCACCATCTGTAGGAAATCGATAAAAAAATCATGTTGTTCAAAGATTGATTTCAAAATAAATAAAAATTCAGCAAATTCAACGATCTGACTACAAAAAAACAGTCTCAATAAAAGAGCTGGTAGATAAAAGCAACTCGCTGGGAACCCACGCCAATGGATTTATTTTCCATATTCATCAAGTTTGAAACCAAAATCCATGGAGGACTGATGTTAATCAAGGCTGCCATATAAACACAATTCCCGACGTCTCCCCTCGATGATTGCTATTAGGATGATTTTATATTTCGGATTGTAGCTCTTTTTATTTTGTTTATATGCATAATGATGGCTGAGTGGCAACAATTCGTGCAATCGGTATTCTTTGGTGTAATTTTCTCTTTTTTACTAGCTAAATTGTTCTTTGTAATCTTCGCGTTCTACGGATAGAATCTCCGAATTGCCTGTTCTGCTTCACAGAACCAGCATCCAAGCTCACAGAGGAAATTGTAACTTCGTTGTCTTGGGGTTTAGAAGCCTTTGATTGTTGAAAATGAGGAATTAGCGCGTGAGAGCTCTATTGTTGGCGATCTTACCGACAATGACAATGATTGGGAGGGTGTGGAGAGCATTGAATTGGACTAGGCATTTAGTCCTGCCACGACATTTGGAACGACCACTAGGTACAATTGCAATTTTATGGGTTTTATAAGATTGCCACGAAGAGACCCTATAGTGCTCCTCAGCCATCCCTTCCCAAGCCCACTACTTGAGCCAAATTGTGGGAGACATTAGCTGTCTTGTTCAATGGAATGTTCATATTATCAAGTTTGTTTAAGTATTTACTGAAGAAGCGATTTAAAGTAAAGTGGAGATCTTTTGTTTTGATCTTAAAACGAGAAGAAAAGGATGAAGAAATCAGTGTGAAAGAATGTGGACTTGAAGTTGTGGCACGCCTGTGCTGGGAGTATGGTCCAGATGCCTCCTGTGAATACCAAAGTATTATATTTCCCTCAAGTACATGCTGAGCATACTCTCACTAGTGTGGATTTCACTTCCCTGCCAAGAGTTGCAACTATGATTCTCTGTAGGGTTGTGCTACTTGAACAACTAGTACTTGTTCAAACAACCACTCACATGGAGTGCAGTTGTGTTGGGATATTTGACCCAAATTAAGAATGAGAATATCTTGGACAATTAATTTTTCTATTAAAGTGGTTAACTTGGAGACCAAGTTAATGGTGAAAAGGAAAATAAAATACTTTATTTTGGTATTCTACTTCAATAAGGAAACTTACTTAGGCATGAATTCTACATATTCTAGGTGTTGTTTTTATCTATAAATGTGTGTGTTAGGGAGCCATAATATTGTGAATCTTATGTGAGACTAATTAGATAGAATTGGAGAGCTTTATCTTTATAGTTTCTTGTGAACTCTTTATGGGATAATTCAAAGAGTAGAAACTTGTATTAGATAGAAGTTCATTATTATTATTTTCTCTGTAGTCTATGGGATTGGGTTGGTAAGTGAAATTCTATATAATTGTAATAATTTATTATATAGTGAAAGGCTTTGACGATCCGGAAAATTTTACGTTGTTGTTGTTGTTATTTTATTTTCTTGCTTGCTCAATCAATTCTTGAATATCAAAAGATCCTGTGGGTTATAGAAGGAGGAATCAACGTGTAATTCCCAACAAGTGGTATCAGAGCGTCAGGTAGTTCGAATATTTTTTGGAGCAAAAGAAAATATTTCTGTGAAGTACGACGTGGAGAAATTTGATGGGAGAATTAATTTTGACTTGTGGCAAGTACAAGTCAAGGATATTTTAATTTAGGCGGATCTGCACAAAGCTTTGAAGGGAAAACCAACCGTTAGTTCTGACAAAGAAAAAGAAACTGAATCCAGCAAGAGTGATGAAGATTGTGAATATTTGGATTTGAGAGCTGCTAGTACAATACGACTTTGTTTGGCCAAGAATGTTCTTGCAAATATTCATGGGATATCTGCTGCTAAGGAACTTTGGGAAAAACTGGAAGAGTTGTATCAGACGAAGAACTTGTCAAATCGCTTGTATCTGAAGGAACGGTTTCATTCATTGAGAATGAGCGCAGGTACAAAAATCTCCAACCATATTAGTGTTCTTAACGAGATTATTTCTAAACTGGAATCTATTGGAGTCTAAGTTCAAGATGAGAATAAAGCGTTGGGGTTTATCTGGTCTCTTCCATCCACGTTTGAGTACATCAAGCTGATTTTGATGTAAGGGAAGGAAACGGTGGACTTTGCAGAAGTTACAAGTAAGTTGATCTCTGAAGAAAGGAGATTAGGTGGAGGTGATAATTCATCTGGAAATAATTTGCTTGTTACTGAAAAGTGGAAGAGGGGTAACTCCATGAAGAAGAAGGTTGTATGTTGGAACTGTGGACATTCCGGTCACATAAGAAGAAACTGTCCAAAAGGTGAAGCAGACTCGGCTGACTGCTCGAAGGTGGACAATGTGACTCTCCTGGTGGAGAGCAGTGATGATGTACTCTGAGTAAGATGTGACATCCTCATGGCATGATGCCAGTTTTCATGATAGAGGATGTGTTCTTACTGGCGGGTGCATGTGTTTGCACACAGGCATTGGTTTGACTTGGATGCAAGGTGTGTGGTTAAATTGATGTCGATGACTGATGGCCTCCTATGGAAAATCAAACAATAGGAGTTGCACCATAATTTTTCAAAAATTTTGTTTCGACATGGGCCGATGAAAAGCTCGAGATTCGTTGATAATTCTGAGTGGTTATACTCATATGGTGGAGTATGGGATCATCAAAGTGGAAAAAGCTTCCCTGTTTACCCAATGATTAATTTTTAAATATTTTGACTTGGATGAATTTGTGTCAAGGTGGAGATTGTTGGGATATTTGACCCAAATTAAGAAAGAGAATATCTTGTACAATTAATTTTCCTATTAATGTGGTTAACTTGGAGATCAAGTTAATGGTGAAAAGGAAAATAAAATACTTTATTTTGGTATTCTACTTCAATAAAGAAACTTACTTGAACACGAATTCTACATATTCTAGGTATTATTTTTACCTATAAATATGTGTGTTAGGGAGCCATAATATTGTGAATCTTATGTGAGACTAATTAGAGAGAATTGGAGAGCTTTATCTTTGTAGTTTCTTGTGAACTCTTTATGGGATAATTCAAAGAGTAGAAACTTGTAATAGATAGAAGTTCATTATTATTATTTTCTCTGTAGTCTATGAGATTGGGTTGGTGAGTGAAATTCTATATAATTGTAATAATTTATTATCTAGTGAAAGGCTTTGATGATCCGGAAAATTTTGCGTTGTTTTTATTTTATTTTCTTGTTTGATCAATCAATTCTTGAACATCAAAAGATCCTATGGGTTAAAGAAGGGGGAATAAACGTGTAATTCCCAACAAGTTGTTCAAATAGAATTTTCTATTAAAAATATTATTCAATTAAATCTTTTTAAAAGTATTTAAAAGACAAGTTACCTCAAAATGTTAGTGATTTTTAAAAACTTTAATAAAAGTCTTTAGAGTACTAACTTTTAACCAGATGGTACAAAAATAAAGTTTTAAAAATTGTCTCACATTCATCCCAATATTTTGGGAGACATTGGCAAAAAAAAAATTATTTATTTATTTATTTATATTTAAAATATTCTATTTTTCATCTTTTCTACGAATCTTAGGGTTATTTTTTATATTTAAAATATTCTATTTTTCTTCTTCTCTACGAATCTTAGGGTTATGTTTAAAAATTTATTATTTTTCTTCTATTGATTTTATTTGTTCCCCTTTCCTTTTCATCTCTGTTTCATTGTTTCCCTTCATTCACTACATGAAAAAAAAAGATTATTTATAATTAAAATTCTTATGACAATTTTCCTCCATTTCACTCAGTTGCTAAAGTAACCCAACTTAGATCCATCAACGACCAATGATGTGTGGCTAGAAATTGCTTTGAGCTCAGGCTATATAAATTTGACCCTAAAGAAAATTTCCCTTCTAGATATCCTCTCTCTCTCTCTCTCCCTCCCTCCCTCCCCACCTCTTCGTCACCATTGTCTAATCACAATCAAGATCTTGAACCCGATTTTCCACAGATCGAATTTTCGAAACTTGTTGAATTTCACTTCCACTAGCAGCCCGATCCACCTAAAGGGATGGATCCGGGACCAAAGTTTGGCTAAAGCAGTTGGCTGTTGATCGTGGAACGTTGATCGACAACCGTCAACGGTCGCAATTGTAAGATTGTTTATTATTATTTAATTAAATAATATTAAAAATTAATAAATCGTTATAGAAATACACTAAAACGTTGTAATATAATATATGAAAATATAATCTAATACAAACTAAAATGAGAGACAAATTGCAAAACAACTGTCATTTGCTCTTTCACAGAATTATCTTGAGATTTAATAACCAAGATTGAAAATAAAGAATCAAAACCTATACCACATTGCAAAAACTTAAATTAACATTATGCATAATTTTCAAATAACAGTTCAATCATAATGAATCAAGGGTCAACCTCAAAACCTGAGAATTCAAATGAGAAATTGAGAATTCACTACAAAAAAAATGTCTAGTAGTGACATATTTTTTGCTACATGTGGTGGAAGTGTCACAATTTTTGTGACACAAAAAATCATAACTAAATATTGTGATAGTTTGAAGTGTCACAAATAATTATATTCATAAAAAAATAATTAAAACTATAATTTATTTGCAGTTTAGTGACATTTAAAATCGTCATTAAATGTTGCTAGACTTCCAAATGTCACAAATAATTATATCCATAAAAAATAAATAAAAATTAATTTATTCATAATTTAGTGACACTTAAAAGCAACACAATCCAAACATCACAATGTTTATCCCGGTATAGGCGCCAAATTAATTTTTTTAGGTTTCATTTCCCCGATTTCTCTATGGCGCGCCATTCTCTCTTTCTTCTCTTCTTCAGCGGCATTGTTCTTCTCCATCACCAGCGTTCCTTCTCCAGCAGCAGCATTCTTCTTCTCCAGCAGCAGCATTTCATCTCTTCTTCTCCATCATCAGCATAGGGCAAGGTATTTCTCCTCTTTTCTTCTCCGATTCTGGCTACATTTCTCACCTCTTCTTATCAGTCGCTACTCATCATTCTGGTTTTCTTCTTCTTCAGTTGCCGACTAATACATTTCCTAGAACCTATTGCACAGAGAGAGTGGAGAGGAGCGAGCAGATTATAGGCTTTTTGAGGTCAGTTCATAATCGTTATTGTAGCGACCAAGAATTTTTACGCATTTTATAATTATTTTAAAATTTAGAAAATCGTGTCGCTTCTATCTCACCCATTTATTATTCTTTTCGTTAACGTCACGACGCGTTTGTCTAGCCAAGTCGAGAAATATCGAGTTCGTTCAATTTTAAATTAAATTTCCGAATTTCTAAAAATTATATTCAAAGTATTATTTTAAAAATTATTTTAAATTCCAAATTTATTAAAAATATCTCAATTTTCCTTATTAAATTATTTTAAGTCCAAAATACGTAATTCAATTTTATCTCAAAATTTAATTATTTTCAAATATATTTTTCAGTCCAAAATATATCAATTTCCTAATCAAAGTTAGTCCAATTCTTAGTTAATTATCCTAAATTAATCCTGCCTACTAAACCAAATTTTCCCCCACATGTTTTCTTCTTTCCACCTCATTATTCAATCACAAAGCATCTCCATTATATCTTTACACCAATTCCATCAAAGAATTTAGCCACCACCATCACCATCACCGGCCAACCCCACAAATTTTGCTTTCCTTTTTCCACCAAATTCATCATCATTATGTCTCAAGAACAGAATGATTCATTACTCCACTTTCCACTTCATTTCCAACCTAATCCCCACTTTTCTCTCCTATAAATTTCTAATCAATACCACCATCATCAAATGGAGTACACAAATTAATCCAAAGTTTGACCAAATTGAACAACCTCGACTGCCTACTGCATAACTCCAATTCAACACCCTTTTCACCAATCAACCTCTCCCTCTCAGCAGCCACTTTAGGTTACTCCAATCAAACCACAAATGCAGCACCCCATATATCATCATCACTCCCAATCGGACATCACCGCAATCAACCATCACCACCAACGAACCTCTACCACCGTCTGCGAAATCAACCCACCTGCAGAACCTCCATCACCCCACTTCAAACCACACTTTACAATCTTCGAAGCTCAAATTTCACACACACAGGAATCATCATCACCATCACAGCAGCTGCCATCAACTGCAGCCACGCAGTCACCACCCCAACTAGACCTCCAAACCATTTTCATCTCCACCACCACTGTCCAGCCACAACACTGCCTACTTCACAACAACATATCGATCATCATCACCAATTTTCCAAAACTCCATCACCAACATCAATCCACCACCATCAACCACAAACTACAACACTGGATTTACCAGCCCCCAGCCCCCTTCACCGCCTCCATTGCCAACTCCAAACCGACCACTACCATCCACCAAATCAGCAGTCCACACAATAACTATCACCGATCGCACCATCGTTAATCTGCCCAACCCAAGAATCCCAATCAGCTAGTAATTAACAAAACCCATTTCCGCCGCCAACCACCAAGAATCCACCATCAACCCCTGCAACAACACCAAATCGCGGCCAACCCCAACCCAAATCAAAACCTAAAATCAACCCAAAAACCATGAATAAGACATAACCCAGATACTTACCTATCTCGAGCGTTGGTATGCTCGCCGGAAAATCGCGAAATCAAGCCTCGGTTATTCTCGGATCTCCCCAAAATTCTGCCCGAGTCTTCCCCTTTCCGCTGTTTTCTCTACATCACTACCACTGCCACCCTGCAGCGGCGTTCCGCCGGCCAGTCGCCGGCTGTGGCGCCGGATTTGGTGAGGAGCCTCGCACGCCGTCGTCCCTTCCTCTGTTTCTCTCGTCTCTCTCCCTTAACTTCTCTGATTGATACGAATGAGAGAGAGAGAGAGAGTAAAATCTGATTTCATATTTTTTATTTTTTAGAATTTACAAATTAGTCCTCAAGTTAGTAAATGATTTAAATTAGTCCTTTTAGCTTTAAACTTATCATTTCAGCTCTTAAGTTCTAAATGATTTTAATAAGCCCTTCATTTTTGAAATTTCTTATCTAAATCCCCACAATTTAATATTCGTTTTGAGCTCCGACCCAACTTTTAAAAATTTACATTTTAGTCCCTCAACTTTCAAAGTATTCATTTTAGTCCCTCAACTTTCAAAGTATTCATTTTAGTCCCTCAACTTTCAAATCATCAATTTCAGTCCTCGAATTGTAATAAACTATAAATTTCTAAAGACAAACTTAACATATGGGCTAGACGAAGCGTACGGAGATTTAAAGGATTTAAGTCGTTTCCCGCTCAACTTTGCACTCGTCGGATTTAAGGTAGACTCGCCCCCACTAATTGATTTATATTATAATTGCATGTGTTATGTGGATTTGTGTGATTTTTATGCTTAATTGCATGAGAAAATAATATCTCGTATGAGATAAAGAAAAGAATATCTCCTTTGAGATAAAGAATTTATGTTATGCTGGGCATAACTTATCTGCTAGCCAAGAAAAGAAAAGAATGTGTTCATTTGCGTTCACTATGTGATGCCTATAAATAAGAAAAGAATGTCACTACATTATTTGCATAATTTCTTGTCCAATTATCTTGTAGATTAATTATTGGCGATGAGTCTACTGAGTATTTCATTTTGAAATGCTCAACCCGTTATTTTAACAATTTTTGCAGATTTCGGAGATGGTGGCGAGTGATGGGCAATGACGGCATATTACAAATTGATATTTTTTAAAAGTCGTGAACTTTGAAATAATTATTTCATTTTATCAAGAATTGTCATTTTTATAAATTTGTACGAATTTACTTATTCCATTTGAATTATCGCTAAACTTTTATTCAATAAATGCGATATTTAATATTTAATTATTTTCCGTAACAAAGTTTATTCAAGAATTTAGAAAAGTGACGTTCCCGCGCTCCTCGGAACTCGGGGCGTTACATTTATCTTCTACTCGTTTTCTTCTTGTTCAATGTGAAATTATAAAATTTTGGTTCTGATTTTTCTTCTACTTGTCTATAAGAAATGAAATTGCATATAAGGAGTTGGAGGTTCTATTATTTTAGTTGCGATTTTTCCTGGGTTGTGTTGGAAAGATTGATTTTTCAGATATATAGGTTTAGGATTGACTGAGTTTGAGGTTCTATTTTTGTAGTTGCGTCTGATTGAGGCATATAAATTTGTTTGAGATTGTGAGAATTTGAAGAAATTTTTGGTTCTGAACCAAGTCCAGTTTGCTATAATTTGTTTTATTGAAGTATATTCAATCCAAATGCAAATTAATCAAGTGATCTATTACGTTCTTCTATACAAACCAACTTCTAGAAGTAGCAATTTGGGAAGTTTACAATACAGTGTCATAGAATAATTCTTAACATTGAAACAAACCATCCAATAACTTGGATTTAAACCGATGTCATTGGTTTTGATTACTGTCGTTTGAATACTCATACGCTGATTCAATTTGCCACTAGATCTTCTGGTTATACCATTACCAGGGTGTAAATCTGTGTTCTGCACCCAAGCCCAGTTGTATTGTAAAGCCAGTTATCATTTACTTTATTTCATTTGAAAAAAGTTAACAAAATAAATAAAAGTTACTTTTATTAATCAAATCCAAAGATGGTCATTTTTGGACCATTATATATATAATCATTTCGCTACTTGTCCAAATTATCAAATAGCAGTCCGAAAAGGAATTGGAAAGATAATAACAACCAAAGATTATCACAAACGGTGAAGAGAGACAAAAAGTCAGCTAATGTTTCCCAATAAAATTCAGCTTGTAAAAGGACAAAATGTTGGATTCCTAATTTTATTAAAAGAGATCACAGGAAGCTGACTAGGAAACAAGAATAAGAAAAAAGGAAAATCATCCAAGTATCATTCTGATAGGCCCCCAGTCCAAAACACGTATCAAAGGCGCGAGAAATCAGGAAAGGCAGGGGAAGAGCAAGCAGTGAAAGGGTAAATTCAGTTATGGGTTTGTTAGTCAACACATGGGAGGAATTCCAGTATAAAAAGGGAAGGGCAGCAGCAAAGGAGGGGGAGAAAATTCTGATACTTAGTTGGGAGAGTCTGGCCTCTCGAAAGCCAGTTTATCTGCATTTTATTCCTTTTATTTCCATTTCGTTACCATCCCTTACTATCTCCTAATCAATCATAATCAATATACCCATTTTCTTTCATTATTCTTATATTTCCTTATTGTAAGTGTGTGGAATCTATCACATTCATGACCTGATCTTGATGAATGACATTGATTAACTAGTAGATGAAGGAGAGGTATCTAGTTTGGTATGACAATTGTTACTGAAGATCAAGTCCAATTTGCTATAATTTGTTTTCAATTGCATAGTGAACCAGAGTGTGTGCTAACTGCTAAAGAAGGGGTGATTTTGGTGCAAGCTGGTGATGGAGGAGGAGTTAGACAACTTGTTGACTATTTTTCTTCAAGAGAATCTGAATTTATGGGATGTGTTGATGAAGATTGGAAACTTGATCCAAATATCAATAAGAGAAGAAAAAGAAAGAAAAAAAAATGGCATTGAGTTTGACATTATTTAGGTAATGTGTAGCTGCTCTCATTTTTTTCCCCTTTTCTTGAAGGGGTGTGGGGGGGAGATTTTTAGGCTGTTTGGAAAGTGGGCATTAGGGATCTGAGTGCATCAAGACTTGAAGAAGCTGACAAGGGAAAAAAAGTATCATTTTCCCTTAATTGAAGCAACATATGAGGGTCGATGTTTCTATTTTAGACGACAGATGTTTATTAGTAATAGATGTTTTAACATAAAGTAGGTCTGAGATTTGTATTCAATAATTAAGGTACCCATGTGCTAGCATCATCATATGTTTGGTGACACTATTTTTCCTTTTTGAATTTCTTATGTGATTAGTCATTTTTAATGCTGTGAATATCTACAATGATAAAATTTTCTTATTTCATAATAGTTTAACAATCCCAAGTTAGCATAATCAAATTTTTGATATTGAATCGAGTTCAAAATAACACGCTAACATTAACAATTGAAATAATAAAAATGATCATTCATTACTTATTCAATATTACCAAGCAAAATAGTCTTCATAAAATTAATTAAAATAGAAGAAAGATAAGATCCGTAAATTGCATTTGAAAAACATCATTTCAAGCAAATAAAGTTTTCACTTCCAACTGGAACAAGTACATTTATTTCTTCAAATAGCTTATACAAGTTTTCATAATTCATACAAGGGCTTTCCTAAGCGAAAGAATTTAAAAACTATACCCCAGAAAATTGGCCGAGAAAAAAATTAGCAAATTGGACTGACACATTCGTCGTGAGGTATGATAGAATTTGGCTATTTTGGAATGCTTAATAAGTCATAACTGCATTTTAAGTCTCCAAGTTCATTATTTTCATTATTTCTTTATTTTGCTTTGTAAGCCCAGCTCATTAAAAGACTCCTGGTCCAGTAGATTATTTGTTTGCTATATTTAAGACGTTTAATGATCTGTTAAATTTTTCTTGGTTGCTTATGAAATAAGAAAATGTGACTCCTTTCTTAATAGAGTGTTGACTAGAAATTGCATACTTTGTTGCAGGTGAAATTGAGGCGAAAGGAAAAGTTTGTCAACCGAGCTAGGCCTTATGTATGACTTGTAAGTGGAATCCTTCTCTTTCTGAAAGAAATACAAATTATTTTTGATTGCATAATGTGAATTTTGTAAGCTATGAAATATACATGTGTTTATGAATATTCTTGTGAATTTTCAAATGTTCATGAGAATTTTTTTGCAAGAAGATTTATGATTGTCAATTTTAAAGGATAAATATAAGGGATGTGGATTCATTACCTTTGCTTAAATTGTGTATGTATTGAAGGATAAAATAATGGAACTCATATTTTGTTATTAAGTCTTAGTTGAATTTGTATCTTTTTATTTTGTCATCTGGTTTCAGTTGGTGGGAAATAAAACTTGCTTATCAATATCGAAAGTGTCATTATGGACAAGAGTTGGATTAATGCACCAAGAAATAGTAATGCTTATAAGGTCGGATGTGAGTCTTTTGTAAAATTTTCCAGCACTGTAGAAATTCAAGGGACTATACTTTTTCCATGCCTAAAATGTTGTAATGATAAAAGGTTGTCATCTAAGGAAGTGCTACACCTCATATTATTTGGTGGTTTTTGCCCGGGGTATACCACATGGACACTCCATGGGGAACACGTGTCATCATCCCAATATGATACGTCTTATATAACAAAGCTAATAACTAAAACCACTAATGTTTTGAATAATCCTCATAGTGACACCAGCAATATCAAGGATATGATATATGCTGCATTAGGGGTTCATTTTGGTGGAGACCCAAATGGTGAAATTGGAGAATCTGGTGGGAGTTATAGCGCATAGGATGTAGATGGTGTTAATGCTAATGTTCCATCTAATGCACAAAATTTGCCTCGTATTGATACCCCATGATATCAAAAGGTACGAGCTGAGTGTGAGAAGGATCCAGGTTGTAAATACTCACAATTATCCTTCAATTTGCACTTGTATCACATTAAATGCACGGGTGACCTTTCTAACAAGATTTTCACTATGTTGTTGGAATTTTTGAGGGATGTATTTCCATTTTTAACATCATTACCATCTTCTACATATGAAGCCAAGAAGTTGTGTAATGATTTGGGGCTTGGATACCAAAAAATACATGCTTGGCCAAATGATTGCATGCTTTATTGGGGTGAGAGGGTTGATCAAGAATCTTGCCACGTGTGTCATTCTTCAAGATGGAAAGGTGAGGAGAAGGATAATGATGAGGATGAAGGGACTAGTGAATTAGATGAATGTTCCAATATAAGTAAGAAGAAAAAGCCGGCCAAGGTATTGTGCTATTTTCCATTGATTCCTAGACTTAAAAGGATTTATACTTCGCCGAAAACAGCTAAAGACATGAGATGGCATGAGATGGATCGTACAAAAGATGACATGTTGAGACATCCAGCAGATGGTTTAGCTTGGAAAGATTTTAATGATCGGTATCCTAAGTTTACTGTAGATCCTCGTAGTATTAGATTGGGGCTTGCAAGTGATGGGCTTAATCCTTTTCGAACCATGAGTACCACATACAAAACTTGGCCAGTATTATTAATTCCTTATAATCTTCCTCCTTGGTTATGCATGAAATAACCTTCTTTTCTTCTATCAATGATCATTCCAAGAGAGAAAGGGTCACGCAATGATATATATGTATTTCTCCAGCCTTTGGTACATGGGTTGAGAGCATTGTGCCATGGTGTAGATGCTTTTGATTCTTTTGCGGGTGAATGTTTCAAACTTCGAGTTGCTTTGATGTGGACAATTAATGATTTCACTGCTTATGCCATGTTGTCCAGATGGAGCACAAAGGGACGTGTTGCTTGTCCTATTTGCACTGACTCGACTTGTTTCATTTGGTTAAAGCATGGAAAGAAGTTTAGTTACATGGGTCATCGAAGGTGGTTAGAGGAATTTCATCCTTATCGATCTCAAAAAGAATTGTTTGATGGCACTGAAGAGCATAGAAAACCTCCAAAGTCGTTAAGTGGATCAGATGTTTTGAAACAGCTTGAAGGTGTTAGCTTTAGATATGGTAAGTCTTTTAAGTCTTCAAGAAAAAGGGCAAGGAACAAAGTTGGTAACTCTACAAGTGATCCTATAAGAGACAATGAAGTCACATCTAATGCAGCAGTCTTTGAGGATGACAACGAATTTATTGAAGAAGATGTAAGTGGGGATGAGCAACTTTGGAAGAAGAGAAGTATTTTTTTTATTTGCCTTATTGGGAACATAACCTTTTAAGGCATAATCTAGATGTAATGCACATTGAAAAAAATACATGTGATAATCTCCTTGGAACTTTGTTGAATCTTGATGGGAAGACTAAGGACAATGAGAAGGCAAGGAGGGATATTATGGAAATGGGGATACGATATGACCTCCATCTCATAGATCAACCAAATAAAAAGCCATATGTACTCCCTGCATGCTACACTTTGTCTGTTAGTGAGAAGAATGCCTTCCTCCAAGTGTTGAAAGACATTAAAGTGCCGGATGGATACACATCAAATATTTCAAGAGGAGTGAATTTGAAGGAGCGAAAGTTGTCAAACCTTAAAAGCCATGATGCTGATATTCTAATGCAAGACATATTGCCTATAGCTTGCAAGGCTTCTATGCATTCACGTGAACAAACTAGAGTGGTGAAAGTTATCTCAGATTTGTGTTCATTTTTCAAAGTGCTATACGGCAAAGTTCTAGATCCTCGTGAGTTAGATAAGTTGGAGTCTCGAATTGGCATAACACTTTCAGAAATGGAGGGATTGTTCCTTCCTAGTTTTTTCACTATTATGGTCCATTCGGTGATTCACTTAGTTTCAGAGGCTAAGTTTGGAGGTCTAGTTATATATCGATGGATGTACCCTATTGAAAGGTATTCTCTTATTTATTGATAGTTTGCACCTACATTATTAAGTCTAAAGATTAAGTTCATAAATGCTCTTCTCACTTCTACATTGGCAAGGTTTTTGGTGCCCTTAAAATCCTACGTGCGGAATAGAGCACAAATTGAAGGGTCAATTGCAGAAGGGTATATTATAGATGAGTGTCTGATATTTTGCTCAAGATATTTTGAAGGCATTGAGACTCGCTTAAATCAGCATCAGAGGAATGATGATACTATTCCACATAAGGAAAAATATTTGTTTGAATATGGTGGTCGTGTTCTTGGAAAAGTCGAAAGCATCAAACTTGACGACAGATCATTGGCTCAAGCACATCGTTATGTCCTATTGCAGAGTCCAAAAATTTCCCCATATTTGGAGTAAGTTTAATATTTTTCTCTAATATTTTCTAAAATGAAATGTTTAACTATGTGGTGTAATTTTGGTATTCAATGGATGTAGCCATTTCTTAAAGGAACGACGAAGCATCTACCATGGAAGAGTTAATCAAAGTGTGGAGAATAAGTGGATAGTTGAGGAGTTCCCTTGGTGGCTTCAACAACAAGTATGATATTTGTTAATATGTAATAGAATTTGAATATTATTAAGTACATTGCATAACATTGTATTGTGTAATGTTAGGTCCCAATAATGCAGCGGTATCATTATGACGATGAAACAATAGCTCTTGCCACTGGACCAAGCAGTTATGCCAAAAGATATAAGGCTTTCATAATTTGCGGTTTCAGATTCCATATAAAGGATCGTGAATCTACAGAAGGACTCAAAATTCAGGGATTTTTGTTGAAGTTGAAGATGCGAGAACGGAATGTGATAATGTGGAAGAAGAAAATAGACGGAAGAAGTATTATGGTTCAATCAAAGATATATATGAGTTGGATTATTATGGGAAAGGCAAGGTGGTCATTTTTCGATGTGATTGGATTAGTATCAATTCACCTAGGGGTTTCAAGAAGATAAGTATGGACTCCCCCTTGTGAATTTCTCAAGGTTGATTCATACAGGACAAGCTTTGAAGGATGATCCATTTGTACTATCAACTAATGCAAAACAAGTATTTTACGTGTAAGATGGAATGGATAATGAATGGATGCATGTTGTGGAGACAAAACCAAGGGATTTGTATGATAAGGGGGGGGGGGGGAATTTAGAAGAGGCTGATGATGATAGTTATTCCCAGTGCTTCCCCCTTAATGCGTTAACAATTTGTGATATTTTTCAAGCCTCAAGTTGGCGAGGAACGGACATAGAAGAGGAAGATAATGATTGAGACTGGTGTGCTTTTTTTTTTTTTTATGCCTGCCCTCTCTTTTTTCTTTGCGTAATATTCTTTTAACATATTTGAATTATATTACTCATGTATTTAATACTAATTGTCGTTTTCTTTCTTTTTTTTTATAGGAATTTCAAAACCATGTTCAGAACAAAACAAACATTGTCTCAGAGAAAACAAGGCTCTTCTACTACAATTCAATCATGCTCCACACACACACTACCCTCCACTATCCCACCACGCTCCACACACACACACCATCCTCGACACCCTTACCATCATCCACACTCCCACCACTCTCTACTGTTCTACCACCCTCCATAAACACACCATCCTCAAAACCCTCACCACCATCCACACTCCCACCACTCTCTACTCTTCTACCACCCTCCATAAACACACCATCCTTGACACCCTCACCACCATCAAAACTTCCACCACTCTCTACACTTCTATCACCCTCCACACACCTATCACACTCTATAGTCCCATCACCCTCCACACACCGACCACTCTCCAGACACACACCACCCTCGACATTGCCACCATCCTCCACACTCCGACCACCCAGTACTCTTCCATCACCCTCCACACACTTATCACCCTCTATAGTCCCATCACCATCTGCATGGAATTTATCTGGATTTCAGTCGGTACGCCAACATAATCAACTTAATTGCTCAAGCATAAGATTGAATTCGAATGATATCACACCCCCAGATCATCATCATCCATCATTACGACATTCACAATGTCATGAGCAACATAGTGGTTTCAGGCCATACACTGCCTATCGTGAGCAATCATCTTCTGCATCATATGATTCACGTGATTCACACTTTCGTTCTTCTCAATCAGAGTCGTTGGATAATGAATTTGACAATAGTGATAATGAAATGGATGATGAGAATTCGACAAAGCTGGATGTGCTGGAAATGATTGAGATTGTTGGTAATGTTTCTGTATATACGTTATTTTAGTTAGCATGTGTTAAAGTAGGTTATATTTTGTTGCCAACTTGATGTTTTGTTAGCATGGGTGAGTTAGATAAAGTCTACTTTGACAAAAATTGTATATTTTTTATTGATTTAATGACAGATGAGCAAGGCAATGTGAAAATGACAAAAAAGGGAATGAAAGCAAGTGATGTTTTTAAGTTGGTAACGGGTTTAAGAATCCTTGTGAAAGAGAATGAATATGGTTAGCCGATTCGAGCAGTTAGACGAGTGTTGACTAGGCATATGACGAAGCTTGTGAGACAACCGAATCTTTGTCCACCTGATATGGATGATTTCAATGCGGTGAAAATGTCTTTGGTGTCAAGCTCCTAAGAGTAGTTCGGGTAATCAATATGTACATTTAAATGTTATTTTATAATGATATGTGTGCATTGGATAAACATACTAATTTTTTATTTTTAATTGTTCGTTATACTTGAAAGGAGACATTTTGTTTTCCTCCACATGAAAATGTAGATAATGTACTGATTGCTTTATTCAGTACCAAGTTCAGGAATAATAAATATAAGCTAAGAAAGAAAATTTTTGATGATACAAAAGCCAGTGTGAGGGCAAAGTTAAAGGCACATTTGGAACGTTGTGGGATACATGGTGAAGAGTTGGATAATCAAGTAAAAAGTCATGTATTCCAACAAGCTGAAATTGAGACTGAGATTGATGAGATGGAGGCCCCACCTGGTTTTGCTAATCACCAATGGCTTAAGTTTAAGAGTGATATGAAATCAGATAAAATTAAGGTCATACAATGAAGAATACTTCATTATATTTCTTTATTCTTCATTGTATGCATTGTCAATTATATGATTTTTTTTATAGGAACTCTCTAGGAAAGGGAAGGAAGCTCGTCCTACGCAGGCTCATGTGCACACCACGAGTACTAAGAGTTATGCTCAAGTTGAAGATGAATATGTAAGGATACATATTTTTAACTTTGTGCTTGTCTACATTAGGTGAAGATGTGATTGCTCTATTGACCTTTTTTTTTTTTTTTTTTGTTTATCATAGATTGTCAAAAATAAAAAACGTCCTGGACTTGTTAAGCTATTCGAAATTACACATACACAGAAAGATGGTTCTTTTGTGCAAGATGAGTCAAGAGAGTTCATGGTGAGCATTCAAAAATGGTTTTAATGTATTATTATTCTGGTTATTTGGGTTGATTTGATTTCTATTGCATTGTAGACGACGGCTGCATTGGAGATTGATGAACTCAGAGTCATGGGATCTTATGAGAATGAACAAGAATTGGAAAGTGTTGTTTGGTATAAACTCATGGGTGAAGATAGGCCGGGACGAGCACGTGGTTATGGCACTGGGGTGACAAAATCGCATGTGACTGAATTTCGTGCTCAAATTAAAAGAATGAGGGGTGAAGAGGCAAATCGCAATCATCCAAATGTTCAAATACAAAAGCTTGAGATGTTACTTGCTCAACAACAGGAAATGATGAATACCTATATGGCAAAGACGAATGAAACAATTGCGAACTTGAAAGATGAAGTTCAGATATATCGCACTGCATTTAGATCGTTTGACCGAATATCTAGCACTCGTGTATCCAATCCACAGGTTCATTACAATTTATGAAAAACTTCATTATCATCACACTTGGAAAATTTTCACTTGTGCTAATTTGATTCATTTTTTTAATTTTGATGGAGTGTATAGGAATTATAATTACTTATTGTTATTTATTATTTTTTAGGATTCTCGTGGTTTGAATGAAAATGATGCACACAATACTTCACCTAATGGAAGTGGTACTAATGATTGAGAGCAAGAGAAAGAATATTATCATCTTGAGGTTTTGTTAAGTGAATTCTTTAGATCATCGTGATACTTGAACAATTAAGTCTTTTGTTTTGTTAATGATATGATAATCATATCTTTGTGTAGCATGGAACATATATGCTAATGATCATGTTTTTGTGAATGATATATTAATCATGCTTTTGTTTAGCATATTAATTATGTATATTGGTGAGATTGAGTAGATTGTTATGAATATTTTTTTTTTTGTGAATTGATGATGTATTTTAGATATTTTTTGCTATATATGTGGATGGTTTAATAGGTATAATTTCAAATTCAACAATAGGTTTCTTTTTTTTCTTTTAATTTTTTAAAAAAAAAACGTATATATAAAATTAGTGACACTTTTAAATATCACTAAAAGTATAAAAAATATATATATATAGTGACATTTTTATATGTCATTAAAGTAATAGTGATGTTTAGAGGTGTCACTAAAAATCCATTTAAAAATACACTTGAATGCGTCACTAAATGCAAGCGTCACAATATTTAGTGACGCTTTTAAGCGTCACAATATTTAGTGACGCTTCCAAGCGTCACAAATTAGAGCGACGCGTATAAGTGTCACAATTTATTTTCTGACATGCGGAATACACATGCTTCTTGAAGCTGTCACAAAATTTTTTTGTGACACTTATAACTATCACAATATTAAGAAATAATTGTCACTACTAGATCTTTTTCTTGTAGTGATTGATCAAAAGTTGGACCTTGGCACTGCCTGCACACTTGCTGGTCCAGAAAATTTAGAAATCAAGATTCAAATTAATATTATTGATTAGAACTTGTGTAACAAAACATAAAAATTACAAACCAAAAAATTAGAATTTTTGCAAAAATTCTACTTGTACAAAAAACTCTTACAAACTAGTGTACAAAAATAATAAAATAACTATTTTACCCTTTAAAAACTAAGGATATAACTTATCTAACCAATACCTTATTTAACATATTATTTTACTAAGTCTAATATATAATAAAATTCTTGAAAAATAATTTTATAAATTATTTCATAATTAAAAAATATTATGCCTGTTTATGATCCACATATACTTCACGAAAAAAGAAAAAATTTAATTAGAAGTTTACATAGAGAATATTTAGAATTAGGAAGATTAGGAAGAGACTTAAATACTGATCCTATTGCTATAGAAAAATATAAAGAAATTAAAAGGCTAGTTTTACAACATAATGAATATTTAAGATTAAAAGAAGAAAATTTGATAAGACAAGAAGATAATAGATATATGGATGAATTTGAAGAAAGATTTTTAAGAAGAGTGAGACAAAAATTATAATTCCGCAAAATAAAAATTTCACTTTTACGATCCAAGCCATAGTGGTATCAGAGCCAGTAGTTATACTTAAAAATATATTTAGAAAAAATGTCTAAAAAATTACCAATAATTGAACCTAGAGTATATAATTATAAATCTAAAGATTTACCAAATAATAGTCATTGGCCATTAATAACTAAAACATATGGAAAATTTATACCATTTATACTATTAGGAGAAGGAGGATTTGGAGAACATAAACAATTAAACTAGACAAATTTATTTTTACTAAATAAATTAGGAATAAGTTTAGATAAAACTACAGAACAAAATTTAGAACAAACAAAAAATCCAGAACAAGTTCAAGAAATTATAAATAATTTACCACTAGAAATAAGACAAATGATAGAAATAACTAATGATTATAAAGATATAAAAAAAAATATACCCACACAAATATTAGAAGTAAAGCAATATTTAAATAACCTATCAAAACAATTAATAACCTTAGAAAACCAAATTAAGCAAATAACTGATAAAATAAATAAAATAGAAAATATGGTAGGAGTATATGAAAACCCAATAGAAATTGAGCAAAAAATTAATATAGAACAAATAAATATGATAAGAATAATCAAAGAAGAAGAAATAGGGAAAAATGATTTACATAAAAGATTAGATAATATACAACAAAATATTGAAATTATAAACCAAAATATAACAAAAATATATGATGAAATGGAAAAAAGAAAACCTAAAAGAATAATAATAGACAAAGAATTTAAAGCCATCAATAGATTAGGAATAAATATGATTACTGAACAAATAGAAAAATTTATGGAAAATCCTAAAGAAGAAGGTGAAGCAGATTACATAACAGAAGAAGATTATATAGAAAAATTTAAAAATCTTAAAATAGAAGAAATTAATATGAATGAACAACAAAGAGCTTTAATACCATCAGGACAAAATCCAGAGTATATACAGCAACCAGGAACTAACCAAGTTAAAAGAGAAAATACAAGTAATACTAATCCACAAAATACACCAAAAATCTATATGAATCAAAGACAAAACACAAATTTTAAAACAAATAATTTTATACCACAACAAAAATATTATACCAAGCCAAGCAAAAATTATCCTATAGAATATACACCATGGAGAAGTATGGAAACACAAATTAGTTCAGAAGGAAGATGGATAGATTTAGGATGTGTGCAAGATGTAGATCATGAATTAGAATTATGGATGAAATCTATGGCTATGATGGCCTATACCAAAGAATTAACAGGAAAGCAATTACAATTAATGTTAGAAAATACATTTATAGGAACCACTGCAAGATGGTGGAGAAATTTAACAGAAACTTATATAGGACAAATTAGAGGAAATGACCAAGATGAAATAGGAACTATTTTAAGCAGATATGAAGATGCATTAAAAAGGGAATATACATTAGTGATAGACAGAGATACCAAAATTAGCTCAAGACTAAGAAATAGATATTTATTAGAAAATCTATCAATATGTGATATGTGTTACTTTAAACAATTTTCATGTGAATTTAGAGAATATTTTGAAAAAGCAGAATATAATCAAGAAACATATGGTATGGAAATTATGAACCAAATATTCTTTAAATTACCAAACCCATAGAATTTAGAGTTATTTAAGGACTGGGAAAAATTAGAAATACCATTAAGTAATAACAGTTTAGGAGCAAGAATACAATTTATAGAAATGAGACAACAAGAAAAATGTATGGAAGCAAATAATATGATAAAATTCCATAAAGCAAGTAAAAAAATCATTATGCTGTGATAAATTACAATATAAACCAACACAATGGGGATGTCATCTAGAAAGAAAATATAAGGAAAAGAAATATTATAGAAAAGATAAATTTAGAAACAAATTTAATAAATTTAATAAATACAAAAAACCATATAATAAAACATTTAAAAGGTATAGAATACCATATAAAAGATATTTAAGACAAAAACAAAACAAAACTAAAACATACCCTAAAAATCCTAGAAAATGTAAATGCTATTCATGTGGAGAAATATGACATATATCTCCAGAATGTCCTAAGAAAGATAAAAAGAAAAATATGATGTATATCTCATTAATAGAAAAGGAAAATTACAACTTATTACCTATTGAACAAGAAGAAGAATGGGAAGAAATTCCTGAAGATGAAGAAATTTATGAATTAGAAGAACATAAAGTAATAAATACAATAATGGAATTAGAATCTTCAGAAGAAAGTGAATCTAATGAATCTAGTGAAGAAGAATATTTATATATAAATATGATTAGACAAATTAGTGAAGAAGGTACATCTAAAGAATATGAATATCAATTAGAAGAAAATGAAGAACAACTAAATGAAAGATTAATATTTAATCCTAAAATGTATGAAAAGATCTTAAAATCAAAATTAGATGTAGAACCAAAAGAAATATTTAATTTACCATTTTGGCAGAAAAACAAAGAAATAGCATATGTAGCAAGAAACCATAGTCACCCTATAGACATAAAAGATACTACAGGAAATACATTAATACCTATAATAAATGAAGAAATTATAAGACAAGAAATAAACCTATTAATCCTGAACTAAAAGGAAAAATAAAGAATATATATTTAGGAGCTGTACAAATTATAGCAAAAGCCTATTTTAGAGAAGGAATAGATACACATATAGAATTCTATATTATGGATGATAGAATTGTAAGTTCAGTACAAGATGCTCTAATAGGAATTGTAACAGGAAACTTAATATATCAAAAAGTAAAATTTACAATAAGACCAAATTTCAGTATAAGTATGGGAGAACAAAATAAAAATAAAGCCTTAACATTATATTACAGGTTAAGAGGGATAGATATGGAACCAGGAAGTAAAACTATAAGTTTAACTATTAGAACAATATATGCTTTTACTAGTAAACATGAAGTAAAAATTAAGAATGCTACAAGAACACATATAATAGAACCCATATTCCAAAATCTATTGGAATACAAACCAGCTAAAGAAAATCCAAGAATGACAATACCAGAAGATATAGAAATAGATTTCAATCAAGCTAGAAGATTAGTAAATATGGATAAACCACAAATAGAATTTGGAAGAAGATCAATTAGCCTAAGAAGAAATACTAGTACAAGATCATTACCTGAAATAGAAAATAGAAATGATTCAGAAAAACAAATAATGACAAAAATATATAGAAAAATACCAAGAATGAATCTATCTAAAATAAATGAGACAAAACAATTTGAAGTTATGATAGAAATTAGAATAAATGGAGAATGGAAAGAGCAGAAAGTATTAATAGATACTGGAGCAACTGTATCTCATATAAAAGAAAACATAATAGGAGACTTAGAACTTAAAGTAACGAATAATTCAATTCAAATACAAGATTATTTTGGAAATATTCATCCCATGGATACTTATGTAGAATTACCAATAAGAATAAATAAATGAAATGAAATAATCATAAACATGTACGTAGAACATACAGGAAAGGTAAATACGGAATTACTATTAGGAACAGACTTCTTAGAACAAGTAAAACCATATTACATAAAAGATGATAGAATGCTATTAACAATATAAAATGAGAATCTAGTTATACCAAGGTTATTATGAATAAAATACAAGGAGGAAGAGAACATATTTATATACTAACCAAAATGAATTACAATGGATATCTTAGCAGAAATTATCATGCATTGTTTGATATAGGAGCATCATCCTGTTTATTTAAAGAAAATGTATTACCCCCAGAAATATGGAGTAATAAAAAAGATAATGAAGAAAGAGTAATACTTGCAGGATTTGATGGAAGCACAAACCTAATAACTAAAGTAGCAAGGAATGTTAAAATACAAATAGGAAAATATGAATTACAAATACCTTATGTATATCAATTTGATGATATGCCAGGGGATATATTATTAGGAAATAACTTCATAAAACAATATTATCCAATAATTATTGATGAAAAAGTTATACTTTTATCTACCCCTTGTCACCATATAGCAATAGCAATAAGAATTAATGATCCTTATTGTAGAGAAAAAAATGCCTCATATTGCAGCTCAGCGTGGTGAGGATAGAGAAAAATTAACACAAACAACACAATTTATGCCTAATAAAAATAGAATAAATCTAGTACAAGAACATTTTGACCAAATTGTAATAAAAAATATTACAGAAAAATTATTAAAATTATCAGGAGATAATCCTTTGGAAAAATGGCACATAAATAAGCCTATGGCAGAAATTATACTAGAAGATGATACTAAGATTATTAGTGTAAAACCAATTAAACATACACCAAAATAATTACCTGAATTTGAAATGCACATAAAAGAAATGCTAGAAAAGAAATTTATTAGAGAATCTAACAGTAAACATAGTAGTCCAGCCTTCATTGTAATAAAACATTCAGAACAAAAAAGAGGAAAATCTAGAATGGTAATTAATTATAAAAGGTTAAATACTTATACAAAAGAATTAAAATATCCAATACCAAACCAACAGGTATTATTTAACCAAATTAGAGGAAAGAAATATTTCTCTAAATTTGATCTCAAATCAGGATTTTATCATATTATGTTAACTGAAGAATCTAGACATTTAACAGCTTTTAAGGTACCACAAGGATTTTATGAATGGAATGTATTACCTTTTGGATTTAAAAATAGTCCAGGAGAATTTCAAAGGTATATGGATAAAATATTTAAAGATTATTATCATTTTATTACAGTATATATTGATGATGTTCTTATCTACTCTGAAACCAGACAAGAACACTTAAAACATCTAAATATTTTTATAGATATTGTAAGGAATAATGGAATTATATTATCAGATACAAAAATGGAGATAGCTAAAGAAAAGGTAGAATTTTTGGGATCTATAATAAGCCAAGAAGGAATAAAACTCCAAAAACATATTGGTACAAAAATACAAGAATTTGACAATCATATAAAAGATAAAACACAATTACAAAGCTTTTTAGGACTTGTAAACCAGACTAGGAAATATGTACCTAACTTAGCAAAACATTTAATCCCATTACAAAAAAGATTAAAAGGAAAAACTAGATGGACACCTTGGTCTAAAGACGAAGAAGAAGTACAAAAAATTAAAGATCTTTGTAAAGATTTACCAGAATTAGAATTACCCAAAAAAGAATGTGATTGGATTATAGAAACCGATGCATGCGAAACTGCATGGGGAGCAGTACTTAAATATATTTACCCAAATGAGAATGAGGAAAGGATTGCACAATACACTAGTGGCAGTTTTACTCAAACTCAAACTAATTATCATATAAATGAAAAAGAATTATTAGCTGTAAAATTTGCTATTAAAAAGTTTGAATTATTTATTGTTACTACAAAATTCAAAATTAGAACAGATAATACACAAGTCAAATATTGGTTAACTAAAGAAATTGATCCAACTATTGCAAATAAAAGGTTAATTAGACGGCAAGTAGAACTTAGTCATTATGATTTTGAAATTATTCATATTAAGGGTACTGACAATGTTATTGCAGATTATTTATCAAGACATGGAAGACATACTTAAGAAAGTAGAAGAAATTAACTTGGCCATGGGTCAAATGAATATCAACTATTCAAATCTATTCAACCATGTGAATACTTGCATGGCGCAGATTGTACAAATTAACAGTGAACTAGCCTTTTACAAGTCAAGGGTTAATTCTCTTGAGGAAATGTACAAAGGAGGATCTCAATCCTCTCCAGTGAATAATTTATCTGTAGGACTTCCTATTGAGGAAGAAGTATCTAATGTATCAATTATTGGAAGTTCATCTTCTAAAGCCATTAGCAAAACTATTGAACCATCTAAAGAAACTTTTTTAGAAGCTGCGAAGAAACCAGCAGTCGTAACAAAGGAACTATCAGAAAAGGAGAAAGTTATGAAGAAACTAGAGACATTCTTGAAGTATGTGGAGTATCTAAACAAGAGGACAAAAGAAGGAGAATGGCTAAGGACAATTAGCCATCAAAAAATCAATAAAGCAATTATTTTTCCAGGAGCAGAACCAAGAACAGTCAGGGGACTGTTTGACCAAGGACTTATTCAGTGCATCTACCCTAGCAAGGATATGAAGGAAATATCATTATTACCTAATTCTATTAAGGCAGCAGTGAAAACATATTTTGGAATTACCAAAGCTGAAAAGATCTATGTCAGGATTTACTCAGCCATTCCAGAATTTATTGATGAAGAATTTCTAAGGGCAGAACATATTGTAAAACTTGGAGTAACTAGAAAAGCTATTCTTTCAGAACCAGAAATAAAATCATTTAACAAAGAGGAACAGATACAAGCTATTCCAGAAAAAAAGTGTATTGGGATTTAGAGTAATGTATACTGAATTAAGGGATACCCTTACACAAACTAATGTTTGGGTATATGAATCTAATGATGACAAATTATTGATCTACAGCATTGCAAGAATTAATCAAGTTAATTGTCAATTATGGAAATTAAGAGAATATGCTGAGAATATACTTGTCAGCAATTTGGATCTTAGCAAAGGAGCCTATGAATATCTACATCACCTAATGGAGGTAGAAACAGGTCACAAATGTAATAATTGTGGGGACCTACTCAACTATAATGAAGATGAAGCATACCTTGTCTGAATACGAATTATTCAAGGCATGGGGGTTCAGACCCATGTGAAACTTTAGAAAAGTAGCAAAAATTATTGCAACTTTAGCTTTACTTTATCTACTTTAAATCTTAGCCAAGTATGTAAAAGATAGGGAATATTATCTTGTTCCCCAACTTTGCTTTTATCAACTATAAAAGGAGGAGTCTCTCCTCATTGTAAGCATCCGAAAATCATATGAGTTTTCAGCAATAAAAATCTATATTTTCTATCTATTGTCTTTCTTTTCATTCCTAGTTCAAAATTTTCTTTCATCAAGCCAATCCAGAAACAGTTAGCAGAAGGTATGAGTAACTAAACTTCACATAGATATATATGAAGTCATAAAATAGTTAGTAATACTCTATTTATTTATGAGTCCATAAGTTTATTCTTTATAAAACTTTTGTTAAAAGAGTACATCCAGAGGTAGGAAACGAAACTGGATTGTGCTGAACCTCTTTGAAGTGTTTGTTTAAGTGTTAAACAGAAATGGAGTAAGTCTTTCGAGCATCCTTTAATGCATAAGTCTTTCGAGCAGCAAAGATCTTCTATGAAGATGTGTTTAATACTTAGATAAATAACTGAAGAGTATTTGGTCAAAAATCTTTTAAAATCAGATTTACAAAGAAGCGTGATGGACCCATAGATAGAAAGAAGTATTATTGATTATTTATGATGGATTATATATCGTCTTTTTTATTGATATTATCCAAGTACTGTTATCATAGTTTTAAATTTATTTTGCTTATGATATATCTTACATGTTTTTACATATGTTGAAAATTTGTTTTTACTATTCCTAGAATTAATTATTGGAAGAGGATTTGAATTAATAGCTTAAATTTAAATATTTAGTTTTATAATTTATGAATTCAGAACATTTAATAGAATTAAATCCTTCAGAAGTAAACGACTTTAAGTATTTAAGAGAAGAAACAATTAAACAATTAGAAATTATAAGAGAAGATTTAGGAAGATTTTATGATTTATTAGACTACGCAATAAAAGAACCCTCATTTACAGATTTTTCACAATTTACTAGAATTATAGTTAATAAAGGAAGAATAATTAATGATCTAGAGAAAAGAAATGAAGAATTAAATATAATTATTGAAGAAAAAAGTTTAACATATAATAGTATATATTACGCATTTTATGTAAACAATAAATTTAGAGATATAGATATAACATCAGAAAACTAAAAGAGTTATAACCAAAAGGATAACACAGTAATTTAACATTCAAAAATTTTGTCTTTTAGCTATTTGTACAACTGTTTGTACAGTTTGTTTGTACAAATAGCAAGACCCTTACAACTTAGTCTCACTGTTGCTAGCTGGAGAAAGGAGAAGCAGAAGGGCATACGCTAGATGCGAGAAGAGGGGACACTGGGTCACTAGAGGCTAGAGCTGGAGGCTAGCGCGTAGTGTCGCCGAACGGTGCAAGGAGGCTGCGGCCTGTAGGAGGGAGGTTGTCGATTGTCGAGAGTTGAGGTTTGAAATTGGGTTGGGGACCTAGTATATTGAATGGGTTGGGGACGGGTATTTGGGCTTGGGCCTTGGGCCTTGGGGGGTTACTGGGCCAATTTCTTCCAGTAAAATAACAACTACTTGACGCTTGTGAAATCTAGCCAAAAGAATAAAAAAATATAAGACCTTTGCACAACCAACGGATCCGTCAGCGGCCAACTAGCGCGACTGCGCTAGCTTACTATACGGTGGATCCGTCCATGTCTACCTCATGCTGTCGTGGTATCTAATGATCTTTGGAACAAAATCATCAACCATGCAAGTTTTTATTTACGTTTAAAATTTTCTTTATTGAGTAGATTTTGACTTTGAATTGCTACTGATGATTTTGTTATTTTAGCAATTACTGATTTGGAGTAGGATTTTTTTAATACTTGTTGTTTTATACCAGGTTTTATTAGTAGCTAGTTGGGCGTCATACGTTGCACGACCCCGGACGTTATGTTTGGTGCGATATCGAATATGAAAAGTAGCATATGAATTTTCCCTAGAATTACAAAAACAAAGTACAATTGGAATACCATTTTTAGACAAATTCAAATGGGAGCTTCTACTGAAATCAAGTGTCAATGGTATATACATCATACACATGAACATGATCTTTAGAATCCAATCCATTCCATTCACAATAAGACTAAAAGTATCTAAATTCCACCAATCAATCCAAAACAAAAGGGTTCCTACTGAAAGATACAAATAGACAACCCATGAAATCCTCCATTTCGTTAAGGAAAAATCACTAACACCAAAAACTTCCCGCTAAGGAAATCAATCATAAACACAAAAAAATTAATAGACAAGTGTACAAAGTAAATAATCTAGCAGAAGTAAAAAGCTCTAGTCCGAATTTCAATAAAAAGCTCTAATTCAAAATTATGAAGAAAACATTTACTTAATTCATTAGAAAATATCTTCCGAATGACTTGCAATAACCTAATTTTTGACTTCATTCTGTCCTTCAATCTCCCCTTCACTTAACCATATTCACAATCCATTTTGGTCATATCCTTGTGCATATCTCCTTACACTACAACAAAAGTGACCTTTTACGGCATGCATTTACAGTGTGGAAGTATGCTGTAAAATTAAATTATTTACGGCATGCAAAAATTGCACGCCATAAATTGAAGAGATTAATGGCATTCGAATGAACGCCGTAAAAAAAACATATGTTTTTACGGCATGCTTTGTCGCACACCGTAAAAGAGACATTGTTTAGGGCGTGCAATAGCGCAATTGTAAAAAAATTAGACCATTATTCTAGGCGCATAATAGATTAGGGCGTCGTACTGAAAAATTAAGATTATTTACCCATCCATTTTTCTCCCACAAAAAATTCATTTTCACACAAAAATCTTCAAAAATCTAAAAATTCTTCCCCTCAACCCAAAAATCTTCAAAGTCCGCCAAAATCTTTCCTGCAAGGCAAAACCGAATTATGTTTTTGTCTGTAAACATCAACCCACCTCCACCGAATCCCCCAAAATCAACCCTAAAATCTTCAACAAAACATCCAAAGAATCTTCAAAATCCACAAATCTTTCTTGCTAGTTCTTCTTCCACCCCAAAAAAAAGCGATCTTCCTTAGCAGTCTCCGCCTATATCTCCCTGAAATCGGACCCGCAAGATCCCATAACGGTGAAGGCAGCTTCAAAATTAGCTTTTTCAGTTTATTTGGACTCTCTTGAATCCGATTCTTCGACGACACCTTCAATGGAGATATTCAAAATCGAACAACCAACACTTTTTTTTTATTCCACTGCTGCCCTATACCGAAAGCATCAGAAACAAAGTGTGTACAAGTTTTATTTCTGAAATTTACTGGATTATTTTATTATTTTCTACCTCTTAGGTTCGCTGTAATTTGCTATTTCTTTTTGCTTTACCTGCATTTTCTTGTTACAAATTTTTTACCGTTTCAACACAAAGTCAATAGTGGAGGCTGATGACAATCGTCTTCATTATTTTTGCTAAAAGGTTTCGTATATTTTCCTTCTTGTTTTAATTTTAAATATACAGTTGAATCTCAACCATTACGATGTCCATGATGAAGCCAAGTTTGTTAGGACTTGGGAGTTCCCGTTCCAATAGAATCTTTTCAATTTGACCTACATGATATATTTAGATTCTCAAGAGGTGTTCAGGGTTAATTTTTGTAAAAGTAAATTGCTTTGCCTGATTAGTAAGTGATTGCATTAGAAAATAAATTGCTATTGGCTTGACTGTTCTTATGTTTTATTACCTTGAGTTTCATCAAGTAAGAGCGGAAACTAAGGTGTAGTATTTGTTATTTTCTAGTTCAATTGACGGTCCACATGTTGGAAGATATCTTGTGATTAATCAAATGTAAATATTAGTTGTAGAAACATGAATATTAGCATTTATTGATACTGAAAGACTTGTGAAGTGGTGAAGAAATCAAGATAGAACCTGAAATAAGTTTCAGTAGAAATATTTTTGTCTCCTGGTTAAAAATATTCCTACTTTTCATGTTTGACATAAGAGGGGAGAATGTAATAGAAATATCTAAATGTAAGATAAATGGAGAAGGCCATACAATCACCTCTTAAGTAGTTTTTGAAGCATATTAAGAAGAATTAACAACTAGTCAGACTAAGGACTGTTGTGATTTCGAGACATGCGATTAATTACTCCAACAATTGAATATACCCTATTTATGTTTCTTTACTAAGGGCCCAGTTGCTTGGATTGATGATCAGTAACCAAAAATCATGGCCAAGAAGCTGAGATCGAGACAAGTAATGGAAAGAAGGTAATTTTGTACCAATGATATAGTATGGTTCCTTTTATGCTTTGGACAGAATTTATTGGATTATCAATAGACTTTATTGTTGTGCATGGGATTCAATTCTTCCTCGTGATGTTGAGGATCTGGACCATCAGGTGCCTCTCTTCTTGTATACACTATTGCCTTTCTATTATTTTGCTTTGTCTTTGATAACTCAAGTAACATTTGCCTGCTCTTCATTCCTTTGTAAGTAATACCCACATTGGATGCTCCTTGAATATGGACATTTCAGATTAAAATTAGTAGGATTAATATTGAAATTCTTAAGGAAGATGAACTTGCCATTTTTTATGCTTAATGCTTTGAAGCATGAACCCACAAGTTACAAGTTGGTGTACTTATTAGTCCAAATTTATAGCAGAAACTCAACTGGAAATCTACAAAAACCGATATATTTTTATCAATAATTAGTTGGCGCCTCCCTGTTGAATAATTAATCAAAGAGATTTTTTGTCTCTCTCTAAAATGGAATTACTCTCCATGAAATGTTAGCTATTTTTCAACAAGGTAGATAACTATTATCATGTATAGCTTCTATGTCCATCTAAAATTTTAATTTAATTTTCATTATGTAACGCTCTAGAATTTTTGGTTCCATAAACGCTGGAGTGTTACTAAAAATAATTTGACTTTTCTTAAATATAAATGCGGAAATATAAATAAATGATTTTTCCAAACGTGAAGTTGAATTTCTTTACAACCAAATCTTTAAAACGTAATTTAATAAAATAAACATGTTTGGAATAGTAAATAAAACTGAAATTTAAAATTTAAATATTTTAACTCTTCAAATCTCCTTGGCAATCCGCATCACCAATTCGCCATAGATCCAATCGATCCCCAACTAACCTGAAAAATGTTTTAAAATATGGAATGAGCATACGAGTATACTCGGTATAGATCTTGTGCCTGTATTTTCACAATTTAATATCAAAAGCAAGTAGATTACGCACATAACATACTTTCATAGTAGGATAGAAACCTGACCATCTCATTCTCAATTTAGGTCATACCCATTCTCAATCTCAATTTAGGGTCTAGTCATGTGACTGGTTTCTGTAGATCTACATATTACCCTTTGGTATTATCCACAAGATCCCCTTAATTCGGATCACATAATAACGCATAAAATACTCAAATTTAAAATATTAAAAGGCGAAAATACGAACCACTTGGCACATAGAGAAATCCATACCTTGATAGATCAAAAGATTTACTGAAATAAAATATTAATGCAGGTTGCAGCGAAATTGCCGAAATTGCTCCTTTGAAGGAAGAGATATGCACGTGTGTGTGTGTGTGTATATATGTATATATATATATATATATATATATTTGAAGAGTACAATATGGCTTCAACGTGGATGGTATAAATGGTGAGAGTTTTTCATTGGAAGTAGGATTCTATTTAAATTTAAATTAAACAGAAAACGATGAATATCAAATAGAAATAAAGTTGTAATTTCGTTTTCATTCTAATCTAAAACAAAAAGATTATCTCCTAAATATGCTGCTAATTTAATGACTAATAATAATTAAATATTGCCTCCTTTAATAAAACACAAACACGACATGTACAAAGAATTGGCTCAGTTAAATTAGATAATTAAATAAATAGTTTCCTAATAAGCAAGATAATACTAATCTTAAATAAAATTCAAATGTTATCCTCAAATTTGAAACAAATGTTCTCATCAAACTAAACTGACTCCCAAAAATTAAGTGATAGCATAAAACTCGAAAGTGATTTCTCTCTCCAATTTAAACGTGCAGCAAAAGGAATTGAAAAGTGATAATCCACTTAAAATTATAATTAAACTTTTAATCTTTCGATCAAAAAAACTAATGTGGTTTTATTCAAATCAATTATCCCTTGGGTCAAAACTCATAAATAATTATGATCTACAAAATGAGACCAATATTGATATACTAATTATTTGTCTAACAATAGTTAAATATTTAACTTAAAATAAATTTCTCGTCAAAACATAAAACACTTTAGTCATTCGACTTTTCAAAATTGTTAAAAGACAATAAAATCGTTAAATAATTCTATACTTTGAAAAATTTCGAGGTTTTACACATTATGTACCTATCATGTTTAAATTCTAGCTATATGGTCGCAACAAGGTAGATAATTACTAAGAAACCACAAATTATACATTCTGTAGTTCCCGTGCTGATTTATTTCTTTTTGTTTAGTTATTGAAATTATTTCTAATGTATGTTCATTAATGAATTCTCGTATCCATTAACGTGGTTTGAATGTTCATGAGTCACGCCGAATCGACTAAGAATATACCGCGTCTCTCCCAGAAAATGTCGAAGAAAAATGATTTAGCTCGCAGGAAAGGATGAAAACGATTATCATCTTTCCATTTGGTGGTCTGTTATATCGCAAGACTGAAGAGGTTAAGTAAGAGCTTGCTGATGGAATTGTACAAGAAAAGATGTTAGCCCCCATTTCCAAAATTGGGAGTAAAATGTTAGGAGAAACTTTGAGTAGGACTATTGAATTATTTAGATGAAATCTACATTTTGATTATTGTATTTTGATCTGTAATAAATATTTTTGCTTATCGAAAACGTGTAAAACATGATTTTATATGAATTAATGTGTGTAATTTTGTTATGTAATTATTATATTTTTGTTTGTAATTAATTTTTTTTAAATACAAAAACCATTTAAGGCGTGCAATGACGCATGCCATAACGGTTTATGGCGTGTGTCATTGCACGTCGTAAATGTCATGTTTATGGCATGCTTAATTGCACGCCGTAAATGCCAAAATATATACGGCGTGCATCTGCACCCGCGTAAATATTTGACCTTTTACGGCATGCAATCGCACGCCGTAAACACAGTTTTACGGCGTGCAATGCACACCGTAAAAAGTTCATTTTGTTGTAGTGTTATTTACAATCTCGTTAATTACCTATATTTCGTCATGGGAAAGATGAAAGACACCCCCGGTAACTATTGCAACCCTCTTATTAAGTAGGCCTAATGGTTCCTCACTTTCTTCATTAGAACACAAATTTTTCCTTGACCCCAATCCCTTTCTTCGTGCAGATTGAATCATCTGCTGATTGCTCTTCCAAAAAAGGCAACAAATTGTGTGTACAGTACAGAACAGAAAGTAAAGCCCCCATATATCTATAGTAAAACTCTATCGTCAATTACGCTTATGCAAGTTCAATATATCATTTACTTAAAACTATCAACTACAGCAAACAAAAATTGAAGAAATCATTTTAGAGCACCTAAGGTTCAAATTCCCAAATTGTAAATTTCTTACACAAGAAATCAAGCACACATACCAACAAATAAGCAAAGGGTAATTATATTAATACCACATTTTTTGTTAAGTGCACCACAATTTAATTGCAATGATAATCCTTAGTTTTTATTAATTTTTACTCTTATGCTTCTTAACTTTTTTGTCTTATTTTTATCCTCAATTTCTATTAATTAGCATAGTTTATCGCGCTAATGATGACTAAAGAATTTTTAGTAGTGAATAATTTTTTTTTATTTACCTCTCCTATATTTAAATAAAAAAAATAACTATAATTGCAAGAATTCAAAAAATATTTTTTTCCAAAGTAATAGAATATTTAAAATAAAGCTGCCAATAGAGAAAAGATATAATAATTAATTATTAATGATAAAAATAAGAATACGGAAAAAAAATAATAAAAGAATAATTGTCAAAATAAGCAAAACAATAGGGAAATTTATTGCAATTAAAATGTGGTGTTATTAACAATAATTGTGGTGCGAATATTATAATTTCCCATAAGCAAAATATTTCAATTACCATCAGAAGATATCCATTATGCATTTATCAACTCTAATCCTCTTTATTGAGAAAGTTCATTGATCTGCTCGAAGGTCATCCTCGGCTGCTTCTTAGTAGAGTGAGTGTTACTCACCGAGGGAAGAATTTGTATATACAGGCGCCTCCAGTACTAGAAGAGATGACTCGATCATATCTTGATTTACCATTGTTCGATCTACTAGATAGAATTCCCAAGGACATTCTCCATGTTAATGGCATGCCCGGCAAAGGTGACAAGAAGCAGTCGTGTTTGAGGAAATTACGAGTTGTTTTCAACGGGATCGATGGAGTTGTTGGGATATTTGACCCAAATTAAGAATGGGAATATCTTGGACAATTGATTTTCATATTAAAGTGGTTAACTTGGAGACCAAGTTAAAGGTGAAAAGGAAAATAAAAGACTTTATTTTGGTATTCTATTTCAATAAGGAAACTTACTTGGACACGAATTCTACATATTCTAGGTGTTGTTTTTTACCTATAAATATGTATGTTAGAGAGCCATAATATTGTGAATCTTATGTGAGACTAATTAGAGAGAATCGGAGAGATTTATCTTTGTAGTTTCTTGTGAACTCTTTGTGGGATAATTCAAAGGGTAGAAACTTGGGTTAGATAAAAGTTCATTTTTAGTATTTTCTCTGAGGTCTGTTGGATTGGGTTGGTGAGTGAAATTTTATATATTTGTAACAATTTAATATATAGTGAAAGGCTTTGGCGATCCGAAAATTTTGCATTGTTATTATTTTCTTGTTACTCAATTAATTATTGAACATCAAAAGATCATGTAGGTTAAAGAAGGGGAATCAACGTGTAATTCCCAACAAGTGGTATCAGAGCGTCGGTGGTTCGAAAATTTTATTGGAGCAAAAGAAAATATGTCTGTCAAGTACGATGTGGAGAAATTTGATGGAAGAATTAATTTTAGCTTGTGGCAAGTACAAGTCAAGGATATTTTAATTCAGGCGGGTCTGCACAAAGCTTTGAAAGGAAAACCAACCGAGAGTTCTGACAAAGGAAAAGAAAAAGAAACTGAATCCAGCAAGAGTGATGAAGATTGGGAAGATTTGGATTTGAGAGCTGCTAGTACAATACGACTTTGTTTGGCCAAGAATGTTCTTGCAAATATTCATGGGATATCTACTGCTAAGGAACTTTGGGAAAAACTGGAAGAGTTTTATTTGACGAAGAACTTGTCTAATCGCTTGTATCTGAAGGAACAGTTTCATTCGTTGAGAATGAGCGCAGATACAAAAATCTCCGACCATCTTAGTGTTCTTAACGGGATTGTTTCTGAATTGGAATCTATTGGAGTCAAAGTTGAAGATGAGGATAAAGCGTTGAGGCTCATCTGGTCTTTTCTATCCACGTTTGAGCACATCAAACCGATTTTGATGTACGGGAAGGAAACGGTGGACTTTGCAGAAGTTACAAGTAAGTTGATCTATGAAGAACGAAGATTGGGTGGAGGTAATAATTCATCTGAAAATAATTTGCTTGTTACTGAAAAGTGGAAGAGAGGTAACTCCATGAAGAAGAAAGTTGTATGTTAGAACTGTGGACAATCCGGTCACGTAAGAAGAAATTGTCCAAAAGGTGGAGCAGACTCGGCTGACTGGTCGAAGGTGGACAATGCGACTCTCCTGGTGGAGAGCGGTGATGATGTACTCTGAATAAGATGTGATATCCTCATGGCATGATGCCAGTTGCCATGATAGAGGATGTGTTCTTACTGTCGGGTGCATGTATTTACACACAACATTGGTTTGACTTGGATGCAAGATGTGTGGTTAAATTGATGTCGATGGCTGATGGGCTCCTATGGAAAATCAAACAGTAGGAGTTGCACCATAATTTTTCAGCAATTTTGTTTCGACATGGGCCGATGAAAAGCTCGGGATTCGTTGATAATTTTGAGTGATTATACTCATATGGTGGAGTATGGGATCGTCAAAGTAGAAAAAGCTTGCTTGTTTACCCAATAATTAACTTTTGAATATTTTGGCTCGGATGAATTTTTGTCAAGATGGAGATTGTTGGGATATTTGACCCAAATTAAGAATGAGAATATCTTGGACAATTGATTTCCATATTAAAGTGGTTAACTTGGAGACCAAGTTAAAGGTGAAAAGGAAAATAAAAGACTTTATCTTGGTATTCTATTTCAATAAGGAAACTTACTTGGACACGAATTCTACATATTCTAGGTGTTGTTTTTTACCTATAAATATGTATGTTAGGGAGCCATAATATTGTGAATCTTATGTGAGACTAATTACAGAGAATTGGAGAGCTTTATCTTTGTAGTTTCTTGTGAACTCTTTGTGAGATAATTCAAAGGGTAGAAACTTGGGTTAGATAAAAGTTCATTTTTAGTATTTTCTCTGGGGCCTGTTGGATTGGGTTAGTAAGTGAAATTCTATATATTTGTAACAATTTAATATATAGTGAAAGGCTTTGACGATCTGAAAATTTTGCGTATTTATTATTTTCTTGTTACTCAATTAATTATTGAACATCAAAAGATCATGTGGATTAAAGAAGGGGAATTAACGTGTAATTCCTAACAGGATTTACAGATGTGGATATGACGGGTGGGGCATAATTTTGATAAAGTACATCCTTCACATTCTACGTTGTAATAGGTCTTGGAATATTTATCAAGTTGTATGGGAACTTTTATTTTTATGTAACACTAGTGTTTAATCTGTGCGATGCACGACATTTGTATTTTGTAAAAGTGATTTCGATAAAAATATATGAATCAGTTAGAGTTTCTTTATGAAACTTTAAAAGAAAAAAAAAATCAAGGCACAAGCTTTGACAAATGATAATCAAGGTACATAAGTTTTGAGGTATTTAAACAAAGGTGCGGCCCGAAAATGTAGACACAGGTTCTCACAATTCGTGACCCCCAGATGGGTCTTGTACAGAATTGCTATCTTCTCGGACATCCAACCCATGAGATTGAAAAACTAATCAAGAACCATAACTAAAGTTCCCATTGATGTGCTAAAAATGCACCAGCAATTGTACTACTATCAGTGGATCTTCTTGAGCGAAGTTCACCCATTGAGTCCATGAAGATTACTCTTTACTTCAAGAAAGAAATGAAGAATAAAATTGACTTTGAGTTTATTTTCTCAGCTCATTTAATTGGAATAAGCAGCAGTGCCAACATTTATATAACTACAAGGAACATTCGAGAATAAGGTCATGCCAATTACACATACAGAAAACAGAAAAACAGATTTCAACAGCTAAAGAAAACACGTTGCTGGACAGCTTCAGGTGAGATGGACTTGGGCTGCTAACTTGGGCTTTATGGAATTTGCATTGGGCTTGTAATCAGTTTTGACATCCCCTTCAAGCGAGAGGGTGCAAGCAGCACACGAAGCTTGTTTCTGAAAATCTGAAAACGTGAATGAGACAATGGTTTTGTCATACAGTCAGCAATCTGATCAGATGTGGGGACATAGCGAATCTCAAGAGCACCACTGGAAATTTTGTTTCGAATGAAATGCACATCGATTTCGATGTGTTTGGTTCGTGCATGATAAACGGGATTAGAAGCCAAGGCAGCTGCTCCCATATTGTCACACCAGATAATTGGAGTGGAAGGAAGACAGAAGTGAAACTCAGAAATAAGAGATTGAATCCAGGAGATTTCAGTAGTGACTTGAGCAAGGGCACGGTACTCAGATTCTGTACTGGAGCGAGCAACGACCGTTTGCTTCTTAGAGGACCATGAAACCAAAGCTTCCCCCAAGTAAACACAATAACCACCGATGGATTTTCGATCATCTAGGGAGCAAGCCCAGTCAGCATCTGAGAAGGCAACAAGATCCAATTTTACAGAGCAGGGAATGTGGAGACCGAAAGAGGCAGTGCCCTTTAAGTATCGCATAACACGTTTGGCAGCTTGCCAATGAGTTGAAGTGGGAGCCTGAATAAATTGACTCAATTTATTCACAGTAAAAGAGATATCAGGACGGGTGTGAGTTAGATATTGGAGAGCTCCAACCAGACTTCGATAAAGTGTGGGATTGTGCATAGTTTCTCCATCATCAATTCGGAGAGACTGACCTGTAACTGCTGGAGTGATACATGTATTGGCAGCAGTCAAATTAAATTTCTCAAGAAGATCACGAATGTATCTGGTTTGTGTCAAGTATAAGCCGGTGGAGTCACGATAAACTTCCATTCCCAGAAAATGATGTAGAGGACCTAAATCTTTAAGGGCAAAGGAATGGTTCAGCCGTGTAACAAAGGATTGCAGCTGACTAGAGTCATTACCTGTGATTATTATGTCGTCGACGTAGATAAGAACAAACAATGCTATAGTTTTGGTCTTGAAAAAGAAAAGAGAGATATCACTGACAGCATTAATAAATCCCCAGCTTATCAATGTGTGACGGAGCTCATCAAACCATGCACGCGGTGCCTGTTTCAATCCGTATAGTGCACGGGAAAGTCTGCAAACGTGATCAGGCTTATCATTATCAATGAATCCCTCCGGTTGAGCCATATAAACAGGTTCCTTCAAATGACCATTTAGGAAAGCGTTGTTTATGTCCAACTGCCTTATTTACCAATTTTGAGCCACATCAATTGTCAAAATAATTCTGATTGTAGAAGCCTTAACAACAGGACTGAAAGTCTCAGTGAAATCTATCCCCGGTGTTTGATGAAAGCCCTTCGCAACCAAGCGCGCTTTGCAGCGTTGTATGGATCCATCAGTATTATATTTCAGACGATAAACCCAACGGTTTCCTACTACATTGTATGAATCAGAGGGTGGAACAAGATTCCAAGTGTGATTTTTCATCAGTGCCTGATATTCTTCCAGCATAGCAGCACTTCATTCAGTAGACTTAAGAGCTTCTGTTACCGAAGTGGGTTCTGACAATGAAGTTGAAGCAGCACAGACATAATCAGTTAAGCGTGGATTGGGTTTACTGATACCTGACCGTCCCCTTGTAATCATAGGATGAGCAGGTGGTGCTTCTGAGGAAGATGTTTGCTGACTTGCTGATTGATTTTCACCAGATAGTTGGTGTGAGTCCAGAGGTGAACAACTATGATCATCACCTTGAGTACCACTTAATGTATCTGCATTATTTTGGGGAATAATGGAAGAAGATGCTGCTCAGGAACCAGAATGAATAGATATACCAGAATTAATTTCATGAGCGATTGGAGCTGAAGATAATGACACGGGAAAATTGAGTGAGTACCAAGAAGACACAGGTTCAAAAGAATTATTGCTAGAATCTGGTGACATAAAATCGGATAGGAAGGGAAAATCTGTTTCATTAAATTTGACATGACGAGAAATGTACATTCTTCCATTATTACTTAGACATTTGAAACCTTTGTGTTGATGACTATATCCAAGAAACACACATTTTATAGTGTGAAAATCAAACTTATGCTGCTGGTATTTGCGAAGAAATGGGTAGCAAGCACACCCAAAAGGCTTTAGATTTTTGTAGTCAGGCTGTTTCTTAAAAAGAGTAAACCATGGTGAAACACCATCAAGGACTAGTGTTGGCAAAATGTTAATTAAATAGACTGAAGTCTGAAAGGCCTCCCACCAATATTTGAGTGGCACATGTGACTGTGCAAGCAATGTTAGACCCGACTCAACGATATGTCTATGTTTACGCTCAATACGACCATTTTGTTCTGATGTTAAGGGACAAGGATGACGAAATTCGACTCCACTTTCTTTGAGAATTTGGGTAAAGGTTCTATACTCTCCCCCCCAATCGGTTTGTAAACACTTCATCTTTCTATCAAACCGATTTTCAACAAGAGTCTTAAATTGTTTGAAGACTATGACTGCTTCTGATTTGGTTTTCAATGGAAAAATCCATGTATATCGACTAAAGTCATCTAAGAAGGTAATGTAAAAGCGGTAGCCATCTATAGAAACAACAGGAGATGGTCCCCAAACTTCGGAATGTACAAGTTCAAGGACTGAGGAAGCACGGCTGTTTGAGGAATTAAAAGGAAGAGCATGAGATTTACCATATTGACATGCTTCACAAAATGAAAGATTTTTATTGATCAAGGATTTCTCATTACAAATACTCAAGATATGATTCAAGATCTTTTCAGAAGGGTGGCCTAATCTTTGGTGCCACAGATTTTTCTTTGACTCAGATACTACAAATCCAGAAAGACAAATTGGACTAAAAGCAAAAGAAATAGAGTCTGACTTCAATGATTTTGACAATTTATCAACAACACTTTGATTATTGACTGGACTTCGATGAGGTAAAAGACTTGATGAGTTGAGATTAATCTGGTATAGGCCTTCATTAAGTTTCCCTAGCAGTACCTCCTTCCTTGTTGCTCGATCCTTCACAATGCAAAAACAAGAGTGAAATTCAAGGCAAAGGTTATTGTCTTTCACTAGTTTGGAGACACTCAATAAATTCTTTGTAATTTCAGGAACAACTAATATATTCTTCAAAATAATTTGGAAACCAGAACCAGTGGTTAAAATAAGTGAACCAATATGAGTAATAACAAGTTGTTTACCATTTCCAACCGTGAGTGTACGATAACCTGTGTATTCGGATAAGTTTGAGAGGCTACTAGCATCAGAGTTCACGTGATTACTTGCCCCACTGTCAACATACCACGAGGGATCATCAATGACAGCAGGAGTTGCATAGTAAACACTGTTGGATGAAGGGCCAGTGTTGTTTCCATGCATTTGCAGTTGATGATGCTGCTGTCTAGGAGGACCAGTAAAAGTTTCATCACTTCGATGCCAGCAAACGTTTGCAAGATGATTGTGCAGGCCACAAATTTGACATACTTCTCTTTGATTCATATTGTTTCGACCTCCTCTTCTACCTCTGAAACCGAAGCTTCCCCTCTGATTGCGACCACCGCGTATTCCTCCAGTAGTGTTATAGTTTCCACCAGAGTAGTTTCGAATGAATCTCTGATTATTAGATCGTCTACCAGAGGCAAAGTTGGCATTAGGATATTGATTTTCCTTAAATCCATTATTGCTGGACTGATTCAGAAGTGCACTTGGAGCTGTGAGAGAATTTAGTTGTATAACTCTCCTTTCATAGCTCAGTAAAATCTCCTGAACGGTTTCCCACTTCAGATCGGGCTGTGAATTAAGTTGGACTACAATGGGTATATATTCAGAGTCCAAACCAGCAAGAACACAACCAATTAGATCTGCTTATGGAAATGGTTTTCCAGCTACAACAAGAGAATCGGACAACTTTTTGAAGAGAGAGAGATATTCATCCATAGATTTACCTCCTTTGCGTGTAGTTGAAATTGCAGTACGAATTTCCTGAAGTCTTATACGAGACTGTGCTCCAAAAAACCTTTCTAAGGCATTCCAAAGTTCGCACGATGTATTGCACTGCATCACTTTTACTGCTATATCAGATTTCATAGATCCATATAACCAACCAAGCAAGAGTTGATCGATTGTCTGCCACTTCTCATATTCAGGATTTTCCTTGGTAGTAGCATTGCTTCCAGTCGAGTCAGTTGGAGTTGCAGATGCATCAATCACAGATTCGGGAGGACACGGCATTGATCCATTGATGAATCCAGTGAGCTTGTTTCCTTTGATTATCGGTGTGATCATTGCCTTCCAGAGAGTGTAGTTATCATTATCAAGTTTGATACCCACAGATTGACTCAACGTATTACCAAAAGGCAAGCTGGAAATAGAAGGGGCAAAGGAGCTTCCATCTGTAGCTGTCGAAGTCATGGTGAAGAAGGTGTAAACCTTGGGTTCTGCTCTGATACCAAGAAAGAAATGAAGAATAAAATTGACTTTGAGTTTATTTTCTCAGCTCATTTAATTGGAATAAGCAGCAGTGCCAACATTTATAACTACAAGGAACATTCGAGAATAAGGTCATGCCAATTACACATACAGAAAACAGAAAAACAGATTTCAACAGCTAAAGAAAACACGTTGCTGGACAGCGTCAGGTGAGATGGACTTGGGCTGCTAACTTGGGCTTTGTGGAATTTGCATTGGGCTTGTAATCAGTTTTGACACTTCATGAGCTAATCAACTAAACAATCTTTAAATTTCAAAATGATCACAGATTCTTCGTATTAAAAAAAAAAAAGCCACTCTTAGTAAACAACGTTATAGATAACTGAGTTGTTCTTTATGCCAGCATCCACCAATTTACCAAAGTGCAATCCACAACTAATCCAACTCAGTGAAACTGAAAAACAAGATCGAGGAGCAAAAATCACAAAAGGGAGCAACACCTTAATATAATAAAAATAAAAATGAGAACTTAGTAGTAACTTATGAACAATATTACACAAAATAAGGAGAAAATGAATGTTCCAGCAATAATTACAAATTAATGAACTAGCAAAATTAATCAAACCAATAGCTTAAATCATTAGCATAAGCGCAGTCCAAATCGACAAAAGTTTAAACCCAAGGTTACAATCCAATAGAAACATAAATTGCACAACGAAAGAATGGACCAAAAAATAAATTATGCAAAAATCAAAGCTCTTACTACACAAATCGAACTTCCGGCCGAAGAAAGGAAGAACTGGGAAACTCCTGAATGTTAAGATAAATGAATTTGTCTCGAAACCAGAGAAGAAAAAGCATCAGAAGAAGAAGAAAAGAGAAAAAAAAACGACGTCGTTTTGAACGATGTGGTGCATGCGTTAAATGATCAGTGTTCTTGGCTTGCTCTCTTTTTACATATAGGGATAGGGATATTTGATTCTTGAAACTTTCAAGACTTTAGGAACTTATGTACATCATAAAAAAAATAACTTTTAATTTAAATTGTTACTGAAATTTTAAACTGTTGATTTTATTCTATTACTAGTTGTTGATTTAAAGTATGGTTTATTAAATGAAAATCATCCACAATAACGCACTATATTACTATAACCAACTGTGATTTTCAATGTTTTCTAGACTATAGGAACTTTCTTTGCAGTACCAAAATTTTAATTTATTTTGCTTCAAGTTCTCGAAATCTTGCATGTTGAGGATCACTGATGGTTATTGTGCATATCATTTTCATTTCTTGGAGGGTTTTGAATTAGTGGAGGGTGACGTTTAATTTTTGAGTTGTTAATAGGGTATTCAGTCAAGCACTTTTTATTTTTATGAAATGAAGAAATTGAAAATGTCGATATTTGGAGTTTGATTGGTTCAGTATGAGGCTAGCGTCCATTTTGCAATATGCTTTTCCATATTGATGCTATTCCCAAAAATAAACGCGCAGAATTAAAAACTAAAATGCTGGAAAGAATTAACTTCAGATAAACAATAAAAATAAACGATAGAATTCTAACTCAAACCTTACAACGCAAGAATCCAAGATGTAGAAATCTTAAACTCGTACGATGCGGAAGCAAGAACTAGAATTGTTCTACGCCACAAGGATTGTCTAATTCTTTGATAAGTTCTAGGGTAGAACGCCACAAAGATTGAAAATCTTTGTAAGTTCTTGATGTTCTTGAAGAACAATGAAAAATGGAATTTTTGGCATTTTAAAAGAGTAAAAACACTCAATTTAATTCTCAATAATCAATCCGTCATTTTTACAATGAATGAAAATATTAAATATAAGCTAAAAAATGAAGTAACTAATGGACTGCAATAATAGAGGGCAAAATATATTATCATCACAATTTATATTAAATACACCACATTATATTTACACCACTAATAAAATATATTTTATCTACATACACCACTCTACAAATACAAATATACCCCTTATTTAATTTTAAAAAACACAAGTATCATCAATATGTACACCACAATTGTCGCGTGAATATTTTGGGCATTAGCTAATATTCACATTTTGCTTATATTTGTGTGTGCATTCTGTTTATATAAAATGCAACCACATTCCCTCTGCAGTCTGCTCTATTCATTCTGCTTATATATGTGTGTGCATTATATGAAATGCAACTACACGTCTATGTATATTACTATATTACGACTAAGATAGAGAGAGACGGGAAGAGAGATTGTGAATGTAGAAGTGGAGAAGATGTTGAGTGAGTAATTAGTTTATTTTAATGAAGCAAAGAATTTGCCATCTTTGCCATTAAATCATGTCTCTTTTGTCTGTAAATCAGTCAAGAAATCTGTGCAGTTTTATAAGGAAGCTCTTGGATTAGTCCTAATCAAGAGACCCTCTTCCTTCGACTTTGAAGGAGCTTGGTACGTACTTTCATCACAATTAACCATTAAATCGGTTAGGTAATTGTTCATACTGGTTGATAAGTGTATTTTATACACTTATTTAACTATCGAAATTAGGACATTAATATATTTTTCTTGAATAAATTTTACGTAATTGTTATTATTTACTATTATTTCAGGTTTTATCCCAAAATCAAGAAAAGTGAGGAATTGAAGCAAATACATAATAATTGGATGAAAAGTGGAGTTAATTGAAGACGTTTTGAAACTCAAGGGCTTAATTGTACAATTGAAGACTCAATGACCAACTTAGTTTATTTAAAAGAATTGAGAGGCTTAAATGATAATTTATTTGACTTGGGCTTATACTTGGAGACAATTTTGAGGGGAGCCGACTTCAGGGGACAGAGACAGAGACTGCAGTAGAATTCTTCTTGGAGAAAGAGGTTGGCAGCAGGCTTTGAATTGAGGAGAATATATACACACATTAGAGGCTGCTGGATTTATTTTTTTTGGGAGATTAGAGTAGAAGAAAAAGTCGGCAGGTTGGGGGAATTAGGAGGTGGAACATTGGATTTCGTTGGAGATAGTACACGGCTGGATCTGGAAATTAATTATTGGAGAAGACGGTTCATGTTATTTTTGATGGTGAAATACTTCAAACTCCAAATTTTATTTTCGTTATTGATTGTTTTTTATTCCACAAGCATGAGTAGTTAAATTTTAAATCGGGATTGACGATGTAGATTTAATGTTTCTTGTTTGATTTTACTTCTCAAGTTGGTGCTTTTATTTCATGTATTGATTTTATTATTGCGTTTAATGTTTGAATTTATTGATCACCAATTTATGATTTAATGGTTGTTTTCATAATTTGAGAGGTGAGTTAACAATTAGATCACGTAATAAAATCCGACAATTTCAACAAAAAGATAGAGATATGAATTTGTGGTTGCATGTGGTCAATTATGAATTCTTAGGAAATTTAATGCATTTAGCTAAGTAGAACCTGACCCGCTGTAGAGATACATGGTTGACTTAGTTAAATAGGTCTAATTTGAACTCGAGAGAGGTAAATTAGATATATGTGTGAATTTCACCAAATACAATTTTAGAAAACAACTTGAGATGAGAAATTAAGTTAGAACGTTATTTCGAAATCGTTAGTCCCGATATTCATTCAATTGCTAGAAATCACATCACTTTGTTTCTTGCTTTTATTAATTGCTTTTAGTTTAATTTTCTATTTTTATTTTAATTGCATTGTTTATTTCATTTATTCTCAATTTTATTGTCGTTTTTGGATTGTTTGATATTTTATTTTCTTAGTTAGTTTTTGTTTTAGTTTATGAATTCTATTGAATCAAAGTAAATCTATAGCAAATAAATAGTCCTCGTGGGATCGACAACCTGGGCTCAAAAGTCCATTTTTACTACTTGTTAGCAATATCGTACACTTCCGATAATCTCACCAACACTAGTTTAATAATATTATCTAAAACAGATTTTATCTTCCTTTAATTATTACTTTTTTTATTAGTTTAATTCAATTCAAATCACTTTAACCTAATTATTACTGGCTCTTGAGTAATAAGCAATAATGGTGGCTGCTAACAATTTTAACCTAGTTAATAAAAAATTTCTATACCAATAGGAAGTTTAATCGACAGTTAAATATAACTAAATAATCAAAACTACGAGATGACATCGAAAGCATAGAAAATCTATTTAAAAAAAAAAAGAATTAAGTGCTATTTTCCCTAAAAATTAGTTCGGCAAACAATTAAAAAACTTTCATTAACTTGAACTTCAATTTGTGTTGATGGCTTTGAGACATTATTTGAGAAATCATATGGAATTATTGTACAAACATCCATTCAAATTAACTTGTTATTGAAAAACAAAATAAAAAGAAAAAGAGAGAGAGAGAGAGAGAGAACAAGATGATTTAGAAACATAAATATAAAGAAGAAAAGAAAATAAATTTATTTAAAAGATTTTGGTGTACATAAAAATAGTCAGAGAAAAATAAAGGATATTTTTGTAATTTTATTTATGTCTTTTAGCCAATAAAGAAAATACTTAAAATTGTGGTGTAGAAAATAAGTTTTGTAGTGACAATATAGCCCCTCATAATAGAGTTCTAAGCGGAATAAAATACTTAAAATAGAAGTTGAGGATCTAAACTCGCGAAAATCCGTCATCAGGTAGGCCACGCGATCACGTGGTTACTCAACTCGTGATTCATGGGCAATCTTTGGAAGACACTGCTTAATGAAACAAGGGTCATGCAATCACACCCTTCTTTGCACCACGTGTTCTCGGTTCGGCTCTTTCTTCGTCCTTTTAAATTACATTTATCCACAGTAACTTGATCTTTCCTTCGACTTTTTACCTTGGATCACATCTGTAATCATGTTTAAAAGTTTTGTAGGCATTTATTTCTCCTTATCTGGTGGTTAGGTATATTAGGACCATATAGATGGTTTCGTGTAAGCATCTCTTGATTTTGCATTTAATTTTAGAGTCAGACGCATATCGAGTCCAAGAGTGCATTTATTTTCTATTCAATATTTTTTTTTCCCTTTCTAATAGCTGGATGTTTACATGTATCTTTTCACGGTCTTTGTTGATTGATGATGGAAGGAAATGATTTAGGAATTTTGTCTTTTTCATCATATATAATTTAGTTGAATCAGGGGTTTTCTCCGCTTCTTTTGTTTTGTTGCATTTAAATGCTTATCTACTATAAAAGAAATAAATAATGAATATAAAACACTTAAATTAAGGATTACTATTTTTGTTTTACTTCTATTTGTTGCATAATTGTTCCAGTGGTGTGTGGGAAAACTTGAAATGAAATGCACTGAGATCTTATCTTCTTCTTTCCAAAACATTCGAAAGGAACGAGAAGCAATAATAATGAAAGGCAAAGTTTCTTTACTTTTTTCTTTTGACCTAAAAATCATCATGTTGAATTATCAAGAATGAATAATTGAAGCGGAAGCGTACCTTAATCCAACATGGTTCACGATGATCGATTTGTCGGTTGGATTTTCTAAATCAATACGTAGTCCTTATTTTCTCTATGATGATGGGATGTTAGACAAAATGAACAGTACGTACGATTCAGGGACCATAACCGACTTTATATATTGAATTGTCAGTTAACCTAATTCGGCCCATCATGAATTAGGTAATGGCCTGGTATCTACACATAAAAGTCCATACATTAATTAGATGCATTAAAACCCGATATATATAAAATCCTTATTAGATCACTTTAAATGAGCTTAACCAAATTTGATAGCCTTTTATTCAATACACAATAATTCACATATAAACCCACACGATTGATTAAAATCCTTACAATCTCCCACTTGGGCTATATGTGTAACCTTACAATTGTATATCAATCATAACCTTATGAGTACTCAAAATTTTGCTATCATTACTGAATGCATCCCCAAACAATCTGGTCCATCAATTATATCAATATAGGATCAAAGCGGCTTTCGCTACATTAATCGTAACTAAACCTATCAATGGTCACGTATATCGACATAACTGAATGACATGGATCAAGTATGGATATGTAGTATGGAAATTACATGTAATGTGATCTTCAACATGCCTATTTCCAACTGGTCCAACTTTAGTGAGATCATCCTCAAACGAGTTCAGAGATAATAAACTTGAAACCATACGAGTAGATGTGTCTAATGCACCCAAAATACAAACTCCCACTGAAACCAAATATCCTTAAGAAATACAACACCCATATGAGTATTGTGCTCATGAAAGACCTTGGGTTGTAATACTTTAGTAAGCGGATCCGCAATTATGGAGTTTGTCCCAATGTGCTCTTATTGACACGTGTCCACTCTAAACTGTATCCTTCACAACTAGGAACTTATGTCAATGTATTTTGACTTAGTTGAGCTCCTGTTGTTACTGGAATATAAATCTGCTGAGTTATTGTCACAATATAACTTTAGTGGTCTTTCTATACCGTATAGAATATGCAGCCCATTGACAAAATTTCGCAGCTATATTCCATAATTAGATGCCCCCAAAATTGCTACAAACTGTGCTGCCAAATGAAAGAAGCTAAAGTGTTTGTTAAGCACTCCTTTCGAAAATAGCTCCTCCAACTAGCAGATAGATGTAGCCTGATATGGATCTTCTATTGTTTTGGCATCTAGCAAAAATCGGAATCATAATACCATATGATCTCCAACTGATCCGATTTTTTGTATGTGAGCATGTAATCTTTTGTTCTCTTTAAATACCTTATAACCCATGTTTGGCTGCTTTCCAAATGATCCATCCCAGGGTTACTTAAATATATCATTAGTATCCTAATAATGTATGCAATATCCGAACGCATACAAATTTGAGCATACATCAGATTTTTTATATCTTAACTATATGGGATCCTCTGCATTTCTTTAACTTCAAGATAACTTTTCAGGCATTAGTTGAGACTAAATTGTCTCCCTTAACGATATAAGGTGTCCCCTGATTTACTGTCTTGTATGCCAAACCTCTTAAGTACTTTATCGATATATCCCTTTTGTGACAATCCAGGAATACCTTGAGAACAATCCCGGTGTATTTGAATTCCTAATACAAAAGAGACGTCACCATGATTTTTAATCTCAAAATTCCTTGAAAAAAATCTCATAATTTTATGTGACATGCCTATATCATTAGTGGCAAGCAATATGTTATCAACATACAAAATCAGGAAAATACACTTACTCCCACTGAACTTGTAATACACACAACCATCAACAACATTAATCTCAAGACCAAATGAGATAATTACTTGATGAAATTTGTATTACCCTTAACGAGAAGCTGGCTTGAGCAGATAAATGGATTTCTTTAATTTGCAAACCGTCTCATCAATGTCTCCATTGAGAAACGTCGTCTTAACATTCATTTGATGTAATTCGAGGTCAAAATGTGCAACAACCTGACTTTCTGAAAGAGTCTTTCGTAGAAACCAAAGGGAAAGTCTCTTTATAATCAATGCCATCATTCTATGTAAAGTATTTAGATACAAGAAGAACTTTATATCTTTCCACATTACCTTTCGAATCCCTCTTGGTTTAAAAATCCATTTAAGACCAATGGGTTTCGCACCTTTTGGTAATGGGATAAGATCCCAAACTTTATTGTCTTACATATGCTTATACTCCTTATTTACGACATCAATCCACTTCTGAGAGTTAGAACCCTGCATGGCCTGATGGAATTGATTGGACCATCTTCCACCATTCCATTATTTCCTTATGTTCTTGAAAAAGTACTATTTAAATTATCCGGAATAACATTTTTTCCCTTTCTCTCGTGGATCTCCTTAATGGCTTTAGTTATTGAGGTTGTTGAGTTTTTACTTCTGAAATTTACCTTATTTTGGATGGGAGGTTCTTCAATATTGTCGAATTGAGGTTCCGGATATGCTTGTTGATCAATGACATGCATAAAAATTTGCACATTGTCAAAAGCAACAATAGGAATCGAAATCGATCCTTCCTCAACTTCTTCTTTAAAGACAATATATCTAACCTTATTTATCCCCCAAACTCAACATCCTCAAAAAATGTTGCATTTCCCGTTTCAAAAGTTGACTTAAGTGTGGGATCATAAAATTAATAGTCCCTTAAACGCTCAGAATAATCAATAAAGTAGCTGCTGACTGTTTTGGAGTCCAATTTCTTTATGTGGCCTATAAAGCCTAGCCTTAGCTGGACATCCCCAAATGTGGAAATGCTTTACACTAAGCTTTAAGTCTGTCAAAAGCTCATAAGGTGTTTTAGTAGCTGCTTTAGTTGGTATTATGTATGATCTTTATTCAAATGTCCAGAGTTATGGCAAAAGAAACAATCCTTATTGTCTTTATGTGGTTTCTTTTGTTCTGAACCCTTAACAACTTTATTTTCTTTATATGTTTTCTTGCCCTTATCTTTAGAGGTGTTTTCCAAGTGAACACTTTCAGTTCTGTCTTGCTTCAACTTTTCTTCCTCTTGCACACAAAATAGAATGAGCTCATTTAGAGTTCATTTCTCCCTTTGATAGTTACAACTAACCTTAAATTGACTGAATTGTGCAAGAAGCTTGCACACTATGAAATGAGCTCATTGAGAGTCCATTTCTACTTTGACAGTTATAACTAACCTTAAATTAACTATATTGTGCAAGAAAGGATATCAATACCAAATGCACGAGCAAGTCATTAGAAAAGTCGAGTTTTAGTTCCTTCAGTTTTGAAGCAATGTGAGACATCTACATGATGTACTCCCATATTTTCTCATTGCCTTTATACTTTATTGAAATCAAGCTTTGCATAAGCGTGCTTGTTTCAGCCTTATCGTTTTTCTCAAAACGTTTCTTAATTTCGGCAAGGAATTCATTGGCATCATTTACCTCCTCAGATACTATGCCATTAAAGGCTTTCGAAATGCCACACTTAATGATCATGAGACTCACGTAATTTAAGCAATCCCACTTCTCAAAGTTCCTCATTTGATTAGATGAACTTTTATCCATAAGAGGAGCAGGTTGCTCAATCCTTAGTACACGGTCTAGATCCATGCAGCCAACGAAAAGTTAATGTTCTTGTTTTGATCCTTGAAGTTTGTTCCATAAATACAGGGATTAAATTTGAGCTTGTAGATATACTACTAGTAGAATTTGAAACCGAATAGAAAACACTTAAACAAAATAGCTCACATAAATACCTTATTATGCAAATCATACTTTCAAACAATGGTAGGGCCCATCACAAGATACCTAGCACAACATCAATATTTAGTCTTTGAACATAAATATTGACTTGTAAGTGGTACTCTTAGTGTAGTAATCAAACACTGACAGTAAGACATTTATTGATCACACGTAAAATCAAATAACCGTCACGTATTTATCACCACAAGTTCATGTGAAATTCGAGCCAAATATTGAATTTCCTTTGGGCCGATCAATATCCGCATGAAATAACACACAAACACCTAATTTTCCCTTGGTGTAGTGATCAAACACTGGCAATAAGACATGTTAATCAATAAACCTTTCTTTGGACCGATTTATTGGTCACACGTTAAACCAAATAATTGCCACGTGTTTATCACCACAAGTGCATGTGAAATTCGAGCCAAATATTGACCTTCCTTTGGGCCGATCAATATTCGCAATGAATAACATACACAAATACCTTCTAATATTCAAAGTTAATTAATATCCACAAGAGAGATTGCTTTGGCAACATGTTGCTTCAACTAACTTACTTTCGAATATTATATCTCTCAAAAGATTCTGATGTACCAAGATTTGAAACTGAAATCACTGATTTGCATATATTTTGACTTTAGGATTTGAATTATAGAATTCAAAACTTTAGAATAAAGCAATCCTTAAGTTGAGAGAGTCAATTGCAATATTCTTAAACCTTAGGTGGCCAATTATGTGAAATTTTATGCTTGAAGGGCTTAAATTACAATTTTTCCAAAACCTTATTGGCCAATTTAGAGAAATTCCAAACTTTAGGTCCCAATTTTAAAGAAAATCAAACTTTAGAGGTCCAAAATAGTGAATTTGAAAACTTTAAGGACTAAATTAGAAAATTTTCAAACTTTAGGGACTGAAAATGAAAATTTTCAAACTTTAGGGACTAAATATGAAAATTTTCAAAATATTAGGGACCAAATTAGAAAATTTTCAAACATTAGGGGACTGCATTAGAGAATTTTCAAGCTTTATGAATTGAATTAGAAAATTCTCAAACCTTAGGGGCTGAAATATTGTACCCTTAACCTTAAAGGTCCCAATTTTGAAAATTTTCAGACTTTAGGGACTGAATTATAAAATTCAAAACTTTTGAAAGCCCAACTTAAATAATTTTGTAACTTTAGGGGCTGAAGTTATAAATTCTAAAACTTTAGGGTTTGAACAATAATATAGAACAAACATAAGGTCCTGAGGTGCAAATAATTCAACATATCCAAAATTGCATAAAGAACCCTGAAGACTTCAAATTTTCGCACAGCCCCCTGCCCCAAAATTTGATTTTTCGCAATGGTTAGGGTTTCTTTAACCCCAGCAACCGCCGCCAATGAACCAAGGAACGTGCCTACGGCCAATGCCATCGTCGCTCTTGCGGCCCCATAACCGGAGATTGCAACCGCCTGCAGCGCCGCTGACCATAAAACTAGAGGGGTCGACGCCAGCACCTGAGCGGTGGTGTAAACAACATGGACGCTGCGATTGCAGCGTAAGTCGCTGCCTGCAGTCTCCGACTGCACCTGCAGTTCCGGCGGCGGCAGTTTCCGCCGGCCTCGTTACCAGAGATTCACGTATTGCAAGTTCAACAACCCAAAACCAGATTCAAGATCAATATATACTCATGCTCAACAGGGAAATCATGTATATAAAATTTCACAAAACATATCTGGAACCTTCATTTTTTTTATTTTTTTTTTTTAAATCAAAATTTCAACATCTATATCCATTATCCAACACCCCAAAATCAGATATATATATATATATAGTATGTAAGAATGTTGGAAGTAAACATATGAATTCAACATATTCGAATTTCAATAGATTTTAAATACATGATATATACCGAAGACGAATTTCATCACCCAAAATCAGATTACAAAAAATCTCATGACCAGATTCAATAGAAAATTTCTATAGAAACCATACTTTAATCCAAATCAAATTATAATCCATATATACATACACGTATAGGCACGGTTTATATACAACCAAATCCATGACAGTGTACGTGATTGTTCCAAATTCACAAGATTAAACACATATCTGATAATCCAACTTGATGATTGGCTCTGATACAACTTATTAGAAAATTCATCACAGATAATTGTTTATCTATGACCTAAAAATCATCATGGTGAATTATCAAGAATGAATAATTGAAGTGGAAGCGTACCTTAATGCAACATGGTTCACGATGATCGATTTGTCGGTTGGATCTTCTAAATCAATACGTAGTCCTTATTTTCTCTCTGATGATGGGATGTCAGACAGAATGAACAGTACGTACGATTCAGGGACCATAACCGACTTTATATACTGAATTGCCAGATAACCTAATTCGGCCCATCATAAATTAGGTAATGGCCTGGTATCTACACATAAAAGCCCATACATTAATTAGATGCATTAAAGTCAGATAAATAAAATCCTTATTAGATCACTTTAAATGGGCTTAACCAAATTTGATAGCATTTTATTCAATACATAATAATTCACATATAAGCCCACACGATTGATTAAAATCCTTACAGTTCTGTTTAGGCTATTTTTCAATGTATTTTATGAAGGTGTTTAATGTTTGAACCGTCATTATTCATATGTGAGCTCCATGTATGATTGTTCAATCTTATATTTTTTGGTGAAGTCAACATTGAGGAGTCATTTAATTTGAATTATGGCTAAATATTTTTGGGATTTTTGACTTTATTGTATTAATTCGTATTGACTAATAAAATGTGATTAGAGTAGAACAAAGTTCATACGGGAACTTTTCTCAGAAAGAAATAAAAATATTTTTTGATCCACGACAGCTTTTATATATTTTCTAGAGTTTGAAGACTAATCAAGTTGCTTTGCCAATAGGAATAGTCTGCGTTTTTGAAAAAAAAAAAAAAAAAAAAAAGGATGATCCGCATCCTAACGGCCCCCACCTACCCTGCTCTAGGCATTGGTGAATGATGTAAATCGTAGGTTATGCCTCCCAGAGTGTAGGGTGAGGGATTATCTTTTAACTTGGTAAGGACCAAATTCGAACCCCTGACCAAACGAGGTTGGTCTTTAAACCACCCTCCCTTTCACCGCTGAGAGATGTGCCATGGGGGCAATAGTCTGCGTTTTTGAATTACATGCCATTCTGGTAATTGTGAACCACGCCCATATCATTTCCATCCCTTCTATCTTAAATACCAATATGTTTTGAATTAAATTCTTTATCCTTGAGTTTTTAATTTTTTTTTATGCCCTTATGTTTCTAATATTGCTAGGATGCTTTTGGTTTTATCGAGTTGTGTGATGATCTCGAAATTAATTCACGAGAAGTGATTATGCAAAAAACACAACCTGTTGCATTGGCGAAAAAAGTTCCAAAATATCGACCCTTTCGCTCTGGAATGCTTGCTTGCATTTGATCCTAAGGACATCGACTTTTTGGAGACAAGTGTGAAAATTTTGAATGTAGTGTTTTGAGTTTTTCTTCATCTTCTGGAGATGCCATTAATTTTTCTATTATAGATTTAGGTTTCTTTGACAGGATCCATTGCTTTCAGTGCTTCTAATGTCTCGACATTTATCTTGGTGGTAGCAGGTTAAACTCTAAATTGCTTCAACTGAATATTGTTGGACTTTTGCCGCAAATACATTAGTTCAAGTTAATAATTTATCTCATGGGTAGAGGTTTCAGGAAATGACGCACAAGATTAAATTTCGCACCTCTTTGACTCCATTTAAAAATTTAATACATTTTTCTCTGTTTTTTTAATCATACATTTATTGATAAATAATATTACACATAAATCCAAAAAATTCCTCACTTTTTAACCATATATTTTCCTAAAAATCACTATTGATTTCAAACAAACTCTTTCTAAACAAAACATCATCTGGGGGCTTCATATCAAGCCTATCCACCACCTAGCCCAAAAAGTTGTAACCACAACCATATCATTGATGCTGCCACCTCTGACGTCCAACAACGACAACTAAGAGCATCTTCAATGAAGATGTGGATTGGGATTTTGGAGAGAGAGAGAGAGAGAGAGAGAGAGAGAGAGAGAGAGAGATTATTTTAAATTTAAATTTTGGAGAGGGTGTGGATGTTGAAAGTAGGAAAAAAAATGGGAAAAGTGAAAAAAAAAAAAAAAAAAAAGACATAGATAGATAGATACAAATTCAAATAAATTAGTAAAAAATAGTAGAAGATGTGAAGTGAGATGTGGGATTGTGGAGGGTGTGGAGTGAGAATGTGAGAAAAAATGGAGAGAAAGTGGAGAGAAGAAATATTATAGTAGGACCCACAATTTTGTGTGTGTATATCTCTCACAAAGATGACAGCCAACAATGTGTGAAGTAGAGGAGATGCACTAACTGCAGGATCTTCCTGGTGCCAAGCTTAAGGTGTTTTCTTTTAAACAATCATTAATTACAAATACAAATTATAATTCAATTTATAATATAATATGCATAATTTCTTAAACCATTTTTTAACCAAATATATTTTCTCTCCACTTTTTAACAACATATTTTACCTAGAAATACAAATAAATCAAATTATAATTGCACTTGGGCCGCCAAAGAGAGCCTAAGTTATGCATGTGAGGATGATGGGATTGATCAAGTTGTAGTATAGGACATGATAAAGGTAATATCATGTTTTAGGGGTATCCTCAACATGAAATTTGACGGATTTTAGAATTTCATAGCATTCCATATATCCTCAATTTGAAATTTTATAGAATTTATCAAAATCCAAGGCCGTCAAAAAATATTTCAATTAATTTCATAAGATTCTAGTGTCCTCAATAACCTATGGATTTTATTGAATTTCTATTATGAATGAAATTAAAATAATTTTGATATATTTGAAGTCATTAATATGAAGGAAATATTTTTCAACAAATCCGACCATGTTCCATCGAATTTCCAATTCCATGACCCAAAAATATATTACCACCACAAATTCTAACCACATTATATTATCATCACTAATAAAATATATATTTTTATAAATACACTACAATACATATAAAAATATACCCTTATGTAATTATAAAATAAAAATTTATAAAGATTTGTACACCACAACCTCAAATTATTCACACTAGTACCAAATTGCCCAAAAAATAACATTATACGTATCGTATTTACCAATAACCAACACCTATAAAAGCGTGATGGCATTTTTGTGAATATGAGACATAGTATACGCGTTGGTTGCTTTCTTACAACTGACGCATATGATTTTACGTTTACCAAAGGCATCGGTCGTAGAAATAACCGACGTATATAAGTGTTACGAAAGGCATCAATTGTTTCCACAATCGACGCCTATACCCAATATATACATCATACAAGTCGGTTCTCAGAATTCACGCATATTGTTATGCATAAACCAATACACGCGAACCCTATCATCTCTTTCTCTCACAATACTCTCACCTCATTCTCTCAAACCTTTTGCCACACTGTCTCCTCTCTCTACCATATCGACGTCGCCTCCTCTCTCTACCCTACTGCCGCCCCCTCCTCTCTCTAGCTTTGATACCGACACCGTCTCCTCTCTCAACTAAGACGTGCCTCCTCCTCTACTCTCAAATTCGTGCGCGACTACCTCCTCTCTATATCTCCGACGCCGCTCCTCCTCTCTCAACTGCCCCCTCCCCCGCCGCTCCTCAACCGTCACGGCCGCCTACTCTCTAAAACAGGTCGCCGCTCCTACTCCTCTCTCTTCCTGTTACTTTGTAAGCCTCCTTTCTCACATTTTGAATGATTGATTTAAATTTTGTATGATTAATGTTAATTTCGAATTTAGGAGATTTATGATTATGATGTTATTATGTTTTTATATATAATGTTTTTACGTGTGTATATATGTATTTAACTATGTGTTAGTTTAATTTTGAATTTATGATTTTATAAGTTAATTGGTTTAGTTTGAGTTTTTATTAGTTTAGTTTAAATGTTAATTTTAGATTATTGATTTTGAGTTAGTATACTAGCATTTACCCGCGTGCGATGCACAGGACATATAAATGATTAAAAAGCATATATAACAAATGTGTATTATGTTATCTTCAATACTGATTAATTATTATAACTTTGGTAAAACATCATACATTTTTAATTACATTATTTTCAATATTATTTTATTATTAGCATAACATGTATTTAATTAAAACAATATATACATATATTTAGTTATATTCTTTTTTAATTACATAATTAAATTACGTTCTTTTAAATATTGTTTTATTATTATAGTATTATTATTATTAATAATTAAAACAACATACATTTTTACAAATTTAAAATTTTAATTATATTCTTTTCGTAACATAATTAAGTTACGTTCTTTTCAATAGTATTTTAATTATTATAATAACTTTTTTAAAGCAATATTTTTTTACTTATGTTATTATTATTAATCCATCGTTTAAAAGTGCACGTGGTCGCATTCTTTTATAAATATAATTTTATATTCAAACTCTACATCACAATTTCAAATTTTAAACATATATTGAAAATACCAACTAATTAATAGCTGAATATATACATAACTAATAATGAGATACAATCATTTTTAAAATGACTATTTATATTCTCTAGATAAAAGCAATTTTGAAATGTATATATATAGTCATTTTTTTATAATCTCTATAAACTATGAATTTCCATTTTAGGAAAGTGTAAAATGTAGCGACCAAGAAATTTCCATGAATTATTTAAATAAATATTATTTAAAACGTGTCGCTACGATTTTACCTATTTATTTTAAACACATTTTCGTCTAATTATTTAAGTTAAAATTTAAATTATTTAAATTTATCGTAGTTCAATTGCAATTTCAATTTCAATTTTTATGAAAGTATCTTATTTTCATTATTTATTTATTTATGTATTTTAACCCAAATTTTAATTATTTAAGTCCAAAATGTTTTAAATTCAAAGTCCTAAAATTAGTATTTTTTTTTTTCCATTCCAGATTTCTATCAAAACCAATTCATTGGCAACTTCCCATTTTCCCTCAATCTCTTCCCTCGATCCAGCCATTCTACAATAAGCCTCCCAAATTCACACAATTTTCCTTGCCCAAATTCTCCCCTTCAACCCCCTCAATCAGCCCAAATCCCTTCAATCCTCCCTCACTCAATCATCAACCATCATGCATTTACCAAAATTTAAACACAACCTACATGGCAATAATTCCCCATTCACTTCATCATTCTCTTCATCCCCTACAATCAATCACCATGCTTTACACCACTTTCCACTTCATTCCAACATAATTCCCCACTATTATCTCTTATAATTCCTAACCAATACCAAGTCACGGCCTACAAGAAACACAATTTATTCACCACTCTCAATACCACCACAGTTTTTCCATCATTATATCAATCCACACAATCACAGATCACAATCACGGCCAGCTCCTTCCAGTCCCCTCCAATTCAGCTCCATCCAATACAATTTCCATTTCAAGATCATTACCACCGTCAATGTACCACTCATCACCGCATAAATCAACCCTCAGTCCACTACAGCATCACCCAAAACCATAACCAAGACTGCAATCAACTTCATCATCACCAGTTAGCCAAATCAGCCATGCCAAGCCACCACCATAAACATCATCCTCAATTCACCAACCACTGCTACTGCAGTTCTCATCTGCATCACCATCGTCTGTCTTCCATCATCACCACCCCAATGCAGCTTATTCAATATCTTCACCGAATCAAGCGTCATCACCACTTACTCGATAGAACACAACCACCTGCAATACACATCACCACCTCCATAATCGGAAACCATTCAAACCGCCCCTGCCCATCATCACAATCCAAAACCGAGCCTGCAACCACCATGGCCAAACCGTGCAAGCACCACCACAAGACGACCAACACCAATTCCACCATTGGCTCCAACCATTACCGTAACCCAAACAACCACCCACATTCGAACCACCATTTCCCATAACCACAACCGCAACCATCACCACCCAATCAATCGACCATAGCCAAACCCTTCACCACCACTACTACTGCTACGCACCATCTTCAACAATATCACAACCACCTCAAACCATCGCATCGAAATCCATCGCAGCCTCCAACTCGCAATTTCATCACCCCCGCACCGACAGCATCACCCCACTCCCAAATCAACTCCAGTTAAACCCAACAATCAGAAACACCCCGGAAATAAAATATGTTACCCAAACACTTACCTACAACCGCCGGCAACTTGGACCGGATTTTGTCACTGGAAATTTTCCCCTTTGAGCCTCAATCGGTCTTCACACTCGCACCACAAAAAAAAACCTACCAAAACTCAAACTCCGGCCTCACCCATACTCCTGACCGCACCACCGTCACTCGATGGCTGTATCGCCGTCGATCGCCACCGGCGACGTGGGTCGCAGCCCTCTCTCACGCTCTCCTCCCTGTTTCAAGCAATTGAGAGAGAGAGAGATGGGTTATATTTATATATATGTGTTATATTTTAATGGTTTTGAAAAATTTAATCTTTAAGCCCCAACTTTTGAAATACATTCAATTCAGTCCTTTCGTTTTAAAAGTTATTTATTTCAGCTCTTTTAGTTTTAAAATGATCATTTCAGTCCCCAAGTTTTAAAATAATCTAAAACAGTCCCTGCAGTTTAAATATTTTAAATTTTAAGTTTCAAAAGTTATTTTAGTCCCAAGATTTATGAACCGTTTAATTCAGTCCCTGCCGACTTAATTCATTTGATTTTAAGCCCCAAGTTTTTAAAATACTCATTTTAGTCCCTCAACTTTCAAAGTATTCATTTTAGTCCCTCAACTTTCAAAGTATTCATTTTAGTCCTCCAAGTCTTAAAATAATCATTTCAGTCCCTAAAGTTCAAAGTCATTTAAATCAATTTTAAAGTATTAAATTGGACTTATCATTTTAAGTTATGCTAGATGAGGCGCTTGGACATTTAGAAGAAAAACGTGAACTTTCTTACTCAACTTTCAGACTCGTGATTTGAGGTAGACTCGCCCCCACTAATTAGTTTAAATTATAATTGCATGTCTTATGTGAAATTACGTGATTTACATGCTTTGATGCATGAGACGAGAAAAGAATATCTCTTATGAGATAAATGAGAAATGATGATGTTATGCATAACTTATGTGCCTTAAGTGCACGAGACGAGACTACCCACACCCTATGATTTTACGAGCCTTGATTTTGAAAATAAAATAGCCCAAGAATATGATGATGATGTCACTATATGATTTCATAATTACGTGTTCAATTATTCTGTAAATTAATTATTGGCGATGAGTCTACTGAGTATTTTTCGAAATACTCATTCCATTATTTTAACAGTTTTTGCAGATCTCGGAGAAGGCGGCGAATGAAAGGGCAGCGGTGGTAAATTAAATAAATGATGATAATTTTAGTCAAATTTATGAATGTTACTGATTAGATTATTTATCGTTATTTTCATTTAAATAATTGAGACAGAAGTTTTATGAATTGTTTTATATTTAAATTAATTAAAGTTTCCGCTGAAGGTTTCAAATGATGAATGTGATGCTTTAAATTAAAATGATTTTTCCGCAATAAAGTCAGATTTATAGGACGACGTGGCGTCCCGGGCTCCGCGAAATTCGGGGCGTTACATAAAAACTGCGGGAAACTTTGTGGTGTTAAATTTGATGACTTTATTGTTATAATATATATAATAATAATAATAATAAAGATAATAACTTTTTTAAAGCAATACTTTTTTACTTATGTTATTATTATTAATCCATCGTTTAAAAGTGTACGTGGTAGCATTATTTTGTGAATATAATTTTATATTCAAACTCTACATCATAATTTCAAATTATAAACATATATTGAAAATATCAACTAACTAATAGTTGAATATATACATAACTAATAATGAGATACAATCATTTTCAAAGTGACTGTTTATATTCTCTAGATAAAAGCAATTTTTGAAATGTATATATAGTCACTTTTTTATAATCTCTATAAACCATGAATTTCCATTTTAGGAAAGTGTAAAAAAGGAGAAAAACTCTGTGGTTTTATATTTGATCACTTTATTGTTATAATATATATAAAGATATGGATACATTGAATTTATGATTTTGAGTTGTTGGATGTTTTAGGGAGTTGGGGTGATTATTTTGTGATGATTGAGAGGAATGAGCTTAAACATCTAGAGTGAATAAGAGGCCAAAAAAGTCATGTAGCCTAGGTGTTTGATAAATTTTATTTATGACATTTTCATCGAGATTTGGGAAAATCGAACTTTGGTGTACCTTAACATAAGTTGGATATCACTGCAAAGTCATTGCAGGGCATGTCAAGATCACTGCAAGCAATGTCTAGGCCAATATAGGCCACGACTAGGTTATTGCAAGCCATGACTAGATTTTTGAAAAACTTAAAAAATTAGTTATATGCTTAATTTCAGATTTTGGGATTTGTAAATTTGAGGCATCATGGAAATTTTAACTCAAAACTAATAATTATTTTTTATTTTTTATTTTTTAAATTCTAAAGCTTGAGGTTGTGGCGAAGTTTGATTGATATATTATTGAGCCTTGGATCCAAATATTTTGAGTTATATTTCTTTACAAATTTTATTTTTTTCGGAGGCATAGTCTGAATGTAATTTTTCATATAAAGAGCAATTGTGTGTTTGAGTTGGGTTGTAGTCTGAATGTTATTTTTTATTTGTGTTTGAGTTGGGGACGTAGCTTGAATGTTAATTTTTGTATTGAGAACAATTGATTATAGCCTTTTGATGTTGAGGAGTTGAGAATTGATTTTGGATTAATTTTGTAGTAGTTGATAATGTTAAAGTTTGACTAGAGTTGTTTTTGAGTTTTGGATATGTTGAGGTTGAATGTTTTGATTTTATTGTGGCATTTTAATTCCCCCTACAGGTTGGCTAAGTCCAATTTGTAGGGGAGATTATACCGAAATTTTCGTTGGATTTCATAAATAAAAGATGAAAATTATAATTAAAGATGATTTCATTCGTTTTAATACATTGTGAATATCTTGATATATAGATCGTTAGATATGGTTCATAGTTGGATGTATGGGAGACGTAATACACATGAATATATGAAAGAAGTTGAAGAATTTATAAAATATACTGAGGAAAACAAAATAAAGAAAGGAGAAGAAATGATTTTGTGTCCTTGTTGTGATTGTAAGAATTTGAGAAACTTTCATAACTTTGAGCAAGTGAAGAGACATTTGATTCCTCGTGGGTTTAAGGAAGGTTATACATGGTAGATATGACATGGTGAGAGTATACTTCCTAGGACAAGCACCGGTGACAATGAGGGTGATCAAGAAGAGAATAATTTGAGCAATAATGTGAGATTAATGTAGATAATAACGAGAATGATGTGCATAATGATATGATAGACGAAATGATTCGTGATATAAGAGAGGATTTCATTTAAAAGACTCATATATTCGATAGCTTGTTCAATAATTCTGAAAAGCCTTTATTTTCTGGTTGTAATAAATTAACAAAATTGTTTAATGTGTTCAAATTGTATAACTTGAAAGAAAAGAATAGATGGAGTGATAAGAGTTTCATGGCATTATTTGAACTTTTACGAAAGATGCTTCCGGAGGATAAAAAAATTCCTAGTTCAATCTATGAGGCAAAGAAATTTTTGTGCTAGATCGGTATGGAGATCGAGAGGATACATGTATGTCCAAATGATTATATATTGTATCGAAATGAGTATAAGGAATTCCGTCTGTGTCCGAAGTGTAGGTCATCATGGTATAAGTGAAAGAACGTCAAAGATAATTGTGAGGATACGAAAATCCCTCTGGCAAAGGTGTTATTAAACCTACTCGTAACACCCAAATTCAAACGTTTGTTTGCCAATGCAAAGGATGTGAAGAACATGCAGTGGCATGCTGAAGGGAGAAAAGAAGATGGAAAACTAAGACACCTAACCGATTCTCCTCAATGGAGAAACATTAATAGGATGTTTCTTGAATTTGGGAGCGAAGATAGGAATCTTAGGCTTGAACTATGTACAGATGGGATGAACATACACAGTAACATGAGAAGTCGACATATCACTTGACTGGTTCTTTTTGGCGATTTACAATCTTTCTCCTTGGTTCTGTATGAAGCTCAAGTACATCATGTTGTCTTTGCTATTGGTGTTCCTAAATCTCGTCACAAGGGAATACTCGAAGGTAAAACTACGATTGGATACAAATCAATCGTCCCCAAAGTCGAATTGTGAGACAAAGTACACATCCTTGTATTACAATACCTTACTGAAGTTCATCTATATTTGGACGAGCACGTGTCCATTTTAAAGCAGAAAAATCCTTCAAAAGTTAAAAGGTGGGTAACTAATCCACATAATCGTTCATTTGCAAAATGGTCTAAAGATAGAGTGATGAAAGAGTTGTCACAAACGCCAAATACCATTGTTGAAACGGTGAAGTAGCAGCATATGACCCTAGCACAATTGTGAGGTCTTATGAAACATATGACATTAATGAGTATACATTTTACACTAAACGTCAAGATGATTAAAGTACAGTGCAAAAAAGTGGAGTGACACAAGTAGCATTATCAAGATAATTTCCAATGTCAAACTAGGCCAATAGATGCCTCAATGTCCTATTATGGTGTCATTGAAGATATTTGGGAACTTGATTATAGGAGTTCAATTTTCCTCTCTTCCAATGTAAATGGGTCGATAACTGATGGGGTGTTAGGGTGGATGAATTAGGTTTCACTTTGTTGGATTTTGAGGGGATGGGTCATCATGATGAGCCATTCATACTAGCATCACAAACGAAATAGGTATTTTATGTTATTGATCCTACCGATACTAAGTGGACAGTTGTCCTTCAAGGTAAGAGACACATTGTTGACATTGATGATGTGGTAGATGAAGAAGACTATCATCACTTTTACGAAACCCCTCCATTTTCTATTGGTATACAACTGGGTGCAACTTTAGGGGAACTAACATTGAATCAAATTACATGTGTTGGGATCATGAAGAAGGATTATGGATTGACCATCGTTCGTGAATATTAATTGTGTAAGATTATTTACATATTCTTACTTATAACTTTATGGTATTCTTTATATATGCTCTATTCATTGTTAATATTCATTTGTGATTTTGATAACATTAATTTGATAAATATATTTATGTGTAATATATGCAGGTACATGCATAATCTTCTCAAGATAATTGCTGAGTCTTCAAGTTCATCAGATGATCAATGTACTTTCCAAACAAAAAGATAAGAGGGTCAACTACGTGCAAGAAGATGAAGAAGGCAGTTAATGAAGTGAAGGTCATTGAATTCAATGACCACGATAGGCCAATCGAACCATACAAGAAAAACTTCAAATCTTTTATAGGGTCTTTGGTTTGTATTCATGTTGACATAAATATCAATGTTTGGCATACAAAGTTGATCACGGCCTTAAGGACATGATATGGGAAGATATAAAGGTATCATGTCACTTCATACATAGTGAATTGATAATTGATTGTATTTTTTTTATAGCATCGCATATTATTCTTGTCATTGAGAAGGAGTTCAACATCCTCGATGACAAGAGGAAACGAATCATTTTAAAAGTTACGGGTATGCAATGGAAAGATTTCAAGACGAGATTAGTGTATGATTTCATTACCAGTGAACACCCGAAATATACATCACCTACGCAAATGTACAATTTCTTGACTGAAGAGCAATGAGAGTCATTCATTAAAGAACACGAGACGAAGAAGTTTAAGGTATATTTAATTGTACGCATTTTATTCTTTTTTTTTTTTTTATTGAGTTGAAAACTAAAAACATGTAATGAAAAAAGTAAGAATGTTAGGGAAAGCCAACTGCAAAACAAGCATCCACATTTTTTGGACTCCGATGGTTATGCGAGGATGCCACAGTAGTTGCCAAGTGACTCAATATCTTCTAGTTCTTCATGTGACATGATTAGCTCGTCAATTATAAACGACGATCGCAGTTTAGATTGAATTTGAGCTAGATCAAAAAAGAAAGAACATGGAACTTATTACTTCCCCAACGAGAAAACGATGGGGTGTGATAAGTGCTTTATTAGCATGTATTTAATTAACTTATTATCTTATTTTGTTATTGGTTTGATCCTATTGAAGTATCGTTTAATGCACTTTCATTTATTGTCCTATGTAAGGTCAAAAAGAAAAAAAGAAAGGAAACAGGACCAAAGAAATACAAAAAATCAAGAAGTGAGGTTCAAAGGCATATTCAAAGAGCTCTAAATCAATAACGACAAGTGGGAAGAAGATTAGAGGCAAAAATTATGGTCAAAGAAGGTTTGGGTGAAGTTAGAAATCAAAAACCCACAAGGATTGTGATCATGAATTTTAATCAGAGATTGAAGCTCAATTTTGTCTTAGAATACTTTCGAATTTTGGAACATCTATTTCACAAAGAATTGTAAATATTTGAGTTTTATTTCCAATGCAACTTGAATTACCACAATCGGACATCAAGAGAAAAAGTTATAACCAAAACATTAAGCATGGGTGCTTCTCGACAGAGATGCACTTACGGCCATAAATGATAAAGTTACGGCCGTAATTTCCAAATTTCGAATATTTTCAGTAGCTCACTTATGGCCGTAAATGACAAAGTAACGGCCGTAACTTTCTCGCGAAGTAATTTCCTAATCTGGTTCAAGGTCTATCTTTAGTATATCTTGTGGGTAAAGCTAGGACACGATTTTGGGAGTATTATAGGAGCAAAATCTCCACAAAAAGGAGGCTAGACATTGATGAAAATTAAGAGGAAAATATAGAGCATTCTTGGGAGATTTTCAAGCGTAAGAATATCAACAACAATGAAATTCATGAAACAACTTGAAGAATTTACCACAACCATGCTAGGTTAAATTCCATATCTTATTCAAAGGAAAAGTTGTGTTAACTTAATTATGTTATTTTCTTTTCCTACAAATTAGTAACGTGAATTTATTCATTTATTTCAATTGTAGGATTATTATGTTTTGAATGTTCAGTTGAGTTTATTTAATTAATAGTTTAATTTAGCCAATTGGATTATTGATCTTTGGATTCATGAATATGCTATGTTTAGATTCTTGATCCGTAATTGTCATTGAATTTTTACTTTAGTAGCAAATAAATCTCATGCAGGTTTAGTAATAATTCTACTTGGATTGATTAATTCGAGCTCGTGAAATTAATGATTCAATTCAATCTATTCTTCTAAATTTTCATACTAGTCGTGCATTAAATCTTAAGAGCTTGTTTAGGATTTTCCGTGGCTAGAATTGGTTCGAAGAGCTTGTTTTGAATCAATACACATATGGAAGAATTTAGATAATCAGAGCTTGTTGATTATTTATGATTGATAATTGAATTAGGGATAAAAACACGTTACAAGGAAAGGTATAACATTAATTGAGGGCACAACCGAACCCGGGAACAAGATCTCTTCTCATATTATTTCTCTAGTCATATTTAATTGTTTATTTTTATGCATATTTTTTTTATTCAAGCAATTTCAAACAACAAACCCCCCATTCCATTCTAATTGATCGAACAACTAAAATTAGTTTTCCGTTCCTCGTGGAATCGACCCTTACTCTCGCTACTAAAAAATTGTAAGTATATCCTCCCAGTTTTTCATATTGTCAACTAAAATCCACTTAAATACTTATATTTAACTTTCATTTTTTCTTTTGTAATAGGTTGAAAAAGCTGAGCAAGCCACTCAAGGGACATGTGTGCCAAATAGACACAACGCGTATTGGCCGGAGAAACCGAGGCGAAAGAGTTAATCTGTACTAGTGTAAATTAAATATCATTTGTTTATAAATAACAGAAGTAGAGTTTGCTAGGTTAAAATTTGAAGATTTGTCATCTATTCCAGCTTGATTAATTTCGTCTCTCAAGTAAATGCTAGTAGGATTGTTGCCACAAAAAATAAATAACAGGACTTCAATAGAAAATATAAGAGAAAATGTTATAATCTTAATTGAAGACAATTTTAAAGTTGTCGAATGTGATGGGTCTTGGTCTTCTACCTGAAGTGAATTGGAGCTGGTAACTATTTGAAGAGGAAACAAATGGCAGTCTGTCAATAAGCTATATTTGATCATTGGCAATATTAAAATAGCAATACTAATCTAACTACATGTTTAAGAGTGGGTTTTTTTCTCATGTTCATTCATGATCTTCCAATTAAGGGCATGTTTGGTATTTCAATTTTTAAGACATTATGAAACAAAACTTCAATAATGGTACATGTACAAACACAAGTTACTAACTAGTGTACAAATGATGGTAAAATTACTAGAATAGCCTTAGGAGATACAATATTTTACGGGTTGCCCCTAAAACAAATCAAAACTAAGGTTGTGTCAAAATTCATTCCGGGGCGAAGTGGGAAGCAAGGAGAGAGAAACTGTCACAACCCACTTTAATTTTACAAGTCAAATAATTATTTTAGCAAGTCAACATTTATTTTGACCAATTTAGTTCAAGTAGGGACCAATTTAATTTAGTAGAAAATTTTGGGGATCATTAAGATTAACTTATTACCATCTAGAGTTAGGGATACAATGGAAAGATAAATTAAGGACCCAACATGCAATTTCTATCAAAACTAAATTGTCTTGACATGGGTAGACAAAACAAACCAAACACATACACATAGACATTACCAAAGAGAGAGAGAGAAGCTCGGCAGAGTGAAAGAAAAAAAACGGTGGAGAAAAGAAAAAGAAAAAAAAAGGAAAAAGAAAGAAAAAAAGGGGGATTCTCACTCAATCATCGTTCTCTTCTACTTGTATTCATCATCTTCAAAAGGTAAGACAAGACTCATTTAATTGAGATATGGTGTTAATTTTAGGGTTTTGAATTTTGAGTTAAATGTTAGATTTTTTGATGGATTTATAGTTGATTTAAAGGCATTGAACGAAACATTCAAGTTTGGTTGAATACATTGTGGTTACATGCTAGGGTTGTAATAATGGTTGATTAAATTCATGATTTGGGCAAGATTAAGTTATTGGAGCCTATGTTAAATTATTTCATGCTTAAATGCTTAATTTGGTAATGTTTATTTGGAGATTAAATTACCCATGTAATTAAGTTGAATATTTAGTCCATTACTAGTTTCTTGGAAAGGGGTTTCGGTGTCAATGAGCATGCCATTGAGGTATTGGTTAACTAAAGGATATATTAGTTATAATGAAGTTATATTTCACATAAGAGAAGGTTGGTTGGATGTAATCTTGGAGGCATATGAAATTTGTGGTTATTGTATAGGATGTTATTTCATTTTGAGCATTTGTTAAATATTTGTAATTATTAGATTTGATCCAAGGTTTTAATTTAATTTTCAGGAGGCGACACGGATATTGGTCAGGCATATATGTCAAATTAGGTTTCAGTCACAATCTCTGTGAGTGGAGAAACTTATTTTTCCTTAAAGTTAAATTTTAATATTTAATGGCATAAATTTCCATACAATTCACGACTTCAATTAAGTAGACAACTTACAGAAATTACTATTTTTCACAAATACGAGTTTAGAAGCATGATTTTAGACTTCTTCTTTTTAAAATTTCAAGTTAATCAAATTATAAATTTAGTACATTATTCTATAAAAGAATTTATTAGGTGTAAATTATTATTGTGAAAAACCACCAGAAAGTACCCAGGTGATATTACCCCATCTGCACTGATGTGAATTCGTTTCCACGGTGTATGACCAAATTATCAGATTATCAAAGGTCTTTGGGACCCACTCTTGTTCACACATAGGCTTTGGACCTTGTACTAGGGTGCTTTAGCCTTTGGGGCAGTCTATGCGCATATGACACAATTTATCAGATTATCAGCTTATCAGAACTGAATGGCTTTTCCTTGTACATCGAGAGTACTCTGTACTTGAGTAAAGTTGTTCATTGGGTACACTTTGATGTGATTCTTTTTCAGTTCATTATAATACATTTATTAATAGAATAGTATTTCAGCTTCTCAGTACAGTTCAATGAATTTTTAGTATTATCAAACAGTTATCACAATTTATGTCATGGTTTCAGTATTTATAAATTCTCATTTCAGCTAGATGTACTTTTCTGATTATGTTAAACATTTTCTTATGTCAATCAAAAGTTATAGTTACAAAACAAATAGTGATTTCATAAAGAAATATAAATAAGAAAAGTATGACTAGTTTTCAAACCCTGCACTCACTGAGTTAAAATCTCATATTTTCGTCACATTTTTCGCTACCGAGATACTTTTGAGTTTTGAGAGGAAGTTGGAAAGCCTGTCAAAGAGCCACAAGATCATTTAGTTGTATGTTTCAAGTCTTCATCATTCTTTTGAGATCCATGTATATATATTTAACTCGATCCATTCTCGAGTTATTGTTTTGTCAAGTACTTAGTTGATTAGAATGATGTGTTGATGTATCAAATGTAAGTGGAATGGATGATATGTAGTAGAAACTAGATGGGCGACATAAGCTCTTTTGATTTTTGATATGATGATGTGAAGGGATATGAATTCCCAGTATTTTACATGTGATTGTTTGAGGATTTGTTGATTTTGTTACAAGGAGATTATATCCAATATTTAAAGGGATTTCTGTCAAAAAAAATTTAAAATCATGAGGTATTTACGAGAAGTTTTATGGAATTTGAAAAATTTCAATAGTCTTGGTGGTGAGTCCAGTATCTAGCTGGCACTCATCATCGACGCACATCACGTCTTGAGTCCATTAGGATGATTCGAGACGGGGTCGTGTCAGAAACCTTCTTGAGAGCTGAGTGTTATGGCATCCCTTGTTTGTATTCTGGTCTCAAAATCGTTCATAGCTTAGCGTCCCCTGTTTATATCGCCGTCCACCTACTCCTTCTACTTCCCTTCAATCACTACTGTCGTAGCACGAATCAACGTCATCCTCCACTGCACCTCCACTGATGGAGGCAATGTCTGAGAGATGCTTATCACTAACGTGGGTCAATGATTGTTCCAGATTTGTTTGTGCCAAGTTATGACATAACTGGTTTCCATAAAAATACTTCACTCTTTCTTGAAGAAAGAAATTCATTTTCACCACTCTGTAATTGGTCTTTCATTTCCTTTAATTTATTCATCACGCATTCTTCTAATGTCGACTACAATAATCTTGCTTGTTGTTTGTGCATCTCTTCATCTTCCAATTTAATATTTTTTGTTTACAAATTACTAAACAATCGAAAACCCACATCTATAAATTTTATATAGATACTTACACGTTGGGAAATAATGTTGCCTATCTCCAACAAGTATTGTTGGATATGAGGTAAAATTTCTTCACCAACAAGAGACAAATTGAGAAATGCCACTGTTTTTGTAGGGTGCACCGAAACCAAATGTAGCATATAAATAATTCATCATTCATATAGTAGACGAACAAGATTTTTAACTAGAAATTGAATCAGACCACAAAATAGTAGGGAAAACCCAGCCCGTACGGGGAAGCAGATTTTAAAAATCAATGTTAATGTGGACAAGCCGTGTTTCTGTTAAACAATCGAAGAATGAGATAACCCAGAATGTACCATAACAGGACAAGCAAACTAGATGTAAAAAAATCACTGTTACAGAAGAAAGAAGGAGGAAAGCAGTAGTGACTGGGGGTTAACATATGACTTTTTCCGTCACCACATATGGGTGTATAAACGGTGGAGCTGATGTATGTATGTAGATGTAGGTTAAAGGGAAGAAGGAATCTGATGTCTGTTTTAGATTCGTTTTTTTTTTTTTTTCTGAAAGTGTTTTAGATTCGCTTTTGAGTTTCAAGTTGGCAATATATTGTGAAAAAATGGGCAAGGAAATATATCGCGATAATTTGCTTCATCTCAAGAGAACTCGTCTGTTTGTTCACTAGTTAGTAACTTGTGTCTGTTCAAGTAGCTTTATTATAAAAACTTTGCCCTTTTCATTTAGGGTTGTGTCTTAACGTCTTTGTGCAGAGAGCTTTTGCATCCATCTCTCTTTCAAATTTGTTTGTAGATTAAAATAAGACAAAATTTGCAACTTTATCTGCTATTTCGAATGAAAAAAAAAAAAAAAATCAGTTATTAAGCTACTGAATCAGAAAAGGGGCACTTGAAAATCCACAATAAGTTTCACTTTTCGTAATTTAATTCCAATCTGTTGAGACCACTGTAAATTTCTTCAAATCGGCTCCTTTTTCTTTTGACTTGGCCCATTATTCAAGTCTCCTCTTTGGTGAATTTAAATAGGGTTGCTCCGAAATCGAAAATCGATTTTATTGTTAGCAAGTTTGGTTCCAAAGTTTTTCGAGCTCTCTTCTTGTCTGCACCACTATAAGTTTCTTACAGTCGTGTAATTTTTTATGTTACAGTTTGTTGTTCACATGAAGGAGTAAGAAGTAGATATTTTGTGATTTTCCAAATATTTTGCTTATTGCGATTTCCTTCATTTCACTTCGCTAAGGGCATTTTTTTGTCATAAAAGAATAGAGAATAATTAAAATTTGTATGTTGTGTTTTTATGTGTGTAGTGTAGCTATCACACGTCTTCACGCAAAGAGTTTTGCATAGAGCCATTGCGTCCATCTTTCTTTCAAATCTGTTTGTAGATGAAAATATCACGAGATTTGCATCTTTATCCATTGTTTCACGCGAAAAAATCAATTACTCCTATACTGAATTAGAAAATGGGCACTCAGAAATCCAAAATCAATTTCACTTTTCATACTGTTTGGTTTTGATCCAAAATAATTTATGGTCAAATTTATTATTTTGGGGTAATTGAAGTTGGCTCATTAGGGCAATAGTAAAAGATTAAAAGAAAAAAAGGGGTGTGAGTGTGTGCAGCCAAAAAGGGAGAGAATGTGACATGAATTTGAGAAAGAAAAGCATAGATCATTGTAAGGAGAGAGGAAGAAAGGGAGAAAAAGAAAAGAAAATAATTCGTATTTTACTTTTGTTGTTCTTTCTTTGTATAGAGAGAAGTTGTGAGGGTGAGAAAAAAATTGTATTGAGTGATTTTTTTCTCTCATTAATACATGTGTTCTTCTCCCGTAGATGTCGACAGTCAGTTGAGCCACATTACCATTTTTCTCTTTTGTCCAATTATTTTGTGTTTTTGGATTCCAGCTGTGTTGATTTTCTTTATTTTTCCTAACACGTACTTCGTTTCCAATCTATTGAGACCATTGTAAATTTCTTCAATCGAGCTCCTTTTTCTGTTGACTCGGCCCATTAGTCAGATATTCTTGTTAGTGAATTCACATAGGCTGCTCCGAAATCAACAATCGATTTTACTGTCATCAGGTTCGGTTCCAAAGCTTTTCAAGCTTTCTTCATGTATGTACTACTGTAAATTTCTTACGGCTTTGTAATTTTTTATGTTACAATTTGTTGTTCAAAGGAAGGAGTAAGAAGTCGGTATGTTGTGATTTTTCAAATATTTTACTTACTGCAGTTTCCTTCATTTCATTTCACTAAGAGTGTATTTTTGCTAATATAGAATAGGGGAATTTACAAAAATTGCCATTTTTACGCCCCTCAAATCAAAAGTAGTCATTTTCAATAACTCTTACAAAAATGGCCAATTTTATGATCAAAATGTCTCTTATGCCCTTATTAAAATGAAAAGGTTAAATTAATATTAAACACTACACAAATTTCGAGATTGATATATTGCATTATTTTTTTACATGTTGATTATTACCTATTGGTTATTATCTTGTGGTAGAATTCTACCGTGGGTATTGATCAATTTTTTTTGAACAACAAAGATGATTATATCAGAACACCATTAACATGAAGAGCAAGTAATACTCAAAGTTGCCAATATCATATCATTTTCTTTGAAAAGTATATCAACATTCATGTTTGTTAGTTCTTTGGCTCATAAATCTTGGAAAAATGTAATTTTTTTATTTATATTGTTCATGTTTATAAAGTCTCTTCAATATTTATGGGTTTGATTACAATAGAGAATTAAATTATGTAAAGAATTATTAACCTATTTGAAGTTATATTATTAGAGTAATTGCACTTAAATCCATATTCGTATATGTGTGTTCCTTCAACATTGTCCCATTTTTCTTAAATGAATTGGATAGATAGCAATGTAAGGTAGTTGTATATTGAGAAGGTCATTAATGGTGGATTTGTTGGTTGAAGAAGAAGATAAAAATCTTTTTGTACAGTCGAGATATCGTTCTCGATATTTAATGAATGTCAAGAATGATGTTTTGCAATTGGTTGATGAGAATTAGAAATGGACAAGTGTAACCCGTCATGTAGTTCTAGACATCTTCTATATGTCGATAACGATACTGCAAATGTATTTCCTGACACTTAAATCTCGAGAACACAGTAACTCATTGGTTTGTATATGGAATCGTTTGAATTTTCTGTCTTACATATTTACTTAGGTTACCTTTATTAGTTTATTTATTATTTTTCAAGTTTATATTATTTGTATCCATACATGCAGATATAGGAGATGTCAAAAGATTTATTGTGTTTCAAGGTGGTGACTTCGTACACATGGACAACGATTCGAAGTGGCTTGGCAATCGGACAAAATCAATTCGCTTTGGTCGCGAAATTCAATATGAAGAGCCTGTAAATAAATTGTACGAGAAGCTTAATATTGATAGAATGAAGCACAAGATCCAATTGAAATTTATTATTTCGAACATGAATGTACCTCCTGCGGATATAGTATACGGTGAGGATTTGCAATGGTACATCTCTCTCCATACATAGACTGCTTTGTGTATAGTTAAGGATGAATATGCCGCTGAAGACAAAAAAAATCATCTTAGGAGCTCAACAGTTATCACCCTAAGAAAATGCATAATGACGAAGGGGTTATGTGTATTACAAGCGCAATAATGATTCATGATACTGAGATAGCGCAAGATGAAGATAATAAATTAACCGAGAACAAACTTATATATCAAGAACAAGATGGAATGTATGAGAAGCAAATCTTCTTCAGCAAAAAACATATTCATACAAGGCTTTGACTTCAGGCCTTGACGGAGAAGTTTCATTTCAAGGTAAAAAAATCAAATCGAAGATCACTTGCTGTTTCTTGCATTAATACAACTTGTCGTTGGTTAGTACGGGCCTCAAAGGTCAAAAGTTCTGAGGTATTTATGATTTGACGCTATATACCTGAGCACACATGCTCGAAAGCAAAAGATACATGACGCAACAATGGTTCTTCGAGATGAGGTGTGCATCTACAAAATGTATAACTTCTTTAACACTGAGGATGGTGGCAGAGTTAAAAAAGAATTTCAACGCAGGTACAGTTTTACAAGTCCACGATGTGGCTCCATCGATTTTCGAGGTAGGCGTAGGGTAACTGTCATAAGGAATGGTTGGTATATACAATTTTCACCTTAAGCTTCTCAACCCTATAATGAAGCAAGTCATTTTTGTAATTAGAAACACATCTATTCACAGTTTAAAACATGTCATAACGTAGTCAAGACTACCATATACTTGTATATTTTCTAAGTGTATTTGTCGCTTAATTTTATGTTATCTACTGAATGGACTAATCTAATTGACATAGTAATTATCGCTTTTAATTTTAATCGAGCAATTATGATAATAGGGACATGATGTGTATATATTTGGTAAATATTCTTATTCATTACATTGTCACATGAATCATTAGAGTTTTTTTTTTCTAATACTTGCATGGTTAGTACATTTAACATTTAATTGTTATTTGTTTATGTATTATTTAAATTTGCAAATTTAGAAGTAATTCATGTAACATAAAATTTAAATTTAAATTCTATGTAAACATTTTATGGTATAAATATGAATTTATCATTTTGTTCATTTCATAATTAGAAATCTGACAAAAAATTTGCAATAAATATGGAAAATCTATATTTTCATTCATACGAGCCAAATCAGAATAAATCGCAACCCACATAGGCTCGACCTAGATGGGCCAGCGGACGGGCCTAGGTTGTAGTTCGAAATTTACGGGCTGGGCCATTATTGAGCTTTTATGTTGGCGAGCCGACTAGACGTGCAGTGATGGAAATGGGGTGGATCGACCTATTTCGCATCCGCCTCGAGAAAATTTAAAAGTTGATGTGGATATAATTCCCACTTGTTTTGGGGGTAATTGAAATTGGTCCATTAGGGCATTAGTAAAAATTACAGCTGTTGAGCAAATGAATAATTATGGCTTTATATTGAAGTTTGTGGTGAAAGATTTAGGCCCATTTGAGGACTTACCTTCCAATTTGTTTTAGGAAAAATTACATGGACACATGTATTTCAAAGATATAATTCAAAAATCTGGTGTTGCACAAATTTTCTCTACACTTCAGGTGTAAATTCATTTATTTAACTAATTAAACATAATTAAATTAATACATAATTATAATTAAATGCTTCAACCCTGTCCCAAATAAACAAACCCCAAGCAGAATTGTATTCTCTCTCTATTGTCCCCTCTCTCCCCTCGTCTCTGGCATCTTTAAACTCCTCTCTCTAACTTTGGCGACATAGAGACACCAAAGAGCCACGTGCATGCGGTGGAAGTAGTAGCATGCAAGGGGGCTTGCTACAGCCATGCGGGCGACGGGGCCTGCACGAAGCACTGTACTATCCTGCATAGCATTGTGCTTTCTTTTTGTGCCGCCTCCACCTTAGCAGTTCCTTTTCTTTTATGGTTTTATAGTTCTCTAGTTTGAAGTGGTTTTGTGCGCAGTCAATGGTTAGATTTTGATGTGTAGTGGCTGATTTGGGTGTGTGGTGGTGCAGGAGGTGGTTTAGGTGTAGGCAGCAGTGGTGGAATTTATATTGTTTTGCAATATGCGGTTGTTTAGGTGCATTATGTGGTGGTTTGGGTGCAGGCAATAGTGGTGACTGGCCGCGTACGGCAGCGACGGTGGCATGGTGGTAGATAGTGGAGGGAGGAAAGTAATTACTTTGGTTTGGTTGGGGATGGGTGTGGGTGTTGGTGTGGGGTCATGGTCGAGGATGGGGTGTGGTGGAGGGTGGGTGTGGGGTCAGGGTCGAGGTCGAGATCGAGGTTGGGTGATAATGATTGTGACCAATTATAGGTAATTGTGATCAATTATTAAGTAAATGTGACCAAAATGTCGACTAAATGTGACTTTGTGTGACTTGTGATAAATACATAATGTGATCAATTATTAGGTAAGTGTAACAAAAATATTAATTAATTGTGACCAAGAAAATGTGTAATTTGTGACCAATAAATAAATAATATGTGACACATTATTAGATAGTTATGACCAATTTTAGGTAATTTTGACCAAAATATTGACTGATTGTGACTTTGTTGGACTTGTGATGAGTACGGGATGTGACCAATTATTAGGTATTGTGACTTAAATGTCCACTAAATGTGACTTGTGACGAATACAAAGTATGACTAATTATTCGGTAATTATGACAAAAATATTACTAATCGTAACCAAGAAATGAGTAAGTTATGATCAATGAATAAATAATATGTGACCAATTATGGATTATTGTGACCAATTATATTAAAAATTGTGACCAACTCTGACTTTGTATGATCATTGGATGAGGACATGATATGACCTACGGTTGTATCAAATATGATTATGAGACTGAGCTGTGACTTTGTGTGAGCGAATTATGACCTCTTTGATCGAACTATGACCTCATGTGACAGAAATGTGGCCTCGTGCTTCTGAACTGTGACCTCATGCGATCAAAATGTGACCTTTTGCGATCAACTGTGACCTTCCGGGTGGGTTGGGTAAGGTTGGGTGGGGTAGGGTAAATTTTGCCACTAAAATTGTAATTATGACCGAACAGTGAGTTTTTGTGATCAACTGTGGCTTTGCAGGGTTAGGGAAGGGTGAATGGGGATGGGGTCGAGGTGGGTTTTGCGATTAAATTTGTAATCGTGACTGAATGTGACTTTATGTGACCAATTGCGATTTTGCGGGTGGGGAGGGGTAGGGTCGGAGCACGATGGAATTTGCAATAAATTTGTAATTGTGACAAACTATGACTTTATTTGACCAACTAGTGTTTTATGGGGTGGGGGACTGGATGGGTTTTGCGATTAAATTTGTAATGTTGACTGAAATGTGACTTTGCGGGTGGGGTGGAATTTGCGATAAAATTGTAATTGTGACGAACTGTGACTTTGCATGTCCGGGTGTGCGGGGTTAGTGGAGGGTTAAATTTGTACATGTGACCGAATTATGACTCTGAGTAACTAACTGTTACTAGATGGGTGGGGTGGGGTGGGGTGGGGTGGGGTCTGGGCGGGGAGGGGAGGGGAGGGGCAGGGTGATGGGACAAAGGACTGTGTATTAAGTATTGTCTGGGTTTTATTATTTAATATTATATTAGTTTTAATTTAAATATATAAATGATAATTATTTTTATGTTATATATAATATTATATTTATTAATTACTATTTAAAACCTGAATTAAAAAAAAAAAAAAAAAAAAACTTAATTTTGTTAACCCTTGTTTGGTGTTGATTAAAAATAGATTTTTAATAGATTTTGATAAAAGTTGATGGTATGTATGGATGAAAAGTTGTGGGTCTCATAAAATATGTGGTTGTGATTGATTGTTGACTTTTGACTTAGATTAAAATCATATTTTAATCTGTATCAAACGGGGGGAGTTTTAAAGAGTTAACTCATTTGGGGGTGTGCATTTTTCGGATTGTTTTATGAGTGATGCTATTCGTACAGGTAAGTCTTACAGATTTTGTACAAGTAGCCTAATTATAAGGCAAAAATAGTAAATAGTGCTTGACAATTTTATCCTCATATTGAATTTTACAAGGCCAGTGCTTTTATTTTGAATAACTTATACGTGAGTTTCATGTTTTATTTCTTTCTTCTATCTAGATCTTATTATATAAATCCATTCTATGCTAAAATAATTTAAAGCAATTTGCAATGTATTGATCATTGTTTTCTAATTGTATATAATATTCTTTAGATAATTCATTTGTATTCATTAATCGAGAAGTAATGTCTCTTATTTTTTCCATTATTTTATTAAATTATCTAATTCTTAAATTGTATATCCTGGCATGGTATTAATTTTATCTTGTATTTCTTTTACTATATAAGTTCATTCTATAATCCAATAATTTACAATAATCTGTAACATATATTCCATATTTTCTTGAAGTTTATCATATTCTTCGGAAGATATATCTTTATTTTTCAGTTGATATTTAATTTCCTTTATTTTTTTCTTCAATTTTTCTAAAAGGTTATCTAATTCTCTGATTGTATATATCCTGACATTTTATATAATAAATGTATAAGGGCCTTGTTATACGTCCTAACAAACTGTACTAACAGTTGTATTAATTACTAAAAGAAAAGATTCTAAATGTACAATTACTATGTTATCCTTCTAGTTATAAATCCTTTAGGTTCCTAATCGTCAGATCGGGTATCTAAGTCTAAGATATGTTTGGTATTACAATAAAATGTATAAAATCTACTATTATATTCTAAAGTCTTTTTTGTTTTAATTATTTCTAGTTCTTCAACTCTTTCTTCTAAGTTTTAATTATTCTATCTTTATCTATAATAAGTTTTCAAGTACTGATATATCTGTATCTGGATGATTTTTAATTGCTGAATCTAATAATTTATAATGTCTTCCTAAATCTTCTTTTATGTAATTTAATTGTCTATCGGTTTCTCTATAAAGATCTTTAAATTCGTCAAGGATTACTGGGCACAACCTAATCAATGGAGGTGTTGAATTCATAAATTATGAAACTAGATAGTTAATTAGGATTAGTAGTTCTATTTCTTAAATTTTGAATTCAAGCTTCTAATAATTCTATTCTTTCTCAGAGATTTCTTATATTTTCTAAATTTATGCTATCATTTCTAATTATAAGAGCTATTTCTTCTAATCTTCTTCTAATAATTTCAACTTCTCTTTCTACACCCATTTTGGCTGGTTTCTACCTCCATTAGTTGATGTAGATATTCATAGGCTTCTCTACTAAGATCCAAATTGCTGATAAGTATATTCTCAGCATATTCTCTTAATTTCAATAATTGACTATTAACTTGATTAATTCTTGCAATGTTGTAGATTAATAATTTGTCATCGTTAGATTCATATACCCAAACATTAGTTTGTGTAAGGATATCTCTTAATTCGATGTACATGACTCTAAATCTCAATGTCCTTTTCTGGAATGGCTTAGATCTATTCTTCTTTGTTAAATGGCTTAATTTCTTGCTCTGAAAGGATACCTTTGCTAGTTACTCCAAGTTTTACAAAATGTTCTACCTTTAGATAGTCATCAATAAATTCTGGAATTGCTGAGTAGATCCTAACATAGATTTTCTCAACTTTGGTTATCCCAAAGTATGTTTTAATTGCTGCATTGATAGAATTAGGCAATAATGATATCTCCTTCATATCCTTGCTAGGGTAGATGCACTGAATAAGTCCCTGATCAAATAGCCCCCTGACTGTTCTTGGTTCTGCTCCTTAAAAAATAATTGCTTTATTGATTTTTTTTATGGCTAATTGTCCTTAGCCATTCTCCTTCTTTTGATTTCTTGGTTAGATACTCCACATACTTCAAGAATGTTTCTAGTTTCTTTATGATTTTTTCCTTTCTGATAGTTCCTTTGTTACAACTAGTGGCTTCTTCACAGCTTTGAAAAAAAGTGTTCTTAGATGGTTCAATAGATTTACCAATGGCTTTGGAAGATGAACTTCCAATAATTGATACATTATATACTTCTTCGTCTATGGGAAGTTCTATAGATAAATTATTCACTGGAGAGGATTGAGATCCTCCTTTGTATATTTCCTCAAGAGAATTAACCCTTGATTTGTAAAAATCTAGTTCACTGTTAATTTGTACAATTTACGCCATGCAAGTGTTTACATGATTGAATAGATTTGAATAGTTGATATTTATTTGAATCATGGCCAAATTAAGTTCTTCAACTTTCTTAAGTAATTCCTCCATGTCTGGATAAATAATCTGCAATAACATTGTCAGTACCTTTAATATGAATAATTTCAAAATCATAATGACTAAGTTCTACTTGCCATCTAATTAACCTTTTATTTGCAATTGTTGGATCAATTTCTTTAGTTAACCAATATTTGACTTGCATATTGCCAGTCCTAATTTTAAATCTTGTAGTAACAATATGTAATTCAAACATTTTAATATCAAATTTTATAGCTAATAGTTCTTTCTCTTTAATATGATAATTAGTTTGAATTTGAGTAAAACTGTCACTAGTGTATTGTGCAATCCTTTCCTCATCCTCTTTTGGATAAATATATTTAAGTACTGCTCCACATGCTTGATGTAGGACATAATCAAGACGATATTAGATCGAAAAGAGACGTAGCAGAAATTTACAAATTTGACGTCCGACCTCCATTTCTAGCCCATAATGTGTATTCTGGGTTCCTCGACGAGACGAATTGAACTTACTAATTTATTGTGACATACGATGGATTTTAACTATCCGACCAAGTTTAGGCCGTCAAAAAAGTGTTTTATTACTTTATTGTTATTTTCTTAATTTCGTTTTTATTTGTTTTCATTTTTATTTTACACCTGGTATGTCTAGGGTGATTTAGTTTGGTTAGAATTAGTTTTCCTTATTTGATTAATTATCTCCTTTATTTTAGTTCCTTGTCCTACAAGGAATAGGATTTTAGTTTCCTTTATTTTAGCTTCCTTTATTTTAGTTTCTTGTCCTACAAGGGATAGGATTTTTCTTCTACTATAAAAGAAGGCTCTTATACACAAATTATTCATTCATTCATTAATAAAAGTTCTTGAGATTTCTTCTCAATCTTCTTGGTTGATTCTAAGTTTTATATTTATTTTAAGGTTTTTGCTTGAATTCCTTACTTTCGTTCTGCGTCAATGCTGTTTCACATGCATCGGTTTCTATAATCCATTCACATTCTTTTTTGGGTAATTCTAATTCTGGTAATTCTTTACAAAGGTCTTTAATTTTTTGTACTTCTTCTTCATCTTTGGACCATGGTGTTCATCTATATTTTGCTTTTAACATTTTTTGTAATGGGAATAAATGTTTTGCTAAGTTAGGTACATACTTTCTAGTATAATTTACAAGTCCTAAAAAGCTTTGTAATTTTGTTTTATCTTTTATATAATTGTCAAACTCTTGTATTTTTATACATATATGTTTCTGGAGTTTAATTCCTTCATGCCTAATTATAGATCCTAAAAATTTTACCTTTTCTTTAGCTATTTCCATTTTTGTAGCTGATAATATAATTACAATATTTCTTACAGTATCTATAAAAATATTAAGATGTTTTAAGTGGTTTTGTCTAGTTTCAGAGTAAATAAGAGCATGATCAATAAATACTGTAATAAAATGGTAATAGTTTTTAAATATTTTGTCCATGTATCTTTGAAATTCTCCTGGACTATTTTTAAATCCAAATGGTAAAGCATTTCATTCATAAAATCCTTGTAGTACTGTAAAAGCTATTAAATGTCTAGATTCTTCAGTTAACATAGTATGATAAAATCCTGATTTTAGATCAAATTTAGAGAAATATCTCTTTTCTTTAATTTGGTTAAATAATACCTGTTGATTTGGAATCGGATAACTTAATTCTTTTGTATAAGTGTTTAACCTTTTATAATTAATTACCATCCTAGATTTTCCACTTTTTTGTTATGAATGTTTTATTACAATGAAAACTGGACTACTATGATTACTATTAGATTCTCTAATAAAAAAAATTTCTAGCATTTCTTTTATGTGCATTTCAAATTCAGGTAATTCTTTTAGTGTATGTTTAATTGGTTTTACACTAATAATTTAGTATCGTCTTCTGATATTATTTTTACCCTAAATTTATTTATGTGCCATTTTTCTAAAGGGTTATGTAACACCCCAAGTTCAAAATCTTAAATCTAGGCGTGTGAACTTTTCTTTACTTAAATGCGGAAAAGAAATCATTTAAAACCTCAACATTTTCATTTTCTATTATGAAATTTTACAAATATTTCGACAGAGTCTCCTCTGTAAATTGGACATAGCCAACCTGTAGAGGGATATCAAAACCATTTTAAAGTACACATCTCAACTCATTCAATCCCAAACATCATCCAAACGATTACAATAAGTCACAAACTCCTCAACAATATAATTCCAAGTAAATAAACTTTATCAAATGAAATAAGAGGTAATTTAACCTCTAATACTACCCGTACTTATTCAAAGAAAATTTCAACCAAACAATTAACAATAATAAATGAATTAAGGAATAATTAATGAGAAACTTAAATAAATTCTAATTTAACTTTATTTTCAAAGATTGAGGATGGGTATAGCCTGAGTCTGTCACCAAGTGCTCTCCTCGTATCACCTAACTTTCATCACCTGAAATGTTGGGGAGGGATTGGGGTAAGTTAAAGCTCAGTAAGTAAACTTTATGCATGTAATGCATGCTTATGATATGAAATGCTTTAAACTTTGAAATATGTATATATCCCCATTCACTTTAACCTTTCAAAACTTTCAAACTTTTTCAAGCTTTCACTTAACATTTCAAAAATTTCACTTCATTTCCATCGTAAGCTCACTTGGTGTATCTTCTAGTCAATCAGATAACAGTGGGCAATTCTTATTTGGAACCAGATTAACATTCACATTTCCACCGCAAAGCGGCTCATTCACTTCATTCCACCGCAAAGTGGCTCATTCACTTCATTCCACCGCAAAGCGGCTCATTCACTTCATTCCACCGCAATGCGGCTCATTACATTCGGGTACGCCGGTCCCCCGCGCCCCATTTCTCACTCGCATCTTTCATGAACTAGAAGTACCCCTATTCTTTCTTAAAAACTCGAGATACATAACTTTTGAACAAAATTTGCACTTTGACACATTCATTTCATTAAAACATTTGACTTCCCAATTTCGATGTCAATGCATGCTTAATGATACAATAACATGATAACGTGCATACTTGAGCATTTCCTTAAATACACATACTTGCATATCATAAATCAAATACATCAACATTAAGTAATTAACACGAAATCACTTACGCACATTAATTTCACATTAACTTTCTACTTTCATGAAAATAGGGGAAGTTTACTTACCTGTAGTCCTTAGTAGTCACTTTGCTTAATATGCAGGTGGAAGTCTTGGTTGCCCGTGACGTCAATGTACCGTTTCTCCTAATTAATTTCCATTCATTAACAAAAATATGGCTTTTAGTGAAAACCACATTTAAAACTCCTACTCAATGTTAAGACTTCCATGTGACTTATAATTTAACCCAACTTGTCCTTAAGTTATGTCAAACATAAATAATACAACATTCAAAATGAGAATAACTTCCAAGAGCCAAATTTAAATCCTTCTTATCAAATTACACAAAAGTCAAGAATCTGAAATATTATCACAACTTAAATTTTACATGAATAATTCCAACTAGCATTCTAACTTTTTTTCAAAATCTGAAAATATTGAAAATAAGGTTTTTCAATTAAATTAAACCTAAAATAAGTTTAAACAAAATCTCAATTTCTTCCATTCCCAAATTTCGTAAATTCGAATCCTCAAATTTACTCAAAATAACAGAAATTCAATTAAACTAACTCAATTTAAACAATGTATATTTAACAAATTCTAAATCTGAAACTTCTCAATACACACACGTGCATATAAAACTTATACACCTATACACATACATATACATCAATACTCATACACACAAGCATCAATAATTTTTAAATTTATGGTATAATTCGGATTCAACAAAAACTACAATCTGAAAAGCTTGAAAATTACATACCAATACATACATTCAACAACTATAAATCCATGATGAACATTACTCAAACCCAAAATTAGCCTAAAAATTCGAAATCTACATACAAATAGAATCTGAAAATCTGAAAATTTTACATAAATACATACACAATAATGTATATCTACACCTAATATCTTGATAGTTCAACTGAAATTATACATAAATACAATATATACATACAAAAATTCCATGTGTGTGTTGTGTGTGTGTGTGTGTGTGTCCGTGAGTGGGTGCGTATGGGTGTGAAAGGGGAAGGGGAAGGGGAAGGGGAAGGGAGGGGGCGGCCTTACCGATGATGGAGGTGCACGGTGGTGGTGGTGGTGGTGATAGTGGCTGGCGGTGAGGGACGAAGGGAAGGAGAGGGAGAGAGATGCGTGACCGAGAGCGAGGGCGAGGTAGTGAGAGAGGGAGATGAGAGTCGAGACAGAGCAGGAGACTGAGAGTGAGAGGGAGCGTGAGATAGAGAGGGATAAGAGTGAGAGAATTTAGGTTTAAATGTTTAAGATTTGGAAATTTGCAATTTAGTCCCTCAACTCTCATAAATTGGTAATTTAAGTCCACGACCCTCAAATAAAATTTCCAAAGTGTCACCAAACTTTCCACCTTCAATTTATGAAATCTAAGTTGCTCACCACCTAGTACCAGTAGAAATCAACAAGTTTAACAAATAAAACAAACAATTAGACATAAAATTGTACATAAACAATTTATCAACATTTTAATTGGCACATTGATAGTGACGGCTTCCAAGTCCTTCCACTGCAAATTAAGTCAAATATGAATAATAATAATAATAATCAGTTACATAATTTATAATGGTACCAATATAAAATTACGTGATATTCAAGAATGTGCGTAAAATGAAAAAGTGGTATTACAGGTTATCTCCTGATAATTTTAATAATTCTTTTGTAATATATTTATTGCAATTTGATCAAAATGTTCTTATAATAGGTTTATTTTATTTTTATTAGGCATAAATTGTGTTGTTTGTATTAATTTTTGTCTATCCTCACTACATTGAGCTACTATATGAGGCATTTTTTTCTCTACAATAAGGATCGTTAATTCTAATTTCTATTGCTATATGGTGACAAAGAGTAGATAAAAGTATTACGTTTTCATCAATAGTTATTGAATATTATTGTTTTATGAAGTTATTTCCTAATAATATATCTCCTGACATATAAGCAAATTGATATACACAAGGTATTTGTAATTCATATTTTTCTATTTGTATTTTAACATTCATTGCTACT